>VZSE01006618.1:832566-912333 GCA_013398275.1 Promerops cafer
GAGAGCACTGTACATGGAAGGAGCATGTCACGATGGCAGAGTTTCTCCGGGCGGTGCCACGTGTGACAAAGAAACATGGGGAGTTTCAACCCTGTTTCGTGGGAGGACTGTGGTACAAGAGAGACTCCTCTCTCCCCTGATGGACTGAGAATTGATTACTTGAGTGTTGGTAACTTGATCGGGACTCCAAGATTGTTTGTCTCACTGTGCTTTGGTGAATTTGGGTGGGAGGAGGAGGAATGGTTTAAAAGGTGTTCACTCTGTTTTCCTGTGTGTTTTTTTCTTGATGTTAGTTTGTAGTTTAATAAAATTATTGTTTTTCTCTCTTTTTCTAAGTTTAAGCCTGCTCTACTCTGTTCCTGGTCACATCTCACAGCAGTTAGTTAAAGAAAATACATTTTCATGGGGGCACTGGCATTGGGCCAGCACCAAACCGTGACACTTATAAAAGAATGTACTTGAACTTTCTTCAATTTGTGAATGAACACATGTATAGCTGTATTTCAACAGCTCTTTCCTTTTTGTTTTTTATCTTAGTTGTGTCTGAACACCTAAGGACAAACACAACACTCACGCAGGCTACACCAAGACAACTCAGTCTTTATATAAGCATCTCCAAATATACCTTTACTTCTGTTTGCACTGTGATAAAAGATTCAATAATTACAGGTATAGTTCTGTATAATTACTGAACTACAGCTAAAACTTGAGACGGCAGTTTCAGCCTTCCAGAGACTGTATGTTAGTCTTTGTCCCTAAGTTAAAGTTATTTCCCATGGCTTTTTTGTCTGATTTTTTTCCATTATCAGCCAAGCTACTCATACTTGACTTTGCCATACACCAATCTAAATTCTTAATTCACATGTCCAGACTGCTTTCTAAACGTGCCATTACCTAAAATGCTGTCCAGCTGAATCTGAGGCCAGGATGTCAGCCCTAAATCTAAAGAGTAGAAGAGCTGAGTGTTGCCGTGTAGAGTATCACAATACTAAGTGCTGGGACCCAAAACAATATGAATGAAATTTATCACCTTGAGCTTCATTACTAAGCTCTCTACGTAACAATTTTAATTCTGGACTTCACTTGGCAGGCTGAAAAATATGTGTGCGCACACATCATTCTCAAGATATGGTTTTATCTTGATCCTACCTTTTGGAAAAGAAAAAAAAAAAGAACAGTTCTATCGTAGATGACAAGCATTATGCAAACATCAGCTTTTATTATCTAAAACTGGTAGCTTTGTAAATACAGAGAAAATTTTGTCTGCATGCAACTAATTACTACAAATTTAAGAGAAAAATTCCCCTGATAGCAAAGTTTTGACATCCAATCAAGTTTGGAAAATTTGATTTACATGTCCCACAAGCAGAAACGACTCTCAGCTCTAAGAATGTGCTCTATATAATATGATGTCTTACTAATATTCAACTTCAGCCATTACAGCATTAATGGAGGTACACATTAGAACACCTATTTTCAAAACACTGTATACAGACTTCATTTGTATTAGCTTTATGAGCTTTCTGCAGCATAACTCCTTGAGGTAGCTGCAAACAGATATCATTTGTTCACTCAAAAAAAAAAAAAAGGAAAAAGAAAAGGGGGGTAGACAGATAACTGTATTTGTTGGTATAATATAATATTGATAGCAGATTAGGACTGTAAAAACAGAACAACATAATTTAAGATGCACAGGTTCTGAAAAAAACCCTAGAAATCTGTAGGGCTCCCATTCAACAGCTTCTGTTTCATACTATTGTATACTGCTGATCAACAAGGATAATTTTTCACATTAAACATGAGCTATCTCCCTTTAAACTTGCCCTTATCCGTGGTTGTTGATGATTATGTGCTGCCACCTAGCAAATGTATCCAGAAAGTTTAACTTTGGAAGCTATTCTGTGGCAAGACACCTGAAATTTCTTAGAAAGCTTTTTAAATTAGGAAACATATTCAAGACAGCAAGAGGTTTTTAAAACGATTCCTTCAGCCTGCATCTTTTAAGAGTAAGCACAATTGGAGAATACAATTAGGCTTAATATAGACAAACCCTTAAAAAGTAAGACCATATGCAGTGAATATGGAATTGCAAAACTGAAATTTTCATTCTACAACTTATGCTTTCCTTTGTTTCAGTGAACACAATGAGTAGAAAATGGTAAGAAATGCTGCATTTTTTTCTTTCCCAAAAACTCTAGTCTTCACTGTTTTATTTTGTTCCAATTTTCTGTTTTTTATTTCCTCTGCACCCACCCTCCCTCCTTCCCCCATCCAAGTCTTCCTTGGGCAGTAATCAAAATGCAGTGATTCCATACAGTAATACAATGCTAAATTACAAAAAAAAATGTGTTTCTTAACCCTTTTCAATCTCAATTTTTCAGTCATGCAGTCACACTGAAACTGTACCATGCTATTTACCAGCAGCAAGATGGCTTCCTAAAATTACTGGACCTTGCTGACTGTGGGTTCTGCCAAGACCTTGCTTTTTTCCTGTTATTATCTAGGTATAAATTCAATTAGAAAAAAAACCAAAGAAAACATTTATACACTTTTGGCACAAGTCCTACTTGTTAGCATGGAAACAGCACGACATTTTGAAGCATTTACACTGCTAAAAACAACTTTTCATGAAAAGAAAGTTTAATGAAATGTCTAAACTAATTATTTGTGAATATTGTTAGTTTCTTATTATTTCCTATCTTATTTCACCTCATCACAACAATAGCAATTTCCACTTTTCACCCTGGGTCCTTAACATTGTACAGCTACCTTAAATCTCTCATTCATCCAGCCACCTAAACACTACAACATTTTCATTCTTTGTTTCTTATAAATCAGAACAGTTGGGAGAATATTGCTACATGGAGCACTATTCTTTAGCCAAATTATAATTCAAAAACCCCAAAGCCCAACAACTTTTGAGGTCTCCACTCCTTTCCAATTTCTCTGAAATTGGCCAATGAGTTCAAAAGCTCTCAGAAAGGACACAGGCATCACAGTCCACTATTTGTCTCATTTCCCCAGAGGATTTTCTTAAACATCATCATCCTTCAATCATCACGCCATTAAATGTCCTCTAGTTTCAAACCACCTCATGTAGTAGACACTGCAGAACAAGTAAGTTTTTTGACACTTACAACTATTTGTTAGCTACTAATATCAAACATAAACCAGTAAGTAATTAAAATAGAGGTCAATTAACATTAAGGTAAGTGCCAGTTTATATCACTGAGAAACACTGGTCTTAAGAATATCTGTTCTTCCTGTAAACAAAATGTGAATTGGTAAAAAAAAATTTGAAATCTATCATCCCAGAATTCCTTAAGATTCCACCATTTAGCAGGACATGGTATTTTATGTTAATTAAAAGCAGAAGTCTTTCTTGCTAGAATTAAAACCTGAAATATTTAAGTATAGTATCACAGAATTTCATAGAATGGTTTGGGTTGAAAGGGACTTTAAGACCACCTGGTTCCAACCTTGCTGGAACAGGCAGGGACACCTCCCACTGGACCAGGTTGCTCCTAGCACACCCAACCTGGCCTTAAACACCTCCAGAGACAGGGCATCTGCATATTCACAGCCCAACACACTCTAGTGCCTCACCACCCTCACAGCACAAAACTTCTTCCTAATATCTAATCTAAATCCACTCTCTTTCAATTTAAAGCCATTCTCTCTTGTACTATCTCTACATGCCTTTGAGAAGAGTCTCTCTCCAGCCTTCTTGTAGACTCCCTTCAGATTCTGGACTCAGTAAATCCAGCAAAGACAAGTTTATCAGCTATGTAAGGGTCACAAGGTTGTCTCTGCAACAAATACCACCATGCCTACCGTATATGGCCTAATGGGAAAAAACCCCTATGATCCCTGTTATTGTCTGCGCAAAGCTGAAGGTGCCCAGAATAGAGCTGCTCTGTAATTTCCTTTCCCTTAGCAAATTGCAAGAATACACAAGAAATACTATTTAACAGATTGCACTTTCAAAAACTATTCCTTTAAACATGGTCCTAATAAAATTCCTCCATTTCATCTTATTAAAGATATGGTTTTTACTCTTAAAATATATTCTTACAAGGGCATCTCTGTAACAAATACACAGATGGTATCTGCTATAGATATGAAATATCCAGGTATTGGTAAATAATTTTTTTTCATATTTTATTACTAAACACCACAGTAATAAATACAGCTCTGACACTTCCAAAAGGACATACGCATAGAAACACAAAACATTTTTTAATCTATTCACGCTAGGTCTCCATCCTACTGTAAGCCAAACTAACCTTCTGTCACTCTTGAAGAGATGGCATCCAGGATTTCAGTCTCTGTCCTACCTTACATCTCAGATGGACCTATTACTACAGAGTGTCTACTTTTTGTAGAAACTGGTAAAAGCTACCTCGTCCAGAACTTTCAGTTTCCTCTTATGTTTCAAGTATAAGATGAAATGACATTTCCCAGTGTCCTTAATGAAATCTTCTAGTCTTTTGTACAGAAACTTACCGTACTCTTTTTCTGAAGAACTCAGTAAAATAATGCTTGTATTTTCATCCCTTGTTATATTAGCATTTTTGTGGTGAAAGATTATGAAACATCACCTCAATGTGACTCAATCACAAGAAGTTCACACTACAACAATGAATGAAATACCCTCTTCTTCCCTTGGTGATTTACGGGTCAATATCAAATCCCTCATTTCTGACCTTACAGTTGTTAACAGCAAGAACCAAAAGCTACTGGGTAAATATCTCGATTTCACATGCTATCTAACATTTTCCTGATGAAGAGACTACACTTCACTAAATACTTGACCAGGAAATCAACTTACAAATCAACCCCTCTCCAAGTTACTATATGCCTAAAACAAAGTAATTTTTGTTCTGTTGATAACTGTAATCAAGCTGTTAATTATGCAGGAATTCTGGAAGTGTACAGCGCTAAGTGCAGGTGCTCATACCACACATGCTCAGAAGAACTGCCAGCTATTTTAAACTGTTGGTGCGACACCTAAAAAGAGGTTACTTTAGTACTGTCAGGCTTACTGTGCACAATGATTTGCAAATATGTAACCAAAACCCATCACAAGGGAAACACATATTATTTATACTATAAAGAGGAAAAAAAAAATACTGAAATAAATATGAAACACCAAACTTCTTATGGAATAGGAAAATGTTAGCTGTAACCCATTAATTTTTCATTTTCAGTTCCTCCATGTCCAAGAAAATAAGGCAGTATCTTTGCCATCCAAGAGACGGGCAGCTGGGGCTTTGGTGGGTCCGCTAGATCACCTGCAAAACTTCAGTGTGAACACAAACACAGCAAGACAGGCGTGATGAAACTACATACAGGGACAGGGACGCAACGAGGCACACGTGTCGAAATCGCGTGGCACCCCGCGACAAGTAGCTTAACTTCAGCCGACGGATGTTTGTTTCCATCACAGCTGAGCTCCAGCCATGGGATGCGTTCTCCCACGCCGAGGGACGGCGGCCACCTGCGGCCTTCCCTACGGCTCCAGGCAGCCAGGCCGGCTGCACTGAGGGTCGGCCCCGAGCCGGCTCGCTCGCAGGGCGATCCGCCGCGGCTGACCGCCGCCCCGGCCCTTCCCCCCGCCGGGCCTTCCCCAGCCCGAGCCCCCCCGGCCCGCTCCCACCGGCGCCCCGAGGCCGCGGGTGTCTCACCTCGTTGTTGAGGTTCAGCACGGGAGCCATGGCGCCGCCGCAAAGCCCCGCAGGCCGCTCCGAGCGCTCCCCACGCCGCCGCACGAACCGAAACCGCGCGCAGGCGCCGAGGAGCCGCTGCCGCCCCGCCCCGGAGCCTTCGTTCAAAGGTGGGGTCAAAGAGCTTTGATTGGGTTTTGCTTCTGGTGCTCGCGCGGGATGAGCGGCGTGGGCAGGGCGCGGATCCCGAGCCCGGCCTACCCGAGGCGTCCGGGCCGCTGCTACAGAGCTCGCCTCGCTCCGGGGGAAAGCTGGAGTACCGCAGCGCGGAGTTGTGGATGGAATCGCCGGCTGGCTAAATCCGGGGGGATGTACGCTTATAAATCCTTAAACTGAAGTAGCCTCTGCCCCCTCGACTGGTTTATAATCTTGGAAATATTTTGGGATTCTTACTTTTCACGCCTTGTTGCTGCTGAGTGGAACGCGTTACAGGAGTAAACTGTGACCGCTGCCGTTCCTCTGGACCTTGGTTTATCCCTACCATGACAAAAAAGCCTCCATTTTCTAAGTGCTTAACAATTTTCAGATTGAGTTTTCCATTTGTGGAGAAAGAAGATTTAGGGTTGTGTAGAAACTATAGGTCCCGAAGCTTTGGTTGTGTGAAATTTTATATACATAATTAATTATAAATAGTGTGAAGTGTGGCTGAGCATGTGTATTGGACCGAGTGATGTCTCAGTCTGAAAAGTTTGGCAAAGTTTCATCAGAACTGTCCTCATCTCTGCCAGTTTATTGTGCTTGAAGGACTTGTTGATTTAAATTGCTACAAATACTCTTCTATTGAAACTTTTGCAAAACCCTTGCTTAAATATAAGCAAACCTTAGTATGTCTAGAGAATGAATCAGTTGTTTCTTTTTTCCCCCCACATTCCTGCTGCATTTATCTGCTGCAGTGTTCGAAAGAATTGAGGTCATATTTGAAAATACTTGGGGAAATAGTTTTAAATAAACCGAGTTTTGTTTATACAAGAAACAAAAACAAGTAAACAACAAACCAAAACCAAACAAAAAAACCCACCAACCCAAAACCCCCCAAAAACCCCAAAACCAGCAACAAACCAAAAAAACAGTTTCAGAAATTTACCACCAATTAGCTGGCCCCTGGATGGCACTGTTGTGCCTAGAATTCTACTTTGAAGTCTGAATATTTAAACAAATACAATTGTTGTCAGCTGTCTCTGTAATCCATTTTATCTGCAGGACCTAGCATTTGGATCTTGTTATATTTTAATGTTTGATTTCTAACTGGTGCTTAGGCATCTCCTGTGAGTGAACTGCAGCAAAATCACCCTTGACTGCACCTTTTATCAAGCCTTACATGCAAGTGAGGTTAGGCCAAGCTAGTCCTTTCAAAGCATTATTTTTGAGTTCCATTTGGGGTGTTTATGAAGGTGGTGCTGGATGTTCAGTAGCAGTCTGGGTTTTATCTGGATCAGTAAAGAGCCAACTGGAAATACTTTGAACTCATCCCTTCATCTTGTAATAAAGGAATTTTGTTCCAACAGGAGCTGAATTTCATTTAAAGTGTATGTTTGCTAAGAGTGCTTTGAGTCTCACTGCAGATGAGGGGTGTTTACCACAGCTGGTGCTTCATACATTCTGACTTGGACAGTTATATCCAGTTTAGCAAAAGTCAGCCAACCATCATAGAATGAACTTTTCTTTGTAGTACCACCAATGTCAGGCAGCTGTAGTGATCTATGTGAGAAGGAGCTGAATTAGACTGTATCTGAGTATAGATTAGTATTGGATGTGATACACACAATGCACATTTAAGAATTACTGGATATAATGTCACATCTAGGTTGTACTTGTTTGCAGTGAGTGTAAAATTGGATGCAAAAAAATCCAGAAGGAAAGGCTTTCCAAGGAAAAGAAAGAGCTCTTTCCTTTTGTTTTGATATCTCATGCAAAACTCATCCCTACATATGCCAGTCTTAAGTTCCATTGTGCATCTTAGCAAAGAGAAAGACAAAAGCAGGAGCGAGACAAAAGCCAGCTGTGGTTCTGTGAATCCAACCAGTGCCAGCCTGGCCTCACATCAATTAAGAGTTGTTCCATCTGTGTAGTCATAACTTCAATTTTCCTTTCCATTTCCTCTGAACACTGAAATAACTTGCTTTGAAAGTTTCTTGTAGGCCCTGATGACATACTTCTGGCCCTTCTTCATCCAATAATTTTGTTTTCTTCTCACTTAGTTAGTCATTGCTGAAAATAAGTGGTTTATTTCTTTCTCCCTTTTTAAACCTCAGTGGCCTTCCAGAGTTAAGAATCTTTGTGCCTCATAGCTTCCTTGTTGGCCCTTTGTCATACTATTTTTTGACTTAAATGCATTCTAAGTCAAGATTTTCTTGTCAGCTTGTCACAGTCAGGATGCTTTGAGGCATTGCCCCATATAACACTTCTGTACTTTGATGCTTTGTTCTGACATTTCTTCCTGTTGTGTCAGTATTTCACTCCAATATTTTGGCACGTATTCTCCGTGTTGGAATGCATTTGTCTGAACTATCTTCTCTCCTTTGAGAACAGCTGTGTGTGCACATTGCAGGGCAGCATATATTTATGGGCTACCAAGATGGTGAAGGGCATAGAGGGGGAAGGCACACGGGGAGCAGCTGAGGTGACTTGCTCTGTTCCGCCTGGAGAAGAGGAGACTGAGGGGAGACCTCACTGCAGTTACAGCTTCTTTGTGAGGGGCAGAGGAGGGGCAGGCACTGATCTCTGCTCTGTGGTGACAGCGACAGGACCTGGGGGAATGGCCTGAAGTTGTGTCGGGGGAGGTTTAGGCTGAACATTAGAAAAGGGTTTTTCACCCAGAGGGTGGCTGAGCAGGTTCCCCAGAGAAGTGGTCACAGCACCAAGTCTGATAGAGATCAAGATGTGTTTGGACAATGCTCTAAGGCATGTGGTGTGATTCTTGGGGTGTCCTGTGCAAAGCCAGGAGTTGGACTTGAGTGATCCTGATGGGTTCCTTCCAACTCAGGGGATTCTACAATTCTATGATTCTATTTGTAGGATGTAAGATGTTGCAGAACAATACAGGGGAGTTGAAATGGAAAACTGCTTAAAGAAAGAGGGGGTTATGGCTGGGTCCTATTTCTCTCCCTTTATCTTGGCACTCTGCAGGTTCATGAGATGTGGTAGCAGCTGTGTAGACCATCTTGTAGCTACAACTGGCCTTGGTCCCAGGGGCCATGCATAAAAGTTGTATTTTTGGAATATGTACTGAAATATGTGATTATTGCAGACACTTGCATTTGTATGCTCATTACAGGTGTAATGAAACATATATGAAGTTTGTTTTGTGTTGAAAATGACAATAAGTAAATTTTAGAAATTTCAATTAATCTTTCATGTTTAGTGAATAAAATTTAAACTTTAAGACGTTTCATAGAATGAAGTACCAGTAATGTTAACTAGGCACTGAGGACAACAAAAACAGAAGGTTTTCTGCAACTTGTAGTTTCCTACAGCTTGTGCTTTGACTTTTGCCAGAGGAGTTTCTTTTTACGGATACCAAGACATCTGTTCTGGGCTTGCTCCCTTTATTTTTGTCATGAGAATTTAAAGATGTGGACACTCATCAAAATGAGTTACCTCCTCCTAATTTCAACCAATCCCTTTCCACCTATAAGGAACAAATATCAGTAGATATACGTTTAAAAATAGCGGTTACTAACATGGGTTACTAACATTTTTTTGGGGCAAAAAAACCCCAAAACAACCAGTAAATAATCACTTAACACAAAATTGCTAAAACTGCAGAACCCCTTGGGAACAAGGAGGCTCCCAAAATGGTGGGGTGCTGCCCCCTTGCTGACTGACCGTATGTAGGGAGACAAACGGAAAATGAAGATAAGAATTCTTATTTATATAGGAAAATTATTGAAAAAATATACAATAAAAAATTGTTTCATCCTCTATAAACAAGTTATATGAAATGAGTTGTTTTGACTTCTAAGATAGAATAGAAAAATTTGCTCTTAATATTGCAGATGTTTTCCTTATTACATTCTTCACTTTTGAGTCTTCATACACACTTACATGTATTACTGTCCTTATGTACACATTAGAACACACACTTTGGTGAAATTCATATTTACATCATAAGTGATCATATCCCTCTGTTATTTAAAATTAACATTGAGAATTAACATTGAGATTCCTTCTTAGAATCTATTCAACATTCAGCAACACTTTAAGAATTTATATTAAAAAAATCTGAATTTAATGATTATTTTAATGTATATGAAAACAGAGCTTAGAAAGATTTTGTGGTGAACCTCAACCTGGGATATTAAGTTTAAATGTGTAAAGCACATTTTTTTCCTCTACAACCCATCATAAATGCATCACTTAATTATTCTTATATCCTATATTTTTCTCTTTCAAGAAGCAGTTCCAGTAGTTCAGCTGACTATTTCAGTTGCTTGCTGTTTGAGGCCAAAATTTTCTCTTATTACATACAGGTACAGTGTTAAGTAAAAAATAGGATCCTAATGTCTGCTAGATTCCGTAAGTATTATTATAAATTTAAAAAAAAAAATCCCATGAAAGTGTCATGGGTAACTCAAAACATTCCATATCCAAAAATTGTTACAACCTGATCAGTGAGTTTGGAGCAGGGAAAAAAAAAAACCTCTATGTTTCAGTGCAGAGATGGCTGCTGAATTTATGATAGCAGAAAGGACTACTCAAAGGTAAGATTCAGGGGATGAAAAAGACATAAGACCAAGCTCTCTCTGATCCCTTGCAGGAGGAGCACTTGAAAATAAACTGCAGAAGCACTCTGAAGAGATTCCATGAGCAAAAAATGGACATTAGGTCTTTGTCATGGTGCTCAAACAACAGATGTTCTGGGAAAGATGAGAATGAAGTGGGTCTGACTCATTCACAGAGAGAGGTTGTTTGAATTCACAGTAAAGGATGCACAGGGAGTGCACACCTGTGATGTCTACAGTTGGAGCTGTAGGATGAGACCTTGTACCAAAACCCTGAAAAGGAATTTGGAAGTGGGTGATGGAGCTTAGAAATGGATGGGGAAGGGGTCTATGGGATAGTACTGGAGTGGCTGATGGGATTAATGGCACTGTCTGCTGCCTGTATTGCAAAGAAAAAGCTGCAAAGAATGAGTGGGCAAGAAAAGGATAAATTTTAGTATGAAATTTTTAGTAAGTGGGATCAGGCATAGCATGGAATCATTACTACAAGTGGAGAGGTGTGAGCAGACGAGTACAGGAGAAACTTCTTGGCTAAAATGGAAGAGAATTTCGCATCCATAGAGTAATTATAGTTACTTATCTGAAAATGTAAAACAAAGCATCATTTAATTTTACTCTGACAATTCAGAAATTATTTTATTTCAGAGTTTAGATTTGGTAAGCATAAATTTTCTGTATAGAAAAGTCTGAAGGTTAAAGTTTGTCTCATCAGTGTTAGGCTTTTAAACAGAATGTTTTATCAGGCAAGAGTCAAATCAGGATTATTTGTTACTTGCATTCCCTTCAGAGGAATACACAGGGATACTTCCAGAGAGCACTTAAGGCTTATCTAAGGTATTGTTGCTGAGGGTAACAGAAGTCTAGGGTGACTAGATTGTTAACCTAAGTACCTCAATTAAAAATTAGGTAGGTAGGATGAATCTTGTCATGGGTGTCGTAGTCGTGATGAAAAGCTCAGAAATACGGAGAGAGAAACTGGTAGTTACAGACATAAGTCTGAAATTATAAACAGATGTGATTTACTCCAGATATAACAAGGTGATTCTTGAGTGCTCCCTGCAGGAATTAAAAGCCTTTGAGTCAGTGTCATGTTTCATCAGGTTCATGGACAAAGGCAGCTGGAGAATTAGGGTGTATTCCAGTGGGCAGCTGACTGATAAAGATTGCTTTCTATTTTCTTTTCTTCTTGGAACTGGTCTAGGAGTTGAGTCTGAAGCTGAGCAGAATTCGGGTAGGATTCCTCCCTCAGGAGTCCAGTCCAAGGAATTCATCAAACTTGACAGATCAGAAGGTGATCTGTGAAGCTTCCTCACTTCTAAAACAATGCTTTAGTTTGGTAAATCAAATTACTAAAGTACAAAGTGTACTTCTTTGAAAATTGCGTATTTGCACAATACTGTTATGTGGTAATTGATGAGAATAATGCTTCAGTGTTGATACTAACAGTTTTGATATATGAGAAAGGTAAAAGACATACAAGAACAAATTTTAACAATGTTAAGTTCTCTGAATTTCTTCCAGGCTACTAGTTAACAGTTGTTTTTACCAGAATGTGCAAAGGATTGTGGCATTTTATCCTGACTTTTTTTAAAGGCATGGTTTCCTCATATCCTATTCTTAAACTAAATTTTTTTCTAGAAAAAAAATTCATGTTTTGTCTCCATGAAAATCAGCAAAATGTACACAAAAGTTTGTAATGCACTACAAGTTTTCTTAAAGTAATTAGTTGTACAAAGTGGTTCTTGGAACACAACTTTTCTGTCACTGGTCTTCTGACTTTAAAGAAACAGCTGCTGTCACTTAAGTTATGAGCATAATCACAGAACTAATGGAAGCTCTAAAAAGTTTGGGTAGCCAAGAGCATGAATAAATGTTGCAATATTAGGTGCATATTGCATTTTATGATCTCATATATATTTCAAATGGTACCCTTATATATTTTCACCTGACCATCTGTTACATCTTGGAATAGGAAAGTACATTACTGGCCAATTTCAGGATACATGTGATATAGCAGATTGTAGCAACTTGAGAGCAGAAAGTTCTACTTACAAGCATGTGAATCCAATCAATGTATACTCATTTGTAGTACCAAGTTTTCAAGGATAACTGCATCATTTCTTTCACCAAATGCGCAAAAAGTTAAAACAATTTTCTATAATTTCTGTTCAATATGTGGTTTATGAAACAGGCTGATTTTTGTAGGACCAAAAAAGCTGGGAGACTTTATGCTTTAAAGCTGGACAATGTTTTTGTGGTTCTTTTTTGTGTGTGGGTGCTCCTGGCTTAGAACTAGTTTACAATTAGTCTTAGAAAGCTAATGTTAATACCTGAACATAATTTTATGATGCATATCTGAGAGTAAGAGTCCATGGTGAAAGTTCTGACTAATGAGTCTGTAGCTCCAGCACCATTAGCAGAATTGCATTTCAAGGTTTTTAAAAGAGGAGTTGAAAAATACAGATGAAAAATTAACAAGTCTTTTTAATTTACAAGGTTGTTGAACTAGCACAAGCAGTAAAAAGTGTTTCATTTAAAAGCACTCCGTGTCATTGCAAGAGAGTACATTATGTGATATACCCAGAGTTTATGTAACATGTGATCCTTTGGCAAAGATTAAACATACTGAGCTTTCAAGCCACAAAATGATGGAGAAAATCTGGTGTCTTTCCAATGCTAAAGCTGTTGTTGAATGTTTGCTCTGAAACCACTGAAAACAAGCTAATTTTCTGAATTCTAAAAACTTGGGGCTGACACGGTGGAAGGCAACCTGGCAGGAAAACACCTTGGTGTCCTGGTGGACGTTAGTTGACCATGAGCCAGCAATGCACCCTCATAGCAAAGAAGGCCAGACATCTCCTGGGTGACATTAGGAGTGGCATTGCCTGCCGGTAGGTTGAGGGTAGTGTTCCTTCCCCTCTGTCACATGTGAGACACATCTGAAGCTGTCAGTCCAGCTCTAGGCTTCCCAGCGCAAGAAGGACATGGACATCCTGGATCAAGTCCAGTGGAGGATGACTACAGGACCATATTAAGGAGCATGCAAGAGAGCTGGGACTGCTCAGCCTTGAGAAAGCTCAGAGGGATCTTACCAATGAATATGTGATGAATGTAGTGGTGCCTGCTCGATGGGACAAGAGGCAGCAGGTGCAAACTGATAATAATATCAAAACCCAGTGTATAAATATGTTTTTGGTGTTTATTATTCTATGTTGAAACAGGTAAGTGATGGGAAGAAGAGTATGCCATTCCTAACTGATCAGTGTTTGTAGCTCAGTTATTTGGGTTTTTTGGGCAACTTTGTCATATCTTGAGGGAACACATCAGTGTTAGAATCTTGTATTTTCATCAAAAGAACACTGCTAGAATGATGAAAGGTGTTAACCGACAGACTTGAATGATTTGAACAAAAGAGCACTCCTTCTTTTGTTTTATTTTTTTCCTCATGTGATTTTGTAGGAAGGTGGAATTTCTTTTGTGTAGTAAATGAGTAATATGCTAGAACATGTAAGACTCAAGGATGTTGTTACTGCAGAAATATATTAGGCACCTGCCATGGTTTTCTTCACAGTCTGCAAATTAGGCCTGGCTTTTCACTCCACTGAATATCCTGAATAGAGATTCCACCACAGAGATTGTCAGGGACTTCCTGGTTTTTCTTCCTGTCTCTTTTTTCAAATTGTCTGAATTACATACATCTGTTCTTGTTTCTAACTTGGTCTAACTTCTATTTCTGAAATAAAAGCCTGTCTTAGATGCCATAAGGTGTGAAACAGAATAGGAAAGTAATTATATCTGTTGACTTAGATTTTTAAATTTTTCTTGCATTTCCTTGACGTTTCTAATAAGCACTCTAGCAATTTTATTAACCTCTGTTTTTTAGTTTATTATAACTGTAGGGAGAATATTCTAATTTCTTCTTCTCTTTTTGTCTCGATATTTTTGGCAATAGCGAATTTTTTAAGCTTGCTAATAAAAACATTAGTAGTGTTTTATTCACTGCTTTGATATTTGTGTGTGTGTTGTTTTTGTGCACATGTGTGTTGTGGATCTGTGACTTTGCTTTGAAACTGCATGAGAGAATAATTAGAAAAGTCTTTTGCACTACTGGGAGAAATTTAGAGGAATTCATTCACAAGGCCTCCATAGGACTACTGCAGCAGCCTCTACATATTTTAGTTAGTGCAGACAGAGCTCTTCACAGACTTTGCTTCATTTGGATCAAATAGAATAGGAGAGGAGCTTGGTGAATAACCTGGCTTTTTTGTTGCATCTGTTGCAATAGAAAGCTCTCAATGGTGTTGACAACAGTATCAGGCAATGTTTCATTGACAATAGTTTTGGGGTTTATTAGTTTTCTATAGGGATGACTGGCTTGATATAGTAAGTAAATTTGCATGTGAGTTCTTCTGAAAATTGTCACCAGAAGTAAAAATCCATAAGTGGGATGTAGTTGGGGTGATTACCACTCTGAATGAATAGCAGCTATTCTAGGAAGAAATGCATGCACATAGAGAACATTTCAAGTTCTCTGCCACTGAATGTACAAAATCTCTACAACCCTTAATAATATATTGATCAATACCTGTTTGTAATTCTTCCATTCATAGCATCATGCCTGGAAAATAACAAGTGTATTCATTATGTTTCAATCAGAAAGAAGCATGTTTAAAGTGCAACTTTCAAGTGAATATATGAGTAAGAAATCCTGTGAAATGATTCTTGTCATCTGATTTCTTGGTGTCCTATGATGAATACCCACCTCTGGAAGAATTTCAGAGAGAAGGACTGTCATAAAATACATGCTAAAAAGGTCTTTTAAGACTACTCAGTCTTGGTTTGCTCCAAGTTCTTGCTCAAATTTCTATCAAGTAAGGAAATAAATTTGGTTTCTGGTTTTAGCTTTGTGGCCTATCTACTGCATTAGCAACATTTTAGGCTCTGGTTTCCAAGGGAAAGGTTATGTCAGTTCTTCTGATTTCTCATTCATTTTGTTGATAGGTGAAGGACCTGACATTTGTGCAGTGCAATAGTTTTGGAAGGCAGATAGAAATTTGATAACTCAGCCTTCTTATGACTTCTCTGCATATCTTCTGGGGGTTAATTAATGGTAATGGATTTTGATTGTACTCCTCAACCTGACATGGGAGCTCCTTGGGAAAGAAGCGAGGTCAGAATAGTCATTAGCCACTGAATTCTTTTCTGCACTTGGTGGCAGTAGGCTATTAGGATGCTTAGATTTATGTGAAGGTCAAGAAAGCCAATTACAGGGGTGCTGGATGTCCAAAACTCACAAAAATTCCTTGCTGAGCATAGCCCAACTATGAACCAGAAAATCTAGGTTGAAATCATATTGGAAATCTGCAGTGCAAAAGCACCTTTGTGCATAGTTCACACATAAAAAGTTTGGTTTCAGCTCATGTAAATAATTCATCCACTTAGTCATATCTTTTTTATACATATTAAATTCAAGTATCTCATTAAAGCTCAAAAATTAAGATTACTCTAGAGTCAAGCTGAGGGGTTTGGGATGAGGACAGGGTTAGTCTTGTAATAATGATCTGACTGATGGGGATTTTTCTACTACTACAAGGAGATACTTTCAGAGATGATGAGGTCTTTTATGATGCCATTAAAATGAAAAATTGGTGAAAAAGACCAGAAAAGTTTCCATGCTGCTTTTTGAATGTTTATATAGTCATTAAAGTGATACATGGGCATCCACAAACTGTGCAAGTACAACAAGAGGAATGAGGACATTCACCTTGCACACATAGCCTGAAAAACACTCTCTGAAAAATTAATTTTTGTGCACTGGTGTCAAACCAGAAACCTGAGGGAAAAGTTCAGAATTACCTGGTTGTAAATTTAAAGTAATGGTTATTTACACCAATTTTCCACTTACCATTTATACCAACTTTTCTATTGTGTAGAACAATACTTGGAAGAACAACTAGAAAAGAAAAATTTTCTTGCTACACCTTTCTTTGTTTTATTGTCTTACAATTTGTGGAAAAGTTATTGATAAATTATGACTTCTTTATTCAAAAAAGTTTCTCTACAGTCTTTGTTTAGCTGTATTGTTTTTGTAACAGATGTCTGAATGGGTAAAAATCCCCATTTCTTCCATGTGTCATGCTTTGGATTATACTGTTATTGACTCATAAGAAGTGTTCTCCACCTGAGAACCCTGACTTGGGTTGTGTATGGTGGATTATGTTTGTAATATAATTTCTAAGGGACAAATTCTCATTTTCTGATTTTCTAAAAATTTAGATATTTTCAGCAGGTTTCTTTCTGCATCCTGAATATTAGAGAAAGACTATGTGTTCTTGATACACAAAAAGGTACCACCTTCCATGCATAATTAATGTTAATGATGTTAATATTACAGTCATTTGAATATTTTCCTCAACTCTCTTATAGCAACTTGATTTTAAATTTGACCACGCATTAGAAATTGCATGTTCTCTTGATTGGTTTTCATAGATCTTGTGTATGAACTTCTAAGATCTTCTATGAATTGCTTTGCCATCTGAAGTTATGGAGATTTGCTGCAAGTAAAGTGAGTATAGCAAGACTGAGAGTTCAGGTTTTGGTATTCTCTGTGTTATATACTGAAATAGCTATTCTGGTGTCTGTGGTAAAGGATAAAGTAGAAATAGACCCATCTGCTGGGTTTTGAGAAAATTATACAATCTCTTCTCTCTTAATTTCTGAATTCCAGCTTCTGTTCCTCTGGTTTACTTCTCTGAAAGAAATAAGTTTAACCCAATGGGGTTTGTGTTTTTTGATAGCTCTGAGTTGGCTACTGCTGGACTTTTTAATAAATATTTTAAAAAAATTTGTTTATCTCCACAGCAATCATTTAGACCCTCTATAACTAAATCTAAAAAATCCTCTACAACTAAACATTGTTATGTTTGTCAGTTCAATGGCAGGAAGTGTTACGTGCGTTTTGAACATATACAGTGAACTGAGGAATGACTATACTGGCAGAAGATGTCAGTTCTTCTGATAGTCTGAAAGATGAAAAAAGGCACAAATGTTGCAAAACATTAGTTTATCTAGCTTTCAGGGGCCCATATGCAGTTCAAGATAATGTGTGTAAGTGAAGAAATCTTACAGTAGTTGGCTATTATAACTAGGAGGTCCAAAACCCACGAACATTTATTTACATGGATGTTCAGATGCATTTTGTAGCATAGTTTTAGGTGTATGTTAATCAAATGGATTTTCATTCTGCTTAAGTCAGGAGAGATAAAATAGTTTATAGAAATTTTAATGTAATACTGACAAAATTCTATCTATTTTATGAATACAAGTCCATGCAAGTGCTTGCTAAATTACAGCGAGCAGGTTTTAAATAAATTGTCTGATTTGTGTGTAATTCCACATAATAGTCTATGAATATAGTTAGGCACATAAAACAGGTGGTGGGATGCACCACATATATTGGAATAGGAGTTGTTTTCTTTCTCTAAGAAAGAGTGAAAACGTAAAGCTCATATTTGTAACTTTATGTCATGCAACTGCTGATTAAGGTGGATATGAAAGAAGTTCAGCTTTTAATATCACCAAGCAATGCCTTCAGACATCACTCAACAGTCAGATCTGATAATGTAATTTCAGATATTTTTACAAATTTTGCTCCCTAACACATAAACAGCCAGTCTTCTACCATCATAACATAGAAGCACTTTTGGGAGGAAAGTGTTCATTGATTGAAGGAAACTTTCCGGTGTTTATAAGCATGTGTGTTCTATCTTTTGTTCTATTGATATCAATATTCTTTTATTTTAAGAAAGAAAAGTAAGACTACTGTTGGAGTTGTTAAAGGACTTTTCACTGCTAAAAGGGACAGCTTTCTAAAAGTTCACACTATTTTTTCTGAAAGCTCACACTGTTTAATGGAAATGTTTTTTGTCTACTTACCAAGAAGGGCCATGTGCAGAGATGTTCATGTCGATAGACAGACCTTTTTCACGATTACAAAACTCTTAGCACATATATATCATTAGCTGATCTTGCTACCCTGGAGTTTTTTCTCTTAACTGTTTAATATCTGAGACCCAGATAAGTAAGTTAAAAATCTATGAATAATTTTTTAAAATTTAAATTCCATCACAAGATTCTTGATATTACTAGAAGTTATGAGAAATTGGCCAGGAGATTTTACTTAGTTTAGAAGGAAATACTCTGTAGTATTACAAGTTTATAATATCTGTTCTCCCCAAATTTAGGCTCTAGTTTACTTAGAATATATATTATTTGCATATTATATAATATGCACAGGTATAAAATACATATATGCTTACAATGTAATGCTTAGATAGTATTTTGACTTCAAGGATGTATTTCAAAGTTTTTATGAACAGCAAGAGACTTAGTGGTAAAACAGCTTTCTTAAAGAATACCTTGGAGCTTTGTATGTTGGTAGAAATTAGTTTTGTACATACATCCTTAAATACTGTGCTTTCCTTTTATTTAAGGATTGCACCAACGTGTGCATAAAGGTTACTTCATTATTCACCTTCTTATAAGTAAAAATGAATTGCAGTTCAGAATATGGATTTCAAAATATGTAAAATAAATCCTTCTATTTACAGCCACTGTTACTCAATTTTAGATGTGAAGATGAGTTCATGTCTGTAATCTCTAATTCTCAATAGGAAATGTGAGGAGCAAAGTTGTACTAACAATAACATGATTGTTGATTCATTCCAAATTGCTTGATACCAGGGTGGTTATTGCAGGAGCTCTCTGTAGGAAAGCTGTCATTACTAACGGTTGTTGCCGGTATGGTTTGTGGCAGTAACTGAAAGCAAAATTGCAGCATAAGATTTCTCCAGCTGAAGTTAGAGGGTATTGTTCTTTAAAGACTTCTTCAGTACTGCATGAAAGGTGGCAAAAGTCCACATTACAATATTTGAAGTAGTGAGATACAGACTTTAATGCAGCCAATATAAGAAATATATTAATGTATATATGAAGCAGTCAGATATATAATCAGATACAGCTCAACCAAGGTAAGAAATATGTTTATTCAGTTGTTCCTTTTCACTTCCTTACAAGGAACACCACCAAGCAGTTATGAGAGGTGGCAATCTCTTCAGGAAAATACAACTGGGCAGAATGTCCTTGAAAACACCTTAGATAGCATAACAACTGTCCACAGCCACTTGGGTGCAACATCTTATGATATAAAGTTCTTGCAAGGGAAGAAGATGAAGGAGCAATGATTCCATAAGGCATGTTCTCTTCTTGGACTCATGTATCATATGGAGAAGGAAGTATGGCATGATAGAAAATTGGTCTTGCCTCTGAGGTCCTCACTGGAGACATTTCTGTGTATATCTGTACATAGAAGTGGTATATGAATGTCCTTACTTAGGTCAGTCTGCATTGCAACTTTTGAAATATAATAGGATTACTATTCAGTCTTCATGGTCATAAATGAATTTATATTATGGTATTATACTTGCGCTACAGGTACTAACCCCATAGTCACAAAAGTCACAAAAAATCCTGGAGCTGCTGGAATGCTGGTTAGCATTTCATTGCTAACTCATTTCAATAATGTTTTTGCCTTTGAATTTAGTTTCAGAATAATTTGTTGTATAATATCTTAAAAAATCATTTTACCAAGCTCTGTATTGTTAGGTTAGAATTCAGTTATGTAAATCATAAATTAATTAGTAATAGTTTTTAAATATTAAATGCTGTTTTTAAATACTTTTTACTTAATGAGGTTACTTTTAAAAGCTGGGATATAATTAGTTACCATCACTGTACTGATATATGTGTTGTTATAATATATTCTTCTTATATTCCTAATTCCTATATATTCCTATATTCCTGGGGTATTCAGGATGCTGGAGCAAATGGCTGTTGGGACATTGAGTATTGTTCCAACACTTCTTCCCAACATCTGTTTCGCATTTGAACTTTCTGTACTCCTTTATTTTCCTGCCCTGTCTGGGCCTCACTGTGAAACAGAGCTGCCAGAAGGAAAAAGAAAGGAAAGAGAAATTTCTGGTCCCTTGAAACTCTGGTCAGGCAGCAGTGTTCTGCAATATTTTCTTTTTACACCATCAGACATAAGAACATGCGCTCTCTCCTATTCTACATTTTTTCTTGCAAGAAAAGCTCTAGCCAACTTTATGACAGAAGAAAAGAAGCAAGAAAGGCTGATACATGATTCCAGGTTCCAGAAGATGTTTTAGACATTGTGGTCTGCAAATAGGTCTACCAGTCTATTGATCTGGACTAAGTCATCCTTCAAAGGAAAATAATTTACCAGGACTCAGTGGGCAGCAGTCCTTTTGAGTGCACTCACCTTGAAGAGCCAAGATATTCCAAAGACTTGTGTCATGAATATGTGATCACTGGCAAAGGTACTGGCAAAAGCAGGGTTGGTGTAAAAGCAAAAGCATTGCAAAGTTCATTGCCCAGGTTCACCCTGATTACTAGATGGTTAAAGCACACAGAGAAAAAGTAAACAAAAATCTAAAGCCATTCAATCTGCAACCAAAATCAACTCAAAAATTACCTGTGACAAGGCTTGGGGGCTGAGGGAGGGGAGGAAAAAAATGGTTGGAAAGGACAAGGATCAAAAGGAAAGAGGAATAAAGAAGGCCCTCCTGTTGACTCACAAGATTCAGAGTAGACCCCCTTGCTAAACGGAGCCTAGGAAATTTTTGGTCTAA
This sequence comes from Promerops cafer, assembly GCA_013398275.1. Lineage (NCBI taxonomy): Eukaryota > Metazoa > Chordata > Aves > Passeriformes > Nectariniidae > Promerops > Promerops cafer. The sequence continues at coordinate 853,723 of VZSE01006618.1, forward strand.
AGGTGTTAACCTGAACTTAACAGCAGTTAGCCTATAGCTTAAGTTAAACTATTGAACAATTCATACAGAATTTATGATAGCACAACAGTAACTCACAGGCCTAACTTACAAAACTAAAATAGGGTTGGGTCTGGAGGAGGGGGTGTACCACCATCACTTGTTCAGCCATCCTCCGAGTACAGCAGACTTGAGACTTTGCTGGCTCTGAGAGGCCCTGCTCAGAGGCAAGAGCTGGTCACAGCTCCTGTGGTCCAGGAGAGATCCAAAGGTCTCATTTTGGACTGCGGTTTGTAGAGTGAGCTTTGGTCATAATAATTTCTCATCCTGGCTGCAGTTCAGGTAGGTAACTTTCTTCAAAAAGTTTTATTTCCCTTGGGCAGTTTTTCACGCATGAAAAAGAAATTTCTAACATTGTTTGTTGATAACCAGCAGCTCATTGGACAGCACTAGTTCCTGGGAACAGTTTTTCTGATATGCTCAAGAAAAGCAGAGCCCAGGTGCTGTTCTTCAAGGCCGAGGCCTAATGAGCATTTCACAGTTTGGCCCGAGCAGGGCAGGGGGTGCACTACCACAAGTTGTCAGGACATGGCACTCTGCTTGAGTTGGGCCAGGTTTCACTGGATGAAACTAGCAGTACTACCCAAATCCCACTTCAACAAATGTCCAGTGAAGACATTTTTAAAACACGTTAAGGAGGTTTAGTGAAACTGACATATCTTTGGATTTTCTTTTTTTTTTTAAAGCAGACAAGAATTTTCAGAAAATTCATTTATGTATAAATGGGCTTTGAGAATAAAATTGTATAGGATATTTTTGTACAAGGTGGAGAAGTTTTCTCAGAATTCTAAGAAACTGAAATTTGTTTAGAGCACATTGTCAATGATTCATGGCATACAGCAAGAAGGGACTCTGACACAAACTTCTCTGTCACAAGGAATGCACTTAGGTGATAGCAAATTTGGTGCATTTGCAGCATGGTTCAACACTGAAAGTGAAATCTGCTAGGAGTTAAAATGCTATGCACAAAGTGTGGTAAAGGGAGATTGGCAGAGGCTAAAATCTGTTTTGCTTGTTTTTTTCCTAGTTTTTTTTTTTTTGGTGGGTTAGTGTAGCATGGCATTTCGATGTTCCAGTAGTTGACAAGGGAAGAAAAGACTGTGTCATGCCCATCATGCAATGCCTTTGCATCCATGGTCTTCTCTGCTTTCCAGTTCCTTCTATGATGAACTCAAATTTTTCAATCATGTAGCACCAGCCAGGTCAAAGAGAGAGAAGTTCACATTGGATTGTGGGACATGGTATTTGGAGAGCCTTGGCTGAAATGGATGTCTGACATAATTTCCATAATGCAGTATAGGGCCTGGGAAATTATAGTTAGCATTTTTTTTAAGTCAAAATGATGTTTCCTTTTTGATGCATTTTAAGATATATGAGTCAGAGAGACTCACAATGAAATATTAAATTTTGACTTTACATAAGAAAAACAGTTTTCCTGCAGAAAATTCACAATAAGCTTTATTATTAATATTAGTTATGCAACTGTGGAATTCATTGAACATGTGGAACTGTACTAGCTCTAGTAAATTCTTTTTTAATTTGTATACAAGAGCTTTCAGGAAGACAAATAGAAACTGGTGATCTAGCATCAGTTTTGTTCTTTCTAGTTAAAATTAATAAGGAACTTAATTGTAAAGACTAGAAAAAATTTCTGTCATACATATGTTTATATTACAAGCATTGTGAGGAGTTACACTGAATGGAAGAGATTTTCCCATGTCAACCATAAAAATACAAAAACAATGGATCACAGACTTTCCTTTCCCCTCTGCTCACAATCCCTACATACAGGATCCAGTCGTTCCAAATTTTCATCCTGAAGCCTTTGTAGACGTAATTTCCTCAACAGTTACTTAGTCTGGAAATGTTTTTGACTAGAAACTTACATTTTCAGGCAATAATCCAACTGTGAGCTGTTACCCAGTCAGTTCAATAGATGGCATCTCCCTAGTATCATTCTCAAATGTGGATTGATTTATGCACCTTCACACTTTGCAACTTTGTTGTCACAATTGTGTCTTGCAAGCAAGGCAATACTCCCTTGTGTAGGGGTATGCCAGTTGTATGCTAAAAGTCATCTGCATAGTTTGAAAACAATAGCAGACAAGCTTAAAGGATTTTAGTAGTCAATAATTCTACGATACTTCTGTAAAATAGAGAAAATGCTGTGGATAGCAGGTAGGGCCTTCTCAGTTTCTGCTCAGAGAAGCAGAGAACTTAAGTGATACTTAAAAAAATTATTAAAAATAGGAGAGGCCCAGATATCAGACTCAAATACTTGCAGATATGAACCAGGAAGGAAGAGTGGTCATGCTGACATCATAGTTCTTATAGTCTGCTCCATGCGAAAGAATAATGTTGTGTATTCCATTGTCTTATGACAAACACTTCATTGCTCTTAATAGTGCCGAAGAATAAAGCACCACAAATACTTTCTGGGCTGCTAGGTAGTTATTACCATCATTTTTAAATGCAAAAAACATCCCAAGATTATTAACGGCCTGAGACAGAGCTAGGGAAAGGACTCAAAATTCTTGACTTGGTTAAGTCCTTTGACTTAACCTGATGACCTTTTCAAGACTATATCTGCTATTTCTGGGTGTTTTCTTAGTACATAATGGAAGAAAGAAAAGGATTGGTTTGGTGTTCATTACTTCAAACTTTTCCTGTTAAGTCGGAATCTCCTGAAGGTAATGCATGGGTTGACATGTTTATCCTGTGTTCGTGGATGAACATCAGGAGAAAAACACTGGTGAAGAAATGCTAAAAAGACTTTTAATAAGAACTTGCTTCAGAAGTTCGGGTTTCAGTAGCTCTCGTGAATCAAAGTAGCCATGTGATCAGAGTCTGTGAGTTACCAGACCACAGATTCTAAACAAGCGGGATGTGCAATTGAACCTCCCGTTATGTGTGCAGGAAATTGCTCGGTGCTGTAAGTGTGATGTTACCAGACTTTGCATCTGGAAATTCTGAATTTTATTGCTGCATAATGAAGACTAGTAGTATTTTCACAGGCCCCATCATTGCTTCAGCCCAGGCTGTTACATGACAGTTTTCCACATGGAATCATAGAATGGTTTGGGTTGAAAGAAATCTTAAAGACAATCTAGTTCCACCCCCTCCCCCCCACCATAGGAAGGGACATCTTCAACTAGACCAAGCTGCTTAAAGTCCCATCCATCCTGGCCTTGAGCACTCCCAGGGATGTGGCATGAAACAGCTTCTCTGGACAACCTGTTCCAGTGCCTCACCACTCACAGTAAAAAATTTTTTCCTGAACTCTAATCTAAACCTATTCACAGTTTAAAGCCATTTCCCCATGTTCTGTCACTACATACCCCTGTAAAAAGTATCTCTCCATCTTCTTTGTAGGTTCCCTTCAGGTACTGGTGATGCCTTGAGAGGCTACCTAATACAGAGGCTAGGCAGAGTTAAAGGAATAAAGTAGGTATTTATTAGAAGGCCTTCAAAGGATATACCTTGGGCAGCACAAGAGCCTGGCCGAGGCTATGTCCAAGATGGACACCAGATCATGAGTTTTCACACTTTTATAGGTTTTGGTCTATTTACATATTGGGGTTAGTTGTCCAATTAGAGCTTCAGGTAGTGAAGTCCCATCCTCCCAGTTTGCTCTCCTCAATTCGCTGTTGTTTATACTTTCTTGGGCTTGAAGATGCGATGATAATCTTGGTTTTCAGGCTACAGAAGGATTGTTTTGTCTAACTAAACTGTGAAGAGAACTTGGTAACACTGTATATGTAGTTCAGAGTTATATGCTAATGCAGTACAGAATCTGAAAAATATGAGAGCTAAAACTTAAGGCATCACTGGAAGGTCACCCTGAAATTTTCTCTTCACTAAAACCATAAAATTCCCACACAGGATTTGAAACACAAATGAAGACTTTTCCTACTTAAGCATTTTTTATGATGTGGAAAGAATGTAATTTTAAAACAAGATCTATGCTTCAAACCCAACTTTTTTGAGCTAGGGCTGTGGAAATAGGTTTAGCATTATCACTTAGAATTTCTACTAGTCTTGCTCCGGTTGAAGAGCTGCTTCACTAGCTTTTGGAAGGAATTGAACTGGCAACCCTCTAGAGTCTGGATGAAAAGATATTGCTGATGCTAGCCAAATGCAGTCTTTTTATTCAAAGAATTTGGAGTTTGTGATTTATTATTAAGACAAATGAGTGTCAAAAGGAGGTTGCCCTCTGTTCATTTAATGAAAACAGAAAGTGCCATTGAAGCAATTCTCTTTTACTTGGGCTAGATTATTGCTTTTACCCAAAATAAACTCTTAATGTTACATACTGTAACAGCTTTCTAATTACAAATTATAATTTTTTTTATATGTATCAAGGTTTTTAAGTGGTAATTTTCATAAAAAGCTGTTGAATTATAAAAAAAATCTGGCACAGAACAAATATGTATCCATGCTCCCTGGGTTCTAAGTTCTAAAAGCAGGTTTTTTTTTTGGTCTCACTAATTTCCTTAAATACTTGATTATACATTGCTTGTGTTGGAGAACTTCCAAATAAGCTGAGGACACTGAGCTATTTCTTGAACAAAAATAGCATATAGAATCGGTCTTTGAAGACATCCAAAGTGCTTACATTAGTAGGAATTGTGACTACTGGTGAAGGAAAAACCACTTTTCACTTTTGTCTGCACTAGTACAAAACGATCAAAGTTAGAAAACTGCCTTTTTCTTTAGAAACCAGTTTAAAAAAAGTGAAATGCAGTATGATCTTGTAATTACAGTTAGGCTGCCTGGCTGTGCTGTTTTACATGCCAAAAAATCCTTTCATCTAAGAGGCATTAGTGTAAAGTTTAGGCAGGCATCTGTTGTTTCTTATGATGTGCCATTAATAGCTTCAAGCAAGTATAGTATTGAGTCAGCTTTAAAGTGATTCTAAACTTTTTCTCTCCCTTTCTCAGAGATGTATCAAAATGCAGCAATAATAAAAAGCAAAAATCATTAATTCCCAAACAAATAATAAATCAGAAGCCCCAAACTTAGAATAAGTACTTCTGAAGTATCAAAGATTTCTGTCATTTCAAGGTAGCCAGGATATTATGCTGCAAGATTTTTATGCTTCAGCAAAAACTCCTATATGTAGCTGTGCATTGAGATAAAAGTCATCAAGTCAGTGGGGTTAGGAGATGTAAACAATAATTTATAGTGAGTCTCCTCTAATGGTAAATACTCATAGTAATACATTAGGAAAGCTGATAGAGTTACAAAACATTAAAAGAGAGGAATACCCTTGAATATCCTTTTGAGACCATGAGGCAAATTTATTCTAATATGTTGAAGTGCTAAAGTAGATCTGTGATACAAATTCTTCCCTGTCATAATATGTCACAATGAGTGCCTTGTCAATTTTAGCTAATTACCACTGCCAGTAATCCCAATAAGACATTACCTTAAAAATAGCTTATGATCTCATGGGTACTGGAAAATTAAACTCCCCTGCTGCTGTATCTATTTTTTCCATCTCTCTACATTCAAATTATCAGAAAAGTTTAAATTCCCCTAAGTTCTCTAAAAAATAATTGTAGTATCGTAGTAATTTCATATTTCAGTCTGGCTGATGAATTTGAATATAAATTCATTCAGTCTTCTCTGAGTTGTTAGACTGAACATGCTGCATGGGGATAAATACAAGCAGGGGGTGAGCTATTGGCTTTTTCTTACTTCAAACTGCTCAATTCTGACTAATCTAAGAGATTTATTGCCACTCTTTTCTGAGGGATGGATTCACCATTTGCTCTACTTTTTTTTTGTGTAGAGGATCTAATGAGTACTCTCTGCTTTTAAAGAACACCTTTCTACAAAAGGTTAATCCACAAGTTGTTTTCTGTACACTTTAACTCATTTTGATTCTTTTTATTTTCTTATTAAATAAGAAGACTACTGCAAAAAGCAAACCTAAGAAACAAATCACCATCAAACATTATTTTGCATTAAAATGAAGCTTTCTTGCTTTGATTTGAAATAATAACAGGAAAGACTGTTAAGCTGAGAAGAGTCTTCAGTAGCTAATGAGCAAAGAAACTCCAGAACATCAGCTATTTGCATTTATGTTGAAACTGAGTCAAAGAAATAATTGCTAGACAAAGACAACTTTGAAAAATATTAAACCATTTCAAAATTAAACAAAAAATAAAAAAAGTGAAATAGATTAAAATCAATGAACAAATATAGAAATCAAGAAATGACATTGCATTGCCAATGTACCTTTATTTGAGTGAAAATGAGTGAAGGGAAGAAGATATTAGCAATCAAGGTGAAATCTAAATTAAAATGAAGGTGATAGCAAAAAATTAAATGGTTGCAGTATGAAATCTAATTTTCTCAAGCGGGAAGCCATGAGTAAGCCATACTGGTTTAATGGGTAATAAAGCATGGGTGATAAAGGATCAAAAGTGAAACAGAATAACATAATGACAGTAAATGCATATTTTTTTTTTTAATTGGTGTGGTTTTTAAAAAGATGTATGTATGCAAGATTAATATTTTAGGCTTGCTTACTATGACTTAGTAATGGACAATGGTTTTAAATTGATAAAGAGTAGGTTTGGAATTGGTTGTTGGAAGTTCTTTACTGTGAGGGTCATGAGGCATTGGAACAGGTTGTTCAGAGCAGCTGCAGATGCCCCATCCCTGGGAGTGTTCAAGGCCAGGTTGGATGGGGCTTTGAGCAATCTGGTCTAATTGAAGGTTTGCCTGCTCAGGTGGCAAGGTTGGAACTGGATGATCACTTAGATCCCTTCTTACCCAAACCATTCTATGGGTCCCTAGGATTCTGTGGTTTAGTTTTAGATAGTAAGAAGAAATGAATCATGGAAAGAATATCAGCTAGGAAGGCATAAGACTGAATAACTTTTCCACTTGCCCAGTGTTCATTCAGTATAAAAGACCATGCATTAGGGGCCAAATTAATTTTTTTCTGAATATTTACTGGTTTATGCATTGTTGGTTTTTAGCAGTGGTTACAAAGGTTCAGATAGAAAAGGAGAGATAGAAAAACAACTTAATCTTTGGATATCTACAGCCAAGTCCAGAACAAAATGTTGATTAAAGTTGGCAAAGTGTTAAATTTTGCGTTACAGCTCACTGCACATGAAATCAGCTTGAAGATCTCACCTAAGACCTTAGTAAATAATCATGGCTAGCACATCTCTGTAGGGGCCCTATAAATGATAGTTTTGTCAACATGAGCAAAGTGTATGTTGCTTGTTCCAAGGGTTTTGCAATTTCTACAAGATATGAGAAATAGCTACATAACTCATAATGACAATGAAGAAAACAGGTCTGCGCACTCAATTTCGAAGGCACAGAAGAACAGGCTGACTGCTCTAGGTGTTTGAAGCACAGATTTCTTGTCTGGCACACTTCTGATGTGCAGAATGGTTTCAATGGCCTGTTCTCATGCACTCAAAATTATATGTACTTATATGTACTACTGCACCCATTTGTCTGATGTGGCATTTTTCAGTTGATTAGGGCTTGTATTGGAGGCTTGTGTTGGAAACACGAAGTTATAATCAGGCAAAGGTGTAACACTGAAGAATTGGTAAGATCTTGAGGTTCCTGGGGAAAAACAAACAGTAAAAGAAATGAAGGAGTATGACAAATTTACGAGAAGTCAGAAATTGTATGACAAGAAATCAGAAGCTGATAAATAGATAAAAAAGGGAGATGTTCTATCATTTGTAAGTGTGCAAGATGTGCAAGTGTGCAGTAAAATTGCTATAGGAGAAGACCAAAGAGAATTTTAATCACCGATATTGCAAACCCCCTGGATTTTGAGGACATTAAAAGCAAACAACAGCAGACTGGATACTGGATATGGTAGAGGAGAGACCAAAAAGATTATAGTTAGGAATCTCTACAAAACAGCTTTATTAGCTATTTGGACAGCTGAAGGGGAACTGATTAGGATAAAAAAATTGTAAACAACAAAATAAATGAGAACATACAGCTATTGTGAAAGCAAATGTTTCCTGGGGTTAGCTGTCAAAATTGATAAAGCTGAACAGTCTCTTTATTACTTACATAGCTTCTTTTAATGCTTTAATAGTTCATGACAGGAGATAAAAATGAACTTCTTTTCCTATCAGTCACAGGAATTTTATTGGGTGACAGTGTAATAACATTTTGTGCTGCAATGGTCAGTTAAATCTCTGCAAAGTTATGATTGATATTCATCTCATTTGCATTTTTTGACCTTTATTGTGGAGGTTTTTTTCCTACAAAGCTACTGCATTTAATTTCTTCTTCATCCAATATTCTAGCACCTGACCTAATTGTGACACCATGATTCTGAAAGTAGTTACTTAACCGCTTTGGGCAGCCAAGGTCCACAGGTGAAAGTTTGAGCAGCCTGAGAGGATATGAAGTACGTGCTCTCTAGCCCATTATCATATAGCACTTTGGAGAATATGGAGTTCTAGAATAGCCTAGTTGAACAAAACCATTCCTTGAATTAAAGGTTTATATAAGTTTGACATAGAAAGGGCCCATGGTTTGTTTAAGAAAGGGTTTGAGTTCTTACTCTGTCCATCATAATGACATTATAGTGGAAGCAAAACCACAGTTAAGCAAACATGCTGACCTCCTCTAGGCCCTGAGGCTCTCTTTGATTCTTATATAGTGATATACTGGAGGCATGAAATTGTACACAATTTTTTCTGTTGACGACAGTCCTGTGTTTAATATTGCCATACAGAGATCAATTTAACCGCATGTACTTCTGGCATGTGGTTTTGGACTTCATCCTAATGTGTCATATTGCTAAAAGTCACATGTACTGATTTGAAGTGTGAATTTAGATGTATATCTCAAGGAGGAATATGGAGTACAAGTTTTTTCTACTGAAATATGGACTGGTGTATTTCTGTTTATGGTTCTCACATGTTCACACATTCCACGCTTAACAGGGACAAGGGTTGGTGGAGTGGTCTGAGGTATTTTTTTATCTTCAGCAGTCATAATTTCCATCGTGCATTGTACAGGACCCTGCCCTGAATAAACCTGTGTGAAATAACAAGTTGCAGCTTTGTAACTGATTTAGTGAAACTTCATACATAAGAACAAATCATTATTACCTGCATTTTGAGTAGCCTTAAGTATGCTTTTTAAATTAAGTAGGTAGAGTCTTGATAAAGCAATGATTTTTTCTTATTACTTGTATGTGTTCCAAGCTTTGTTTCTTTACTTACAGAAATAAGAAGTGAAATAGTGTTAATGTTTGTTAAAAGTTAATAGTGAAAATTAAAGGGAAACGGTCTGTAAATCAGTTTGTGTTTCATCTTAGGTTGTGAATAACTTTCAGTTCCAAAATGGTAACTTTTCAGCAAATCTCTTTTGCCTTTAAATGCATCTCAGATAAGTTATGTTAGTGCTGTTCATTAAAAAGAATGAAGTGGTAATGTTGCATTTGGGGAAACAAAATAATATTTACATATTTTCTTTTCAGAACAGGACTGCATTTTAACTTTACCTTTACAATAATACCATTAATTTAGAATATGAAAACAATGAAATAATTGGGACCAAATTTTCTTACATCTTGTAGGCAGCTGGTGGAACTAGTGCCTTCAGTTCAAATTTCTGTGTTTTAGATTCATTAGAAATGAATCCAGCTTGTCTGCTCTCATCTTGCAGAACAGTACAGTTTGTTCCCAAATTTTAACTTACATATGAAAATAATGGAAAAGCTTTTAGTCCTTGAGATAATGTAAACATTTTAAATTGGTGTGATTATCAGAGTCATGGATGTGCTATTTTACTCAAATAATTACAACTGCGCTGTCTAGTATGAGTGCAGTGTCCTATCCCTGTGTTTTCTGAGGGTATAAATTCCCTCAAAAACCCTTTAATATCATAAAAGTGTGTTTATATTCTGGCACTGTTCTCTTTTCCAGCTCTGATGGAACTGCTACATCAGTGCAACTTGGAAGTTGTACAAGTGGTGTTTCATGGTTACTACTTTATGCAAACACTGAAAGTATGAGCGGTAGATAAACACTGACCATTAGTGTGTTTGCTGGCCAGGAACAGGCCAAGGCAGTTGTTCTGGATAGACAATATCAACTCTTCAGCTACATGTTTCTGCTTATGGAGAGTAATGGGTTTTTCTGCATTTATCTATCCAATGTTTATGTTTATAGACATTTTTGTTGTGTTGGAATCTAATTAGGCGCTGTATTTGTGCCAGTCTGGCAAAATCACTAGATCTGCATGAAGACTCTGGCTTCAGGAATAATCAGATCTCTAGATGGGAGTTGTTAAGAAACAAATATCCAAGATTGAGACATAACTTTTTGCAGCCTGAATAGAGAAATATTGTTGTATTTTGTTCAACTGTTTTGTTCCTCATAAATTGGCATACCAAAACTCTTCACAAAACCATCATCCTCCACTGGGGGCTTGATTGTTCCAATTATCTGGTAAAGCTGGTTTATACATTCTAGTAATCTCTAGAGCTCTTTAATTCTGTAATTACACTAAGAGTATCATGCCAAGCCACCTTAATCTAGTGTTTCTGATAGCTGTTGAGGAGTTTTAACAGACAATTCTCATCATAAGCCACCATGACTGAATATTGACTTATGAATGTTGTGTAGAAATTTGTTAAGCATGTTTTTTAAAGCAGGGATTTCACTAGAAAACAGTACATTGTCCTTTTTCATTCACACATAGGTAAATCTCTCTCTTAGACTTAGAAAAAGGCAAATTCCAGTGTTATTTCTTTTTATGTATCAGAAACGAGGAAGCATGAATAATGTCTTAAAGAAGAATGTTCTAGGATATATATTCCTAAATATGTGGGCATTCCAGATTTGTGGTAAACAATTGCAATTTTTTTTTTCCCATATAGAACACATAAATTTGGCTATAACCATGATGAAACAAAAGGGGAAAATGTATAACACTCCATACTTCATACCTGCTGTTCCCACAACAGCCATGTCAGGTATGGGCAACAACGAGGCTGACATCTTGTGTTACCTCCCCACCAGAATGACACTCATATTCTGTCCATATTGTTGTCTCTGGCAAAGTGCAAGGGCAGGGAAAAACAATGAGAAGGGTAAACTCTTAAACTGTATCATTGCAAGTTGCCTGAGATTACGAGTGAGGCGTTTTAGAGAGAAGAGAGAGTGTAGACAGATCTGACCAAGTTTATTGTGGTATTTGGTATTGTGGTATCAGTGTACATAACCAGTTTCCAAGAGGCATGCCTGCCTTCTTCCTGTACAGTGTGGTGGCCATCAGCTTCATCCTGTAAAATGCTAGGCTACATCTTTGAATATCTTAAACTTCCACTGGCCTTACTTGGAGAAGAGTATTCATTACTTCTGAAGTAATGCTTCTGAATTCATGCTTTAAATAACAGAGATGAAAGGGTCTGAAGGTCTATTTTTTTCCAAAGCAGCCAGAATTTAGGAGGTATGCAGCAGGATTTCTGTGGTGACATTTCCCAGCCCACCACCTCTTGTCCTTCTAAATGGCAATTAGAAATGTTGACATTCTCCTCTAACGATGTATGAGTAAGGCGAGTTACTTTTTCTAAAAGATTGGAAGTGGTTTATACAGTCTTTGCAACTAGATCTTGGGCAGACTGGATCTTATAAAGGTAGACCTCAATGAAACTCATGCCTGATATTTATAAATTATTTAGTATTCAATCATCCTGGCAGAGTTATGATGCTAGTAATGATGTTCATTTGTTATGTGCCTGACATATTCCAAAAGCCAATACAGATAACACACATTGTGTTCATAGGAAATCAGTGCTAGTTTTGAGGATATCTGAGCCTGCATTTGGATGCTCTGGGGATTTTGAGAATAGTAGCTTGTTGGTCAGCTCTGACAAGTAAACAAAAATGTTTCCAGAACCATAACACTTCTGTGAAATAAAAAGTGTAAATTAAACAAATCTTTACATAAATTGACAAGAATCCAAATGTGTTTTAATACTGAAAACTCTGTAACATATTTTGTGGAATATCCTTGCCTCACAGCAGTTATGCACTTTTCAGTATATGTATGCTTGAATAGAAAATATAGAGATATTTACATTCTGTTCCCTTAACTATTAGTATAAATCCTTCCCCCTGTGATACAGCTGGGTAGGCTTAGTTTTTAAGGTGTGAAGAGCAACCATCAAATAAAAAATCAAATTTATTTAACTCAATCAAGTTAAGTGTTATTGACCTCTCCAAAGAGTGCTTTTTATTTCAGTATGCTGGGGAAAGTGACACAATAATGGGCTTTTCACTCTGGTAAATGCCACTTTGAAATAATTTAGTTGATTACTCTTCCCTAGATTAACCCCATTATCCAGTCAGCTTTTGTTTAAGCATCCCATAAGGGCTTACCAAACAGAGTAGCAATTTAGCGGTCAGACATTGATTCATATTTCTCTAAAAGTATTTAGTATTGTGTGTTGGTGACAAAATGCCTCCTCCTGCATTGTCCCCACACTCACACCTCCGCTCCCTTGCATTGTCTCTGATGAGCAGTATGATTTGTCCTAAGGTAAGAGTACCAAGTGTGAATTGCAGGGGGCACTCAGGGTGATCCCATGATGAATGCACTTCAGAGATGAGGGAGCTGTGACGATTGTGGTGGGCTTTGGTGCACACTGGCCTGCAAGAGCTTATAGAATGCTGCTGGAGACTGAGCTCACCGGTCTCCTGAGGTTGCAGGCAGCTTCCAGAAGGATCTGCCCCCACCCACCCTGTTCCCTTCACTCCCCTGCTTCCTTCTCCCCCACCTCCAGGCAGGAATGTCTGCTAGGTACATCCAGCCATGACACTGGAAAGACTCACTCTTGAATGGATAAGTAAAAGATCCCGATTACCTACAGAGATAAAATCTTAAAGTAGTTCCATAAGTACTTTGTTGCTTTGTAGCTGTGCATTCTGCAAGGTCAAAGCCTGTACGTTTCTAGGGTGATCTGTTTATATTTTATCTCTTTAGACCTATTTATACTATATACTGCATTGACAATATTTAGATACTTTATTAGCAACAAACCTAAAAATAATCATCCACATAACCTAATGAAGAGGCTTTTCTCTACTGTTCTGACACATTAAAATTAAGAAGAGCCTGGGCCTATCTGTTTGACACCTGTCCTTATTTGTATGTATTAATAAGATTGCCTCTTCATCTTCCTGAGCTTGGAGGAAGAAACGCTTGACTAATAACCAGCTTTCTTAGGCCAATCTTCCCTCCAAGGCTTTATCCCAAGACACTTTACCAATCAGATCCCTGAAAAGGCCTGAATTCCAGGGTAGTGAGCTTTCTGTGTACACTTCTTGCTGCCCCAAGGATCTTGGACTCCATTTCATGGTCACTGCAGCCAAGGCTGCCCTTGAGCTTCACATCCCCACAGCCTCTCCTTGTTGGTGTGAACAAAACCCAGCATAACACCTCTCCTTTTTAACTCCTTTATCACTTGGAGAAAGAAGTTTTCAAGATAAGAAATCTTTTGGTGGAGTTAACTTTCTTCATAGCATTTTCCCACTTCTTCATTTTTCCTACTTCTTTCCTTTGCTTTTAAATTGTCTTAACACATTTATGCTCCTTCAATTCTCTTCCCTATCTCCCTCTAGGGGTGAGTGAACAATGAGATGAGGACTTACTTACCAACAAGGGCCAACCCAGCAGTTTGTTGGTAAATATGAATACTGTTTTGAGAGTTGAAAAAAGAGTAAACTTCTATTCTTACTAACAGTTATATCATTTACTATAACATTCAGAACTTAACCAGATTTCACTTCCCTTCACCAGATGCACATACCACTGATAATTTTTAATTTTGGAGGTTTTTTTAGTGTCAATTATTTGTCAAGGAAATACTGCAAATGCAAAACTTTATTACTTATCTAGCAAAGCATTTATTCGCATATTTCACTCCAAACTTAGCCAACACTGTGAAAAATGAGTCTTAATGTTTGATTCAATGAGTCAGATTACGCATGAAGGTAAGAATGCATTTTAATATTTTTCTGGACTAGCACCATGCAGTACGTGTTCTTTCCAATGTGTAGATCTACAAATAAGGAGGCCACTTTGAAGTCCACACACTTACAGGAGTGAAAGGAGGATTTTTAATAAACTGGGTGTATTTAATCTTAATTTGATAAAAAGCATAAAAAGAAAAAAACCCTCTCTGTGCAGTAGCGTCCAGTTGGCTGGATTGCAAATGGCTATCTGGCTGAGCTCCAGATCTCTCCTCATTACAATTTCAGCACTGTGGGATAGTTAAAGAGTAGAGGAGAAACAGCCCATGTTTAAAGTAATGTTGCTTATATTGCTGCTTAGCCAAGGAATTAATAGCTGGCCTCTGGGGAATGTGGTTGGCATCTGGTTCATGGCATGATTGAGGGCACTGCTACAGAAGCTAGAATACCAGCTATCTTATTAATAAGTTGCCCTCATGTACATATTTATTACACACTGTATCTTCTGTCAGAACTGTTATTTGTGTGCAGAGTTTTTATTTATGGTTCTATCCCCTTGCATTATTTATCTACAGTGACCAAATATAAACACTGAAAGGTAGATGTACTGTATAAAAAAATGTTTGGCTGATTGACTGAGTGAATCAATATTCATATTTATATTGTATATATCACCCAAGGCCCCCTCAGGGCTTTCCTGTAATTACAAGAAGTAATAAAATATTGCCTTAAAAAGCCAACATAAATGCTAAATCCTGAATTTATTAGCCTGAGAACTCTGCATCAGCACTCTCCAATTTTAAAAGTGCCAAAGCAAAAACTATTCATGTATCACAAGGATAGAAGTAGCCAACAGGGATTTTTAAAAATCTGGTGGAAAGATAGTTTGGAAAAGATAGATTTATAGAGAGAAAATAGTAATATGATTCTGCTTCAGATTTTATTTGCTGCAAAAGGAGTATTTTTATGGCTTCATCTTCATCACAATTCCCACTCCTGCCCATGCTGTCACAGCAAGTCACTGGATGTTGTTGCCATGGCGACAGCAAATCGGGGGGAAAATCTGCTTTTTGAAAAATTAAGCTTACATTGACAAGGATAATGTCAAAATCATTGGTTTAACTCTAATGTAACTCCACCATTTGTAAAACAAGTTCAGTTTCCCTGAAGCTAGTGGAGCTGTGCTGCTCAAAAATTAGTCAAAATCAGATCACGTTCAGAACCAGAAATGAGATGATTGTAAGGAGCAGAAGTAGACCCAGAAAAAGCATGTATAATGGTTGAGTAGGTTTTAGCAACGAAAATGGATGTAAAATGATATGTTGAGTTAGAAGTTCAGGTTCAGACTCACAATTTGCAGCTGATCACATTTTCTTTGGTGGGTCTGCTGGATCTGGACACTGTCGGTCCCTATGGCTGAGCTACCTCTCCAGTGCAATACCTGGCCTTGAGTCTACTTTGCCATGCCAAGCACCAACTTCTTTAGAAGGACAGTGCATAAGTAGTGTAAAAGTGAGAAACTGAGATGTTATTCAGGAGTAAGAATTGCAGATGAGGATTTAAATAACATACTTCAGACAGGTTAATATGTGCCTAACAAGTTATTTCAGTGACTGGCTGGAGACCTTTTATGTTATCAACAAGTGAAGTATTTGCTGAACTACTCTTAACTGCAGATTTTTTTTCTTTTTTTTTTTCAGTGTAGTTGCCATCTCTTTTCTCAGCTCAGAATCTTGGAAACTTCTTTACATTAAATTTTATTATCCTTACTCCCAGACATTTATCCTGCTCAACACTGATTTCATTATGTTTATTCTAGCTTTTTGTGCTGTGGAAAGTTGAGTACAGCTTCCAACGCATTGCTTTGTGTTGCAGAAGCAGCGAGAGAAGCGTTTGACTAGAGTGACCAGCCAGAAGTAGGAATGTACTATAGGCTGGCTCCCATAAACATTTTTTGTTGCATGTACATACCATCCTTTGACACAGCCAAGCTGTGTCTGATGTGCCCACTGGGGCTCATGCAGCCCAATGGCGTGGCATTTCTGCCCAGCAAATCACTGGATCTCGAATCAAACTGTCAAGTTGTATACAAACCATTTCAGAGAAGCATGAATCAATTAGGTCAAATATCATCTCAAACAGCTCAAATGTTGGCAGCAAAGGTGATAGAATCAAGGTCCAGTTTGCAAATTAATGAACTAATGAACATGACCGCTCAGTACCGAATATAAAAGCTATTTGGTGATCTGAGTTTTGCTGTGGGCTTGAGCACCTTTCAGGAATTCTCAGTTTTAACCTCATCCTAGCAGTGGGAAGTACATTTTAATTGGGCATTCTGCCCCATACTTAATTTCTTATTCTTAGGTAAGAAGATAGTAAATCCTTGTAATTTCTCTTGTCTGTGGTGAGCTATTAGCTATTCCTATACATCAAGTGACACCTAAAGCTGGATATTAAGCTCCTGTATGTCTGCTGTTAAAGGTGTCATTTGTGGCATGTGTTACACTAACAAGTAATGGTAAATTCACAAGGGTGTGAACAGTTGGTTACCATAAAAATTTATTTTGAGATCATTATAAATACACTTGAGAAAATCAAGGTATTACAAATGATCTGGGACAAAGACAGTAGCATATTTCCAAACTGCGTGCACTATTAAAATCATTGTGTGAAGACCTTGAAGGTATTGTTTTCTAATGTCAGGGCTTCAAGAACAATGTTATGGAACATACGCACAACGACAGAGAAAAGTGGTACAAATGAGGAATAGTGTAACAGTGAAACTTCAAGTAATTTCATGCATATGGGAGAATAAATGAATAATCATTTGCTGATGGTAAATATGTCACAGTTATAATGATTTCTTGGCCAGGAAATGGCTAGTAGGGACATTACTTTTCTGTAACATTATTTCAGGTAACATCTGTAATTTCTTCAAAAAACATTTATGCCTAAATGAATTGTCAGCAGTCTTTCATTAAGTATGAATTATTTAAAAATAATTTCTCTTGTGTAACCTGATAAACACTGTAAAGGTTTGATGCCACTTTATTCCAAGACTTGATCCCTCTGAAGTAGCTGTATTTTTGCCATTAATTTCACTATAACCAGAATCCTGCCAAAATAACTCTTCCTGCTGTAGACACAGAACTGTATATAATCTGGTCTAGGACAATTCTTTTCTCTTTTTTCTGTGATCAATAACCTCCTGCTTGTTATTATTCATAAGCAAGGAACAGTAACAGTGAGATATCTTACAGCAAAATAAAAGATGAGCCAATTAATATCTAGAAAAAGAAGAAAATATAATCACTATTTATTATTTTCTACCTTCTGCAGAAGGTTGTCTTTCAATAATTGGGATTCCTTTCTTACTACAATGCTTCAGCTTAAAATAGTTTTCCCAGTTTTGATTTAGGATAACAAAAATGTGAAGCAAAATGTTTATCTGACTATATTACTTTAAATGACTTGGGTCCATGTGCTGTTTTGACTGATATGAGGAATGCTTAAAAGTTACAGAGGGGAAAAATGCAGTTTGTGAAATTACCAAAACCTTATTAACTTCAGTAATGAGAAGATTTTTAATAAAGAGATTCCATAATGGTTTATTTAAATAAAGTTTTAGTATTATTTGAAAGACATAAAAACTAATGTATTTCAGTGTACTTAACAAAAGCATAGAGATATTTCTGTATTGTTATTTGTGGGGTTTGAATGGTTTTTAAAAATTTGCCTATGATATATTGCAGAATTTTCCTGAGGTCGACTGGGATTTTGCTTTTGATTTCAATATAAAAAAAAAAAACAACTGACATGTAATGCCTTGGGAACTGAAGTTTCTAAACATTTGATCTGAAAACTGCAAATATAGTTAGTAATACTTATATCTCTCAATTTTGAAAAGAAAAGGGGCTTGGTAACTTTTTGTAGATTTGAGAGCTTAAAGATTATATTTTTTTATCAAAATTAGCCCATGAAAACAATCCTTCAAGATTAATATCTTGGTATCATGAACTCTTAAAGCAAAGAGATTAATTATTTAAAAAGTAGCAAGAGAAGTGCTAATGGACTACATTTTTGTGACCTTATGCTTTAGGAGAATAGATCTTGTAAAAAGGAAATGGATGATTTCTTTGCTTTAAAATGTACTGTACTAATACTCTCTGACCTTTTTCAAAATTATGTTTCAATGATTATAAATATACTTTCCAGATTAACCAGTAAGAGTTTTTTGAAGAACAAATAGGTAATCCATGTTGGGAAGGATCACAGTAACTATAGTGTGAGCTCAGTAGTATAACATATAAACACAACTAGTTTTTGTGCTGTTTCTGTACTGCCGTTTTATTTTTAATTACTTGAAATTAGACCAAAATTTCAAAGAAAAACAGACATTCTGAAAATTAGAAGGACTTAAGTGAGATGAAATTAAGTAAATTCACATTCATATTACAATATAGCAGTGGTTTAATGAACTAAAGTCTCAGAAGATAAGACAAATATTATTCATAAAATTTCAGTTTATAACTTTAGACAAGATAAATGGACAAAGTGTGGGCTCAAATGAAGAATACCATCATGATACTCTTTTGTTTAAAATAGGCAAACCTGGTCTTTTCTTCTTAGCACTGATAATATTCTGAGGATGAATATGGATGTCATCATTCATTAAAAATTTAAGTTCATACTTACACATTAAGGTTTAAAAAAATTACTTTATATTTTAATTGCTTCCTTCACCCTAGATAATAATGTGGCAAGAAATACTGCTAGTACACTAGTACTGATAAGAAGGGATGTATGATCATGTTGTGCCCCATTGCTCTGTCACTACGATATTTGCAACATTTTGATGGATCTTGCCCTAATTATAACTCCCCAGAGTACATTCAAATCAGAGGTTTATCTCAAATCTGAAGTTCACTGCCCTATTCATCCCCATGTATTTTTAATTATCTCAAAGTGAGTTTCAGAATTATGAAAAGCCTTGGCATGTGTTATGGAATATTTCAGAAAAAGTTGCAGTTAAATACTTAGTACCTGTGTCCTGCTGGATGTCACTGCATGGATGTATATGGAATGTGTGAGAGAGGTATTGACAAATACTTCAATTCTTGTTAATAGGAATAGGCAGAACTTTTCACATTTAAACTTCAACAGTTCACTGCCTCAAGCATCAGCTAATTTGTGTTTCTGAACCACGGAATTTTACAGAATAATTTAGCATCTAGTGCTTCTAGTTGTGCCTATCGAGCTCAATTTTTGTCTTCTTTAATCAAATGTAAAACTTTCGATAAATGTCACCGCTGTCTTTGAACGTCCTTGATCTTTAGCAGCTTTGCTGTAGTTGCACAGAGTTGATCATGAAGTTTTCTACTCACATTTGCAGGGACAACACCAAGGGGGCATCTGAGCTGACAGTTTACACAGTAACAATTCCCTCTGACACATTCAATGATAGAAGCTGGAAAGGAATTTGTCCAATGCCCTCGGCTCTGCATTGGCTCAGTTCCATTCACATAAATGACTAGGCTGCATCAGTGTGTACAGAGAAGCTTTCTCAATAAACGAAACATAAACTTCCTAAAATCAAATTAAAAGCCCTAATGAAGGCTTGTGTTATGCGTGTGCTGCAGCCTCTTTTCCCGCCTGTGAACGTGCTCTGCCTGTAATGGCCCAGCATCCACAGAGTTGATAGGGACGCTCCATGCCCCTCCAGCTTAGGTGCTAGATCAGTCAATGACAACTTTGTGTGCTCCTCTGCTGTGGTGCATTGGTACACCTAAGAATCATGCATCAGATTACCTTAAATCTGTATGTTCTGCCATGTGCTGAACTCCTCTCCTGCGCCACTCATACAATTCCCCTGATTTTGCCCTTGTTCTTCATATATGTATAAATGAGAATAAAATGAGTCCCAGTGTCTCTGTGGCATACCTTTCTTTTTATCTGTCATACTTTCTGCTCTTGATTTTAAACATTTCAAGTGCTGGAAAAAGATTAATATGAGGCACGTAAAGTGGTAGCACAGCATTCTTCAATTATTTTATTTAAGGAGCACTGGACCAGTGCCAGCTCATATTGGTTTATAACAGGGATATATTAATCCTTTCATTTTGTATGGATGAGAAACAATGACTAATGTTGTTTTACACATTTCTAAGATCTAGAAGAGTGATAGAGTTACAAATCTTTCATTAATACTACTGAGTCTATGTCTGTCTCAGAGTACGAATTTCCAGTATCTTAGTTTTTTGTAAGAGGAACCACAAAAACTTACTGTTTATGGTAAACTAGGGGTGTTTTGTTTCAGTATTGTACCCATTATAAGCTGATGGAGGTTTGTCATGTCTGTAGAAGCAGTCATCTGGTTGGTGGGGGAACACTAAGGTGGGAAAAATGTCTGATGCCTATTCTTATGTTGATGAGGTTGAAGTTTTTTATTGCATTAATATGATGTACATTACAAAGTCATACCACAAATGAACACTGATTAGTATTAAAATACTGTTAGTCTGGGGTGACAGAGTAAGATTGTTTCTTTCTATTTTTTTTCAAATGGACAATGATAAGAGGATTCCCTTAAGTTTTCCAGAAAATGTAATTATTTATCTCATTAATTGCAATTAAAAAGCTCTAAACCAGTATTCATTTGAACATGAATCATCTGCAGACTAATGACCACTGAGAAGATCCAAATTTTCCCTCTTTTCAGTGTACAGAAAATAGCATCTGGCTCCCCCGAGTTAAAAGGCTTCTATTTGAGTTCTGTATAAACAGCCTCTTAGGGGGTTCTGAAAAATGACAGACAAAAATGAAAGATTAAATTTTAATTTATTCCCATCACTCCATATATTCTCTGGTGTATGGCATGAGGAATTGCATGTGGTACAGTGCTAATCCAGTGTTGGCAGCACTTCCAGTTACTTAAATATATTTAGAAATGTTTCCTGGTGACGAAATTTGAACTTTTCAAACTCTTTTCCATTAATGGAAAATTATAGCTTGCAGCCTGATTTCACTTTATCTAGCATTGTTTCTCCACAGATATTTTAAACATGGTGGGAAGAGACTTTTCTACTTCTTGTTAAGAAGTGACTGTGGTGGTGGGGAAGTCACTGTCTTTTAGGAATCAGCATAGAGAAAAAATGTACCTGTGAACCCCGGTGCTTCATCTTTGTGTATGCCTACAGGTTAGATTTGCTATTTCTGTCTGGCATAGCCATTTGCAATCTGATATTCCATACTGCTGATGTTAAGTGCTCCATCTGTTACATAAAGGTAAAATGACCTTAAAGCTGATTTCAATCTCTTTAATGTAGTAAATTAGATTGGACTGTTATTTAGGTCAAGTCATGGCAGTGAAAAGATACAAAGATGAGTAGCAACTCCCATAAAAAAAAAAAAAAGCTCCCTCCTCCCACAAAACCCATTATTTTTTTATTTAAGTAGAAGCATGGAAATGGAATAAGAGTAAAATACTTAAACAGGTAGAACATGCATTTCAGCACTGAACTTTTTGGTGTGTGGCCTCTCAAGTGGAACGGCCCAGCACTGTGTGCCTGCTCTGCCTGTACTATCTGCGGCTGCAAATCAAGGGAGGTCTGGAGCCTTGCAACCTGCAAAGCAAATGCACCTGAGAGTCAGCCAGTAAGGTAGTAGAGACATTAGTCTTAAATTTCTCCATTGGATGACTTTTGCAAAACAGCATCACTGTCCCTTAACTTTCTCATTAAGCTCTTTTTTCTAAGAGCTGAACAAGATTCATCCTGAGGCAATCACCTTCTATAGCAGCCATATTCCTTTAAAGCACATAATTATCACCACCTGCATCAATGTCCTGTTATAAGGTGCCTCTGTGTTTGCTTGGGGAAAAAACCTGTCATGCTGGACTGCACAGGACTGAAATATAATGTACATTTAAATCCACAGCCTTCCTAGCTATTCTGGCTGGGGATCTTGCCACTCTTTAATCAGCATTCACCTGTCTGTGGGTTGTAATTAACAGATTAGGCAGCTGAGGTTTGGAATTTTGGTACTTAATTTCCAGTACTTAAGTCTGGTACTTAGGTGCCATTCTGGGTACCTAGGGCCTTTTTAGATCTGGGTTGGGAAATTTTATTATGTTTCCTGCACTGCACAAGAGGAGCATATATTGGTGCTCTTTGTGGTTGTCTGATTTCTAAAGAAGACTCTGTAATCTTTTAGATCAGCTGTTTTTCAGCCACTTCTTCATAAATTCCTAGTTACTGTAATCATCATCAGCTCTGTAGATTCTGCAATCAAGAAGGAAGATGAACTAAAGTTATAAATTAAATATCTTTACTTCTTCAGATGCCTGAGCAATCTGTGTAGTCTGTATCAGTTCAACTAGCTCCATCTTTCTCTCTTCTCTGCAATGTAATCTATTTTGCATTATATATATTATTCACTTTTTGATCCATGCCTCTCTGATAAGGGGTGAAAGATAAAAGGTCTGTCGTTCTGCATGAACTCTGTTTTCAAGTTTGAGCTGTTGCCTTCTTTAAGATGCTCTCCTTCCTACCAACAGTGTTTAGTTATTGATTCTTTTCCTCTGTGGCCATTCACTTCCTATAATGAATGAAAAAATGATCCATAATTTCTACTAACTTTTGGGTTCCTTTCGTTTTTTTCTTATTTTATTCTGCAAGTAAAGTATTAGAAAGGTGAAATATTACCATAATTATGAGAGATGTAAACAAGGTGCATACTTTATAAAGGAAGACATTAGTATTTCAGTGCATAAGCATATCTTCTTTATACATAACATCAAGTAGACTGCGGGTCTATTTTTACCAATAAACTCATAGGCATTGTCAATCTCATACCGAATAAGTCCAGAGCCAGCAAAGGAGATGGATTTGGATGTGACAGCAGCTACCAGGGCAGAGGACTCACAAATCCAAGGAAGGGGGTGCCTGTGGGCACAGGTCGGAATTTGGGTCACTACCCTGATGCAGGGCTGACACCTGGCCAGGCAGGCAGCCTGCAGTGAAGCCTGGGTAGGATAGCTGTGCACAGACAAGACTAGTCTAGACTATCAGAATACAATCTGTTTATTTTAGACTACATGATACCTGTTTCAGACAGTCCTGACATGTATGTATCATGCTGGCATCAAAATCTTTGTTACCTCTTGTCAATACATCATTGTCTTGCTTTGAAAAGACAGGTGTCTGCTAAAGAAGGCAGGAGCCTCTCTTGAAATGGAAAATGTAAACCCCCTCCCTCCAAATTAATATAATTTTGAAATTAAGGGGGCTCTCAGGCAAAAATATGGGAATAGGAATAACAGTTCTTTATTAGGAAAAAATAAAAATAAAAATGCAGTAATACAAAACAACACTGACAGAGTACCTGACACCCTCTTGGTCAGGCTGTTGGTTGCAGTCCAATTAAATGGTGGCTGCAATCCTCCTGGAGTGACAGATGTGGTTCTGTTGAAGCAGTGATCCTGTAGAAGGGTGGAGATTTCCTCTGAAGGTCCAGTGGTGGTGTAGATGGGCCCGGTCTTCCTCTGGGAATCCAGTGGAGAAGAAAGCTGCTCCTCTGGGAATCCAGTGGGAAAAGGCTGGCTGTGGTGTTCCAGAGCTCAGATCATATCCCAGTAGGAATGCCTGGCTCCTCCTCCTGGGTGGAGCATCTCACAATGGGATGATGTAATTTTATCCGTCATGCAGCGACACTCAATGGCCCATTAATAGAATATATTTCCCTGAGGGAGGACTGGTTGCGGAAAAGATAAAGAAAACTGCCCCACCTGGTTTTAACAGGTGGCCCACTTAACAGGAGACAACTACCCCACCTCTAACAGATGGCAATGGAATACACAACCCCAACCACTTCTTGCCTTTGCAGCTTAAGACAATCATAAATGTGATACCCGCTGTTTCCTGTTATTATTTTTGTTTTTCTGAATAAATTCCTTACAAAGGCATTTTAACTCAGAGTTCACACCGTAAATTGCAATTCTTGTTTATTCTTCTACAACATTAAATTAGTTCTCTGTAGAGGCTCTTCCATTTTGTCTATGCTAAGGTCTTCTATCAGCATTACTATATTTCCTATGATATCTACAATAGATACAAAATATTAGTGGTGAATTTTTTTCCCTCCTTTCTTTGTCACTGATCATCTTTGTTAAACTGCACAGTATTATTCTTTTTTTTTTTTTAAGTAACTGTAATAATTTTACTGGTCACCACATTTTGTTCCTTCATTCCACTTTTGGATATGAGGTTTTTAATTGTGACAGGCAGCATTTGTTTAACAACATTTTTAAAACATGCATGCACCTACCAAGAAGTAGAACTACTTGATTGGCAGATCTCTAAGTTTTCAGGAAACCTTTTCCCTATACAGAAGCTTGTGCAAAATTTTTTCAACCACTTCTATAGCTGATCAGGATTTTGAAGATCTCCAGTGGAGGAAGAGAAGTATTTGACCAGTTAGAAGGGCCCATATTGCTGCTGTTTACTGAATATTTTTTTAAGCAATCACTTTTCTTGTTGCATGTTTTTTACTAGTTTACAAAGGTTTTATTTATCAGTTTTGCTCTTTTGTTACACGGAATCCACAAAATCTTCATGTTAAAACCCAGTGAAACACATGAAAAATCAGAAGCAAAAAAACTCTCTGGTTCAACATGGAAAAGTGGTATATGAATATGTTTTCTGTCCTCTGGAGCTCTTCTTAGCTTGCTGATTTCAAATATATAAGTAAAATAACCAACCATAGTGGGAACACTGGTGTATACTGGCATGAATTATGCAAATCACTGCATTCTGATTGTACTTTTGCTCAGAGCATTGATGAGTACCCTGTAAATGAATAAAAAATGGCCAGAAAGTGGTTATGCAGATCAAGTTCTTTAAATCAATAGATTACAGAAGAACAAGTTTGCTTCTACAAATTCAAAGCACTTCTTTTTCTGTCTGAGGTAATGTCATTTAGGTTTAATATAAAATTATTTTATTTGAAACCTTCTCACTATATGGAAGACATTTGGGATACAAAAAATATTAAACATGAATCACTTGTTGAAATATTAATCACTGCAGTAAACCAGAACCAGACTGAACAATAAAATACTGCAGAAATATTTTCAGGATATAGATTTTAAGACCCTGAAAAATTACTGGTTTGGGTTTTGGTGCCGTTGTTTTGAAGGACTCTTATTTGAGAAATTTTTGTATAGTATTTATACTACATAAATCTGTAAATGGAATCCATTAAGATATGGTGAATCAATTTATAGTGAATCATTTAGGATATATATGTGTTGATAGATGACTAAGAAAATATCAAAGGTCCACATTGTCTTGTCTCTATTCACACATACTTTTCCATAGCCACACGCCAGAGTCTTCACTAAATTTTCTCACGAAACACTGATCTCTTCTCCAAGCTCAAGAGATCTTCTTTGTATCAGAACCTCTTATATTTCTCAATTACTTTCTCCTTTTATCTTTTGAAGTTCTCACCTTAGTGAGGTGTTCAGCCCATTAGTTTTGATCTGTTAATCCAAGGTGCAGACCAATGGGTATTTTAAAAATCCTTGTGACAATGTTTTAGTGCTTATACTTAGTTGCACAAGATAAAATGGAATAATACCAGTGATGATGAGAAACCTTGTGGTAACAAAGAAAAGATAAGGAGGAAGGTCTGCCTAGAATACTAAGAAATAGGTGTAGTAATAAATTACTTTTTCCATAAAGGATAAATTGAATGCGTGGCAAAACATATTTCATCAGTTCTGTCCACTTTTTAGCTAGTAAACATGATTCCTTGACCATAGCAGGTTTTTGTCTGGGTCAAAATGGTACACTGACAAGATTTGAATGGTTTTTGTCAACATACTTCCTGTGGTTTTTAAGCTTTAGCAAAGCAAGTGATCATCTAAATGATAAATAATTGTTTTGGTGTCCAGGATACTGTTAGATTATCTTTTGATACCATGTCCCAGTCCTTCATTTTAAGGGCTTTTGCTCAGTGTTTTCCAGGTGGCCAGATTATGCATTTTCCAACACTATGCTTTACTGTAGCTGTGCAGAAATTAAAAATAATTAATTATTTGCAAACAAGCTGTGCTATGCTCCCACAAAGGCAATTTGACTAAAGTATTTTTGAGCTCTCTTGGGACTTTAACTTCCCTCCTGCATTGGTATTCTTCCTCTCAAATGACGAAAAGCTGCCCTTCCCACGTGTGTCAAAGCTGTTCTGGGTACTGTAGAGTCACCATTAGCTTCTTGTCAGAAGATGATGACAGTGACTATTGTCATGTTATTGACATGGGTAAGAAGCTGATTCCCAGAACGTTATTAACACTATTCTTATTCTCAAGGAAATTAAACAAATACTTCTATCATTTCAGTGATACTCTACAAACATTGAGTCTTCTCTATTGATTAGTCTGGTTGGAAAGACCTCATTCATGTCTCTCCATGCTACTTAAGCCCAGTGATATGGATTTTAAAAAGGCTTAAAAGGAGGGCACTAGAAAAGCAGACTACAGTGTTGTGGTACATAAAATAAAGTATGATAAATAAGATACAAGGAGGTAGAGAGGCACGGTTTTAAGATAAGCGAATTAAGTGGCAATACCAGGTTGACTTCTGTGTGTGCAATAGGACTAAGGCTCTCAGACTGTTGTTGAACACAACTGGAGGCTGGCACAGCCCTTGCTGAAGTAGGCTGTTGAAAGCCTATTCTTCCATTTTGCAAGAAAATTTCTAGAAAAGAGAAGTATGTAATAAATTCTTACCTCTCAAGACTTCCTCATGGAAACCAGAGCTTTAGCTGTTGAGTACTGTAGATAGAGAAAGGCCAGAAGGAAATATCTAAGACTCAGTCTGCTATATTATGGAAAGCAGGGGGGAAAAAGAAATTTTTGGGGCTACATTGTTCTGAAAGGGTTTAAAAAGACTGGATTATATAAAATCTTCTGTAAAAAGTTTGGAATTAGATTTTCTGTAAAGGCACAGAAATTCTCACCTTTAAAGGGTAATGTAATGCATTATTCATTGTTTTCCTGAACTGGAAATTATTTATTAGTTTCTATTAACTCTGTAGTTTTAAAAGCACTCTGGGAGCAAGTATTGTAACTGCAGTCAGTGAGTTGATGAGATCCATTCAGTGGGTATTTAAGAGGATTTCCTACTGCATTTTCTAGACTGTAATTAGTCTGCACAGATTCACATAAGGAAGAAACTTCTCTGTGTTCCTGGCTATATTAATATGTATACTAACTTTTCTATATAAGATTTTTCAGCAAACTCAGTATCCATGCTATCTTGCTATGTCTAGGATATGGGCCCACTACTAAATGCCCAGCTCTTCAGCTTCTTGAGATCATTCTGAATGGCTTCCCAGCATTCTGGGAGATCAGCCACTCCTCCTGGTTCTCCTGGGAGATGCCCGAGGGCTGTCCTTGTCAGTGGCAATCTATGCAAAGAAGCCATTCACTGCCTCTGCCTTCTCTGCATCCTCTGTCACCAGGGTTGCTGCTCCATTTAGTAGTGGGACCACATTTTCCTTAGTTTTCCTTTTGTTATTGGTATATTTGAAGAAACCCTTCTTGCTGTTCTTGACATCCTTGGTCAAATTTAATCCCAGATGGACCTTGGCTTTCCTCATCTCATTTCTTCATAATCTGACAGCATCTCAATATTCATTCCAAGTGGCTTGTCTGTGATTCCTGTGTCTTCTTGTTGTGCCTGGGTTTTGACAGAAGTTCACAGTTCACCCATGCAGGTGAGCTCTCGCCCCCTTTGCCTGATTTCTTGCTTATTGAGATGAATTGTTCTTGAGATGTCACTGCATTGTCTTACAACTGCTTTGTCTAATGACTTTTCCCCTTCTTTAGCATATTAAGACATTCAATTTGCTGTCACAATGTCAGAAGCTAGAAAAGGCAAAGTTAAAACACAGTAGAAACCCTCTCCTCCTGTTCATTTGTCTTGAGAGACACTTGATTCTATCGTTGCCATACTATTCTCTTTCACAATTTGTGGTTCACTGAAAACACAGGACAGATGGTGCTCACATAAAAAGCAAATGTTAATATTGCACTTTATCTTTGTTGTTCAGCAGGTATCAGAAAGAAGAATAATTCATTTCCTGAGGCTTTTCTATATTGATTATGACTATAATATCTGGTTCACAAACATCAATTACGTGATCCAACACCTCAGTAATCTGAGGGTTTATTGCCATTTCAGAAGCATGATTTACAGTTTTCTCATCATCACACATGAAGGTCAGAAATTTCATAGTCCTTCCCAGTGCCCCATTTTAAATGACTAGACATGATTTAGATTTTTTTTAAAAAGTTACTACAATTTTCAGTTGCAGTTGTGACCTGTTCATTCACTCTTAGAATCAGAATAAGTAATTCACATAATAAAAGAAAGATTATATCTGATAACTTTTTTTTTGAGACGATCTGTACAACAATACATAGGAAATTGAAAGAGATGTCTCCAATCCTCCTGGATAGTATCGGCAGCCTTAATAATTTCCTACATAAGCAGTTCATTAAAAGTATTTTAAGCTTCTGTGAAAATGAAATCAATAAAGCCTAGTTTTTATATCATCTTCATTCCATAGCATGATTAATTCTAAAAACATTACCAATGCAAACATTAATTGTGAGTGTGAAGTCATAATAAGAGCAAACAACTTTTGCAGATAAATACTTTGCTCTTGAGCTCTCGATTTGTGACTGCTAATTTATTATTAAAGAAGAAGAAAGAAATTCTGTGGCACACTGTCACATTGACATCAGTGTTATTTGGTAGAAGAATGAGAATGGACTCCACCCTTTGGGCTGACAAAATTAACTGATCTCCACTATACCTCACCATTTGAATGTCGAGCAGCTGTAAAGACACCTTCAGTGTATTTTGCCAGTGCTTCCACAAATGTATCTGGATATCAGAGGAACAGTAAGAGTCCTGTTTTTCTGGACAATGTCACGGGTAAGTGCACTTTCTTATGTCAGCTGCCATCCAGCTTGTGGGCTCTTCCCATCTGACCCTGTCTTCTTTCCTTGTTGAGAATGCATTCCTGAAAAGGACTGGCCATGCCCAGCTGCTCAACATGAGAAGTCATGCACAGTCCATTCATCATTAGGAGACAAACTCAGGAAATAGATTAGCAGTTGAATCTTCACTCAGAATATGCAAAGTGATCCCTTCTTCTCAAAGAGGGCTATTTGGGACAGTGTTTGACAGCCCCAGAAAGAGCCAATGCAAACACAAAGTGTTCACAAACTGCAAAGTTGTCAACAGTGGGAAAATGATGATTTTGTAATGGAACACTTGGGAAAACCAAAACCAGAAAATACTACAAGCCCACCTATGAGTGTGCATAGAGTAAAAGGATTAAATTGTTTACTGAAAAGTCAAAACAGAAGCATGACTGTCATTTTTGGAATGCCCTTCAGAAATTTTTGAAGTGAACCACTTTAACTCTATTTTGAGATCTAGTTTTAGGAACTGAAAACAGTGATACAATAACAAGCTAATCAGAGGTTACACTTCTTTCTTCCATTACAGAGGAGAAGTGAAACAGAAAACATTTTATTCTGGAACAAAAATAGAAATAGCTTTGTCAAATAAAATTTTACATATTTGTTTTCTCTGGAAAAAATTATCATCTGAATGTTTTGTCTGTATTTCTGTTTGGCCAACCAACTGAAGCAGCTATAAGTGTTTTGCTGTCTTTCCAAAAGCATTATTTTTTTTACACTTCATCCCAGGCTTAATTCCTTCTAGCTGTGAAATGAGGTAAATTAAAATGCCAGCAAGTTATGAGATAACTTTGTGAAGCAACCCTCTTTTTAGGTTAAGGTCTGTCGAATAAGTATGCAGCAGAGTACTGAACGAAAAATTGTCATAAAGGAAATAAATTCAGTTTAATTGGCTCTAGTTACTTTTCTGTGTTTTCTGCCATTTCTCTCTAATTCTGGCAATTTAAATACACTAAATAACATATAGAACCACTATTTACTTCAGAATATCTTTTACTTCAGTGCAGGTTCTAATCCCTGTTTGAAAGAACTGTAATTATTATGCATTCAGCCCCATAATAATACATCTATTTACTTGTTTGTGCTGGTTTTCAAAACAATCCAACTGATTGTACTGATTGATTCCTTGCCCAGTTTGACATCATCAACAGATAAAATATCCCAGTGTTACCTCTCTGTTGGTGTTTTAAGAATATTCATTAAAGATCAGATCTGGCCTCATAAAAATACAATATCAAACAATATGGCTTCTAAAAAACAATCCAGGCCTAAATAATAAATCTGTAAGGGAAAGAAAGAAAAAAAAATCCTACTAAACCTTTTTTGTAATATTACAGAATGCAGCAAAGCACACTGGACTCAATTAATTTGTTATCACCAAATATCCAGTTATTTTATTACATAATAAATATCGGTTGACTTGTTGGTATTTGTAGAAGATGAAATGCAGCAAGCAACACAAAGCTATGGACCTAGAAGTTGTAAGTATTGATTCTTCTTTGTTTAAGATTTTTTTATCTCTTCTGGTTTACAGTTTTGATCGATCTTCATTTTAGCCAGAAGTAACAGCAGAGAATGCAAGGGAAGGGTTCCAAGAGAGCTACTCTCTAAAATACATAAACTATAGGGCTGTTGGAAGAGCATTTTGGAAGAATATTTGTTTAAAAGGTTCTTCCTCTACACGAATTTTAATGGGTGGTAAATGGATCAATTGATCTTATATCCTTTGTCATTTCTAATATTTCATGTGAATTGCTTTCAGAACTATAACAGAGAAGCTACATGGGTCTGTTCTAGCAGTGTGTATATATTGCTTATGGCACGTAATTACAGCACTGGGACCCTGAAATACTTATTCAAGATCTTTGTGTTTCCCTGCAGAGTGAAAAGAGCAAAAAAGGCAGTTTACACAGAAATTAAGTTCAACAAGCTGTACTCTGCACTGCTCTGGACCTTGTAGTTGTTCCAAACATATATATTGCTGATAGTAACCTTTACATAATTTCAAATGGATTTTGCACAATTCTAACTTAATGTTGACTATACAGTCTCTCAAGGCAGTCTATTCTACTGTCTTCATTGTGAAAATTTGTCATGTAGAATGAAAATTGTATCTGGATGCAGTAATCCAATACAGGATTGAAATTGCTCGAGACCTCCATTTTGGCACATGTGAGCTAGGATATCTCATATTCTCTTCAATATTTCTGGATGGTCCCTGACAGGGAAACCAACCTGGAGGAATTCAAATCAAATAAAATCAAATTAGATCACTTTCAAATGTCTGCAACTTTAAATGGCAAAGAATGGGATCATTGACCATAGATGTATAAAAATGAAGAATATGAAACTTTCCCACACTTTCTGCTTAGCCCATAATTTTTTATTTCCCACTGGTCTTAAATAAGATAGATGTTTTTATGAATAATGCTTTGAAAGTGCCATATATTATGGAAGACATTTTGATTTAATGTCTGAGTTATGACGAAGGACAACAGCATTTTTGGTACTAAAGAGCAACAGGTGCTTTCAAAGCTAGCATTTACTTTCCAATGAACACAGGAACAGTCCAAGGGGCCAATGGTGGCTGTAATGGACCATGAAGGTATATTTATAGTGTATTAGATAATTAGTTTGCTATTTTTGGGGTTATTGTACAAATTGTATGGTATACTGAAGAGCTTAATACCTGTGATTTCTTCCAAGCACAGTTTTAAGTGTGTCTTAAGAAAAGTGTTTAACAATAACTAATCTTTCTTCATGTAGGTACATCTTCTTTCACATTCAATTTAGCTCTTCACGAGCAGATTTGGAAAGGAGTCATGATGCATACAAGAGGGAGATTTGCTGTGACTGTAAGCATGGGATGAATAGGAAGCAATCCTTTTGCTTCCAGCACTTGGACCCTCTGCTGCCTGTCGCAGCAACACTCCCAATTAGATGAGTTATCCACAAGATGGTGTACTAACACAAACCACTAGCATTCATTTTTCAAGGAAAATCATTCTAAACGGAAGGAATAAGAAAGAATCCTTTCTATTGACTGTGAAAAAAAATTGTTATGCACAAATTTTTATCAGTATCTACTGCTGATGTCTCTCATGAAATGATTATTGCCATTCATTTCCATTCATCTATGTAGCTGTTTGGTGGCTTCCAATAGCTACAGTAAATATTAAAGATGTTTCTTTTTAAATCCTGGAGCACTTTCTTATCTATTTGAAGATGATTACTGGCCCAAGGTGTCACGGAGAAACACCATTTTGTAACTGGTGAAAAGATCCTTCAGTAGTGAAGACATGATAGCCAGTTTTTCTGAAGTTCTTTTTCCTGGTACACCATTCAGGGCATATCAGTACATGATAGTGGCAAAACTGGTCATATCCCAGGTCTTGTAATAATCCACAGGTGGGTTGTGATAGTTCTACAGCAGCGTATGATAGTCCCAGACACTCACTTTTCTGTTCTTGTCTTCTTTCAGAATTTGTTCTGAGATTTCTTAATTCCTGCAGATAAAGACACCATATTAGATACTGGATGTTGTCAGAATATTGGTTTTTACAAATCAATGGAAGCATCAGTCTATCAAGGAATTCTAAATATAGGGACCTGCATTTTTTTGTAAGTGCTTTTTATTTAGCATCTCTAAAGAGGCTAAACATGAAAATTTTCCAAACGTGAAAAAAGATACATGCATTCAAACCTGAAAGTTCATAATAAATATAGATAACTGTAAATAACTTTTTTGTTATTTATGTGGAAGGCAATATCTGCATTCATCTGACTATGTGTATAGTCTAACATAAAAATAAATGTATCCAAAATATCAGAGTCTGATCTAGTAAAAGTTTTATTAATATGTGTAGTTTTTAGGCCTGAATCCGATGCATAGCATTGAACTAAGTTGAGAACATTTTGTGTTTTAAGACTTTAAAGCTTTTTAAAAGAATTTCCACTGTCACCTGTTCATTAGTTTTGCCTTAGATTGTGCTACAGAGTGAAATTAAAGACAAGCAGATCTAGAGAAAGTGAATCTCAGAGCAGACTCTCCATATGTTTTTCTCTCCACTTAGAATACTGTTAGCACAGTTCAGTGATTTGACTATTCCTGGCAATATCTCAGCTTGGTACCATTTTCTGTGATTCTGGAAATGAACGTAAAACCTTAGTGTCAAAAAGCTTTGGTTCATTTTCAAATAATTTAGTGCTTTAAGAATACCATTTCCTTTCAGATTTAAGCATCAACCATATATTCAGTTACCTGTTTCTAAAAGCATATTGATGGATTGCCATTTTATTTCATCCAATAGTGGTAATAGTCAAACCCTGCCCTCTCCCCCCCCCGCCCCGCCCCTAAAGACTCTTGTAAACTGGGAAGTGAATGCCCTTATTAAACCTTATAATCATTCTAAATTCTGTACTTAAGCCTATAGAAGGCTTAAGTACAGAAGGCAAAATGCAAACCTGAATACACTCTTTTTAATTGAATATAGTGAAGCATTGCAGAAGTAAAAATGTAAAACTGTTGTAGTGGATGTAGTGAAATATAGGAGGAGTTTCTGTAAAACTTCCAGGTATGACACACGTACAGGCCAGAGAACTTTTTCTGGTGCCTAGGGAACTACACCTCCTTCTGGTGATGTACCAGAGCATAGACACCTGGGTCACAGAGTGAACTGTTCAGCTATTTTTTTTTTAATTTTATTTTTTTTCCTGAAGCACATTAATATTTTTAAACTCAGATTTCAAAATTCTATGATAACTACAGATTTCAATGTTCTTCTGGGGCAAAGATGTGAGATTTTTGCTATGCCTCTGCAGTCTTTCAGTCACGGAGTGATCTAAATTCACAGAAATGAAGCTATACATTAGAAATCAAGCTCCTTACTAATGTGGTGGATAACTCAACTTAGATTAATTGCACAATAAAGAATTGATATTGACCTGGCACAAGTCATCAGATACAGCTGTCCAATTTAAAAAATGGTACTGGTTGCACAGCTAGTTTAATCAAGCAAGTAAATATTTTTTTGAGTGGGGAAAATATATTTAAAATTGTAATAAGGACATTATTTGTATATTTTTATTACTTTCCTTGCATGGTAAAGCAGGATTGTTAGTTCGATTTTAATTATTATTAAAAATAGGGGCTGTTTTTCATCTTAGTGAGGTCACTTGCTGATGTTTTACTGGTGTGTCCTCTCTGGTATCCAGTGATAGAATATGTGGAAATCTTTCAAAGCTGCACCAGGGGAGATTTTGAGAGAGAGAGTTCGATGGCCCAAGCCTGGCAGTGTTTAACATGCATTTGGATAATGCCCTTAATAATTTGTTTTAAATTTTGGTTAGCCCAGAAATGGTCAGGTGGTTGGACTAGATTATTGTAGTAGGTCCTTTCCAGATGAACTGTACTATTCTATTCTATTCTATTCTATTCTATTCTATTCTATTCTATTCTATTCTATTCTATTCTATTCTATTCTATTCTATTCTATTCTATTCTATTCTATTCTATTCTATTCTATTCTATTCTATTCTATTCTATTCTATTCTATTCTATTCTATTCTATTCTATTCTATTCTATTCTATTCTATTCTATTCTATTCTATTCTATTCTATTCTATTCTATTCCCTGCTGTAATTGCCTGTGCCTCTTTGGGTGGGGGGAAAAGAGTGCGAGGACCCTCCCTGAGGCCCTCCTGACTTTGCTCAGCAGATGGATTTCAGCTTGGGCACTCATCCTTTGCCTGCTTGTTCCCAGCCTTGTGCCTTGCACCACTCTGTTCACTGGGGTGTGGTGAGGACACGTTTTTTCTGACACCCTCAGCTTCAGCTCCCACAGCTGGTCCCACTGGTCACTTCCAGGGTCTTCCCATGCAAGGTGGAACCAGCCTGCTTTTTTTCCAGAGCTCATTCATTGCTACAAGGGACACTTTTTCAAAGTGCTTGAGAGCCGTAAAAGTTAGCCATTGACAACTCATCTCTCAATTTCATTATTCCTCCTTTACTAGAAATTTGCCCTCAGCCTGCAGTGGAATACATTCAGTTATTCCTCTGAAAAACTAGAAGATCTACTTTGAAATGTCCTTGAATTTCTAAAATTACATGTACTTGCTTGACTTTGAAATGTTACTATTAAGTTTTAAGAGATAAGTTGTTAAAAACATTCATACCATGAGATCTATCATGAACAGATTAGGTGCTTCTCCAAGGGACTGCTGTTCTTTCAACTGAACTTCAGAAGCTCAGATTAAGCAGTGGATCCTAAGGAAAGTACTCAAAAGCTAAGGTTGATGTTTTCTTTTTCTCCTTTCTCCCAGTTGCTTTAGGCTGAACATTTCTCCATCTGTCAGGATAAATATACAGTGTTGTGAAAAAACCCGCACTCTCCTCAGAGCTGTAAGTTATAAAGAACTCCTTTGCTTTGTGTTGGTAGAGTTGCAGTTTCCCTGTGTTCCTTTAGAAAATGTCCCATCATTTATTAGATGCAATTCTTTTCTTCCCAGCTGCAGAGTACAGACATGCTTCTTTGTGTGTAGGGGGCAGATTTCCTTCTAGTCATTTAAGGCTGATAGGCCAGGAACAAGACACTTTCTAAGGCATTTTTTGCAGTGCACTTTATTATTACAGAAATTGTGATTTGTGTGTTTCCTCCTTTATTTGTATGTGGCTATAATGTATCCTCAACCGATTTTTGTCTGCTCTTTAAAATGTCTACAAAACTTCAAAGTAAATCTCCTCAAAATGTTGTTTGGGTTTTTTTTAAATCTACAACCTGTGTCATAAACTATTTCCACAAAGATATCTCTGTAATAAAAAGGATGGAATTCATAGATCATTTTTTTCTTAAAAAACACCAAACAATAAACATGGAAGCCCAATAACCTTTATAATAATTGTTGCTACCTTTATACATTTGTGTTTCTGTCAGAAATTTGCATTTAGAATTTTGTATAATTCTATTTATTTCTTTCAATGCATCTAATCTATTAGTTGATTATTATTTATTAACATTTATTCTAAAGAGTAAAAATAACTAGGATTAGAAAAATGCAGAAATTAAACTGCATTTAAAATATTTTAGTAATTTAATTTACAGGTTTAAGTCAATTGTTATTTATTTTTTTTTCACCAGGGGTCTGATTTTGTGAGCTGTTGATACCTTCTTATGTCCTCAAATTAAATTTATAACAGAGGGTAGTTTTTTTGAATGCGGATTGGGAATAAATGTTCTGAAAAATGTGTCTTGGCTGTGAAACATTCTGGTCATTCAGAAGGACTGAAGCATCTACATGTGGGAACTATATTGTGGTGATCAGTGCCCAGTGCTCTGGGAAATCTGGGAACTGGATAATTTTTTAAACTTTTAGCTAAACCAACTTGCTCCTTCTGCTTGTTGTTTTTCATATATATAAATATTTATAATTATTGAATTCCCTAGAAATAGAAAACAGCAACAATAAATAATGTAGAAGTTGTCAGCTACTTCACTCCTGCTTTAAAACCCACAAACTCAGTGCTAAATATGGATTAAAAACTACTGCCACCACATTCAGGAAATACTATGGGTAAAGAATAAAAATTCTGTTCTGACTGCTTTGAAAAATGTAAAGAAAGAGTGTTTATAGCTCTGCACAGACCAGTGTCAGGGAAGGGAGCTGCTTTGGACTGATGTACAAGCAAGAGAGCAAACAAATTTGCACATATTTGCATGAGGAGAAGTTGCTGCCTGTGGAAGACAAGGCACGATGAGATCTTCTGTGCAAGTAGCAGGAGATCAAGAATGTTTTGCTCTACATGAAGAATAATACCCATAGCTCAGGAGATGTGAGGAAAGGAGTAAAACAGTGAATCCTTAACAATGTCTGTGACTGTGGGGGCAAGTGAGTAGCTGGGGAATACAGAATCACAAGAGAAATGTTGAAGGGCATGGAAAAGTTGAAGAAGCCTTAAAGAGGAAAAGGATAAAAGAGAAATACAAAGTAATAAGACCAACATGGATTTTTTTAAATGTAAGACTAAAGAATGTTTCATGTACTGCTTTAGAGAACGCCAAGCATTTGATTAACATACTTTCTCTGCTTGCATTATGAAATACAGTTTTCAAAACAAAGACTTTGACCATTGTATTATAAAGCCTACTAAAATCCATTAAGAAAAAAAATACAATTAAGAGAAACAGTTCTTATAAGGATTGAGTTCTTTGAACATTCAAGTTTAGGATGGTGAAATAGAAATATGGACAACATGGAGCAACTGATCGAAACTAAGCTTTTAGGGCTCCATTAAGTGCATTTGGTAAGAAGCTAGTATACCTCAAAAGAAAACCAGGTGTTTAAGATTTAATTTTGGCTGTATAACCCTCAAAACCACAATTCTAATCTAAACTTTGGTTTATAGTGTAGGTACGTATTAGAAGCAGGAGATAAGAAAGTAACACAGCAGCTCAGAGGCTCTGCAAGTAGAATATTCCTGTTATTGCCCTTCAGCAAAGAAATACACAATTACCTTTGGGCTGTTTTCACATTTTGATTTATACATTTTATGTTAATGTAATTTGCTCTGGACTGTCAAAGAAATTACAATACTGCCCTTAGACAGAGGTCTTGTGCCTTTCATTGCACAATTCATGTGCTACTCAGTGTGCAGTACTGAACTCCGAGACTACTCCAAGGCATTGCTGGCAATAGAGAGAGCTGCATCTGAGTGCACAGGTTTGAAAACCTATAGTAGTTGTTGAACACACTTTAAAGGCATCTTAAAATGGGAAACAAAAGCAACCAATTATTTATGAGACAGCTGAGCCATTTATCTCTGTAAGTGTTGAATATTACAATTTCCATTACTTTTAATTGCTGTAAAATGCTGAGTACCTTTAAAAATGAGACTTTTGGAGACAAATAGCTGACTGATAGTTCTGTTATCATCTCCTTTATCTCCTTTAGTTCATGTTCCCTCTGTGCTGTGCTACTTCTTGGCTGCTTTCTTTATGAACTTTCTTCAGTGCCCTTAAAGCTGTATAGCCTAGATGTTAAGGGCAAATGCCCAATAAGTGGAATTTAAATTTTAAGTTCTTTGGCTTTCCTCTGAGGCATTATATGATAATATGGTAAATTGTGATTGAAGGCTTTATAATGCACATTCACAAAACCAAACAAACCCAAAGTCCTCAATAGATCTTTCCACAATTTTAAAATATACTGTTCTTTAATTCTGAGCAGTATGGCCATGCAATCAGATACCTGTAATGTCTTGTTCTGCTTGTTTGACAGCAGACTCAGAATCCTACCTCATTTAACTTTCTTCAGTATCAAGTGACCTGCTGTGATACCAGCTTGGTTTTGTAAAATCAATAACAATGATGACATAATTTTTTTTTCCCCTTGGGGTATGTATCACAATGAAATGTTCTCTCTTCACTTTAATTCTGTATGCTCAAAATTTCTTAGCAGTATGAAACAGAAAAAAAGAAGTAGTGTATGTCATGCTAATTACAAACCTTAATTCCATGCTCTTGGGTATTTTCTAGTTCATCAGCCAATGCTGAGTCAGTGAAGCATGTTATTTGCTCTGTTGAGTTCTTGGCACATGCTCATGATGAATGTGAAAAGTTGTCTTCATCTTTTGAAATAAATAGGAAAACACTATAAGGAGCAAGTGAGCAGATTATGGGATATATAGTAAGGTTTTATGTCTGTTTGTGGGAACAACAACATAGAATCTTAAACAGACCTCATTTTTTGGCTCACTGTTTCACAACCAGATTTTGGTATTATGCAATCCAGGAAAAGAAAATAATGGAATTATCCTCCAATGTGCACAAGGATAGGAGACAGAAGAAACCTAGGAGATGAAAAAGAAAAAACAGGCTATCAAAATAACTAAACTCCAGTTTATGCCTGTGAGGGAAGAGAGTTGCAAGATGAGTGTCAACAGTCCTAGCCCATCACAAACCCATGTTATTCAAGAAAACATATGCAGAACTTTCTCCTGAATTTGAAGTAAAACAAATGATTGTGGGTAAGGGAGATATTAATGATGAAGTACATTTATTAGTCCAGAAAACCAGGAAAGAACTTGAATATTTTATCTTCTTCTTCTTGTCTTTATTTGGTGAACTCTAAAACAAACAAAAGAACCCCATGAAAATATTACATGATATTTATTATGTCAAACATACAAGTGAAAAAATAGGCAAGTGAATTCTTAAAAAAATTATTTTTTTTTCTGTGACATTCTAATCCACTTAAATAAATATTCAAAAGGTTCTAGAAAGCAGTGAAATGAAAGTGGTGAGAATGATTATAATAAAGGGACAAGGAGCATAGATGTTGAATGTGGAAGAAAATCTGATGCCAATTAATACTGGCATTGGTAGAATCCTACTTTCTCCCCACACCTAATATGAAGGATTAAAAATATTTCTCTTTCTTTGGAGCACAAAACTGGTTAAGAGGTGTAGAAGATGTCCTAATCATAACTTGTGCCTGAATTCAACACAGAGAATGTCTCCAGGACCAGAAAATGGTTTTTTGAGACTATAATGTGAACATACTGAATGAGGATCCTCATCCTGGCAAGACATGAGCTCTATGAAATTTTTCTCACTTCATATAGTGGTTTAAGAGAATGATGAAAGTACTGATTTTGTTTATCCATACAATGGTCAGCGTGATAGGAGAATGTCATTAATATCTCCTAAGATGGCAGTCAAAGGTAGACCATATGAACTACAGAAAATTATTTTCATTTTTATTTTCCTGACCAGTGAATTATTATAGATATGCCACCTCAATTCCTGCATATGATGCTTATGAATCTCTCAAAAAACTTTTGTATAAATATTCTGGGGCTCATCAGCAGGGTAGTAGAGTGTTGAATCATCCCTTTATTGAGTCCAGGGTACAACTATGACATAGACTGCAAGCTGCTATCTTCACCTATTTACAACTGCAACTTTTAAGTGGGATCCTTTTCTGGTGTTCAGAGCCATTACATTAAAGAAATACTCAAAGCATCAGCTAAGTATAAAAACATAAATCAAGTTGACATCAATGAGACACGAAAACATAAATCAAACTGACATGACTTAAATTACAGTACATATACATGAAACCTTAGACTGATTGTAATTCTGAAATGTGTTTTTTCTAAATAAAAGGAATTAAGGAGACATGATGATATACAAAATTTCAGTAGGCAGGAGACTGGA
Organism: Promerops cafer; assembly: GCA_013398275.1. NCBI lineage: Eukaryota > Metazoa > Chordata > Aves > Passeriformes > Nectariniidae > Promerops > Promerops cafer. The sequence goes on from VZSE01006618.1 coordinate 894,036, forward strand.
AGGCACATACAGAATATATACCTATATCTGTTTTTTCTTCACAGATACCTTTTTTTTTCTGTTGGCTCATGGCAGCTCCAAGTCTTTGAACCATAGAATGGTTTGAATTGGAAGAGCTCTTTAGATGTCTAGTCCAACCCCCTTGCAATCAGAACTTGATCAGGTTGCTCAGAGCCCTGTCCAACCAGGCCTTGAATATTTCCAGGGATGGGGCATCCACCACCTCTCTGGGCAACCTGTGCCAGTATTTCACCATCCTCACTGTAACAAAACTACTTCCTTACATACAGTTTGCGTCTACCCTCCTTTAGTTCAAAACTATCACCCCTTGTCCTATCACAACAGGTCCTAAAGCTTTCTCCTCATCCTTCTTTTGAGCCTTTTATAAGTACAAAAGGCCACAATAAGGCCTTGCTGGAACCTTCTTATCCCCTGATGAGAAGGCTAACTAATCCCAGCTTTCTTGCCCTTTCCACAGAGGTGTTTCACCCCTCTGATTATTTTTGTGGTCCTCCTCTGGACCTGCTGCAAGAGATCTGTGTCTTCCCTGTGCTGAGGGCTCCAGAGACAAATACCCCATTTAGGGTCTCACCAGTGAAGAGAAGAGGGCTCCTTTGTCCGAATGATAAATGCATTGATAGGTGCATGGATTTGATAGATTTTTAAAAGAGAAGCTGTCAATCACAGTTTATATCATAAGAATGCTTTTTAATTCCCTAGAGTTAGATTTAGTTGTACTTTACCTCTCATTTAAAAAGTGAAAATTCTGTCAATCTCACTGAAGTTATATCTACTTATGACAGTGATATTAGCTCAAGGAAAAAATTCTCAAAAAAATCCCCTCCAAAATAAAACCCCCACTCAATAAAAAAGCCCCTTGTGACAATTTGTATTTTTCAGTGGTATATTTTTTATTTGATGATTCAACCTAAACAAAGCACTGTAAGGAAGCATTGATATATCTAAAATTGCAGAGATACATAGGGTCTTACTAATGCCTTATCATTGGAATTTTAAAATGTTTTCTCTTATAATTTATGACTTTTACGTTGGAAGACCTAGTACTTAAAATGATTTTAGACAGTCCAGTGGGTAAGTCCAAAGGTAAGAGTGCTCAGAATTCTTGGGTTTCATCTCTGAAAAATTGGTTGTCATCTCTGCCTCTCTTTAGAGGTAATTAATTTCCACTTATTTCTTAGTGTTGCTACCGTGCTTAGTTATATTATAAAATCTCTGGTGTGAAGATTGTGTCTTTGTAGGCCTAGTTTTCTTTAAAGTTATAAAATAATATGGCAAAATCAGGTTTTTGGCCAGGATATCAATGGTCCAATTGAAATGGATGGTGCGTGACTACTAGTTAAAATGAGATTTTAGGAGAATCATGTGTGCAGTGGGACTGTGGCTCCATTAATTTTGTATGTTTGCAAAAAAGACATAATCATCCAGGTGTTCTTTTGCTGAAGCCTGTCTCTTGTAAAATTTTCTAAATTCCACTAAGGGTTCATTCACATAATAATGCAATGTTTTTGTTCTCAAACAAAACATCTTTGAAAGTGGCATGGAAGAATGTGTTTGTCAGAATTTGCTTTGTGAACAAAAGTATGTATCTTGAAACACGTTTATCTACAACAGAGGTGATTTTACTAGATTTATGTGTTCTCTTATTCTTTCATTAAAATCAACATCTATTCTCCCTGAAATGACCTGGTTTTAGGCAGCCTTCTAAGCTCCAATACCTAGGCAAGGCAGATATTTCTGAGAACTGAGGGAAACTAACAAAATACATGTAAAACAGTATCTCAGATTGGTTTTTTATGACAATGACCTCTCACACTAAAGAATGCCTTCCATCTTAAACTCGGAGTTGGGAAGAGAGTATGTGCAATAAGGAAGTAATATGACCTAGATAAAGGTTCACTGCAAGTGCATTTTGTGTTATTTTTGTAATGTAGAAACTATAGTACAGAAAAATAACAAAACCAATCAAAAAGAACATCTGTCGTACAAAACATGAATTATTTTGTGTAGTAGACAATTCATGTACATAATAAATGTGAGGCTTATCCTGATGCTGTGCCATACGGATTCCAGCCATTTCTATCACAATGTTTATTTCCACGTGCTTCTAGTTTTGCTTCACTTTGCACTCTCCTTTCTGAAAGAAATGAATCAAAATTACACTCTCTAACCCTCAGAATGCTGAAAATCTGTCATGTCTTGCAATGTTTTATTGCTGTCCAAATCTATCCTGTAACCTCAGTTAAAGTGTCCTGGGGTTTGGCAGAATGTTTGCCGGGATATGTGTGATTGCTGAGAAAAAGTAGCAGGTACAACATTAAAAGATGCAACTTGATCTGACTTCAGGTTGGTACTTACACGAAGTATCAGCCTGCACATGTCCTTAGAGATTTATATAAGCTTTAGGTTTTCTGGCACAGAAATTCAGTTTAGCTGGTAACAGTCATTACGGTCTGTTCTTATTTCCTTGTAGAAATGAGTACTCATATAAAACCCAAGGCCTTAATGGCATGTTTTTGAAGTGGAAAGGGGGAGAATGTACCTTTAGTGATGAAAGTATCTTTATGCTAAGTTCAACTCTGTCAAATTCAGTTTACCACATTGCAATGTTTCTGCCCATTAATATGACACTGGATGTACAATAACTATAAATCAAATTCAAATGTATAACCTTGTGTGAAATCAAATTTAAATGTATAACCTTGTGTGAGGAGAGGAAGGGATGTCTGAATACTGATTAAAAGGCCCTGCTGCAAGACTTCTGATCCTTCTGAGAGTTAAAATCACAGAATATTAATGTTAATTCATGATATTGATATAAATTCTCTCCAGAATTTACAACAAAGGATAGCCATGCATTGCTTGGCCTTACTTTTTAACTTTTTATCTATTCTTTCTAAAACCTACTTGTTCCTTCTTTAAGAAGAATGCCATTCATGGTGTAAGAATATAGCTTCACAATAATGTGGAATTACCTGTATTACTTTTACTGGCCAGATAATAGTTAGGCAAAAGGTTTTGTTCTCCAGAAATTTTCAAACCATGACCACTTTTAATATATGTTGCCTTAGTATTTTATCTAGCTTTTATTCTGTTGTCTGGCAGTAAAAATATAGCAGAGGAACAAAATAATTTTTAAATGTGTTTTCAATTGAAATCAAGATCATAATTCAGACTATAAGTCATCTGGACTTGTTCATCTGTGTTCTGTGTTTCTTTTTAGACATGTTGTGTTTCTGACAAATGAACTAGTTCATTTACTTTGAGTTTAATTGATCTGCAAATGAGCAAAGATCGAACCTCATAACTTGCCTTATAAGGCTTAAAAAAGTCTTTCCAATTTTTTTCTTAAATTATAGAATGTTACATTTTCACTTCATACACTTATTTTTTTTAGTTCACTGACTCTTATCCCTTTGCCTTTGGACAAGATGCCAACCAGCAAAATGACAGTTCTTGTTTAACCCTTAGTGTATTGCCTTTCATGTTGATAATTAGCATGATTGAACTCTACCCTCTTCCACAGCTTCTTAGTAGCTGATGAGGCTGGTAGTTGTGTTCCATCAATTCCTAAAACTCAAGTGCTGGGTAAAAAGAGCTTTTCCATTTTGCACCATTTCTTATTTCCTCCAAGTTTCTCCACAAACAACATTATTATTTTCAGTCTCTGGTGGCACAGACTGGCTTTAGACAGTCCATTCAACAGTGTATTGCTTCCAGTTGTGGCCAAATTACCTCATGTGTGTGTGTGATGTTTCATCAATAATATGCACTTTGAATTATAATCCTTGCTTCTAAATTCAGTACAAGTCTCCATATAATTTCTCCACAACACATTTGTCTGTCTCTGAGTGAAGAAGGGGCCTCAGCTGATTCCACAAAATGCTCCATCTGCTCTCCTGGAGAAAGCAAATGACTTCAAACTTGAAGCTCAGCTGTGGTCCAGCTGTCAGCTTCTCCTGCTTGCCGTGTCAATGCACGGGAGGGTCCTGGCAGATCCATCAGTGTTTGCAGTGATCTCTGTTGCTACCCCATGAATACCAAAATCACTGTGTACCATGGCCATATTTAGTAAGCCATCAGAAGGCCAAGCACAAAACGAACAACAATTTGATTTCCAGTGTTCCAGTGCCTCAGCCATCTGAGTAATTAAGCTTTCTGTTGCCATCACTGATTTAGTACTGCCAAAATTCACTCAGACAGCCTCGGCACCAAGAGGTTTTCCTCACAGGAGTGACCAAATAGATGAGTACAATCCTAGCAGAGTAGAACCCATAAACCTGGAACACCTAGCTGGGACAAATCCAATCTTTGAAAATTACTGAAGTTATATAATGGCTCTGTGATTTCTCCTGTCCTAGACAAATACTTGAAGGAAGATTGCAGTTCTACTCATGGTTATATCTGACATTGACCCTTAACTTGCTGCATATGTCAAGCTTCCTTCTGTCAATGTTAATATTAAAATTATTATTCCACCACTGTGGGGTTAATTACAATTATTTCAGTAGCACAAGGTTCAGCTCTGAACTGCTAATAGAATTGTTCTGCTCTTTGCTTAATTTCGTCTATTTACATTACAATCAAGTGGTAATGCTTTACACTTCAACATTAATAACTTTCCATTAACTTACATCTTCAAGCTATATTCTTATTGAATTATTTGCCCCTTAATTCTTTAAAAAAATTTATTCTTCTGGTATAAGGACTGGAAACTGAACAAGTAAGTGAAGTGGTGGTAAATGTAAAATGACCTAAAGGAGATGATCCTTTACAGAAAACACCACCAAGCTGTGAAATCCCTATATTTAACCTCTCTTCTGTTATTGGCAAAGCAGCCAAAAGTCTGGCAACCTGTTTGACTAACACTTGGCTCTCCTCTGAATATGTCTCCTTCTTCCCTTCTGGTTTCCAGTCCCCTAAGGAACAGGTCCTAAAAGGCAGCACGTGATGCTGCAATCTTTGCTTGGCTTTTGTGTGGTAGTTTGTTGTAGGTGAGGGCACTCAGCTGGTGAGAAGACAGACTTTCTTGGCTGAAAGGCAAGGATAAAAACATGGATAGGACACCTGCAGAAAATTGGTCTGCTGTGCCGTATGCATATGTCATCTTAGGGATAGGCTCTGCACCCCAATCAACCTCTTCTTAATATTTTTTCCCTAAATTGTTATAGGTGCTTAGCTGTGTTCAGTATAACTTTTCATTTTCATTTCTGTGTGCTTTGGACACCTGTATTCAGTCACTGCTAGATTCACTTCTCTCAGAGAAAAATATCTCATGAATTTTCTTACAAGCCCATTCCATAGACACTTGTTTCTGGCTAATCTCTGTGAAAGAATATGAGGTTCTGTGTCACTTATGTGTAAAAAAAATTAATTAATTGCTCTTCTTTTCTATCTGTTGCTTTTGAAAATATGTTGCTGAGAGGATGAAACCAGCTAAAATGCTTTCTGTATAACATTTTTTTTTTGCTGGGATGGAAACTTGGAGTGTTTAAAAACAAATTTTTTTAGACTCCAAGCTCTGTACAGATGAATATGATTCATACACAGTGCCTGGCTACACTTCAGAGGAGCTTGGGCACCTGAGAATGGTCTGAGCTCAGACTACACAATTTACCATGGTAAGGATCTAGCTGTGTCTGCAAGACAGCAGGTCATCACTGACCATCAGCAGCGGGGCTTTGAGAGGGTAAGATCAGTGCAGGAGCACTGGGGCTTGTGTTGCTCTTGTCTTGCTGCTTTTGTGTATCCTGTGGGTGTAAAACCCAGAGACATCTAATGAATGTATAGTGCTGTGCAGATTATTTTGGTGCTACAAAAATTATTGTACTAATAACTCTCAGACTTTAGGAGGAAATATTTTTCCTAAAGTACTGCTGCTTAGCTGCTATTTTTTTAAGGTCCTTATGCATAATTTTCCCCTTTCTCAAATATACATGTAGGTTTCTAAACCTTCCCATCCTGAACAAGCTCTGTCCTTCTCTTAATGAAAATATTCAACAATGATAAAAATGTTCATAATACAAGCTAAGCAATTTTGCCCATAACTTTCTCTCAGAAAAGGAAGCTCTGTATATCAACAATATTAACTGCTGACTCATTTAATATAGAAGTAAACTAAACCATTGATTGAAAATGATTGCTTTGTGGAAGTGGTTTTAACAGCCATCTAAGTAAAACAGCATTGCTCTGAGAGTTGTTAATAAAAACCATAATGTTTTTATGTGTACAGTTTGTAGAGTTAGCGTTCAGGAACAGATAATCATAGATGGATTATATGCAGGTGCTTTTATTGAAGAGCTCTGGAAGTCAGGGATACAAACCCAAATCTGACTCCGACATGGATTTGAAATGCACACATATTTATACTCTAACATTATATAACTACCTATTGTTTTATTGCGTGAGCATGATCTCATCCCAAATATTATCCCCGTGATCTTTATTGAATACCTTACACATCTTTTCTTATGATTCTCGTTAATCACTACTGTTACCACTAAACAATCATCATGTTTAACTTTTAACAAGAATCACATCATTTATCAATACACTTAAAATCATATTATTCATCAATGTGCAGGTGCAGTTTCATATGATTTACCAAAAACAAAGCACAATCATAGCAGGTGCAGTTCTGCATGATCTACTAAAAACAAAGTACAACATTCTCTTTCCGTGGCCTACCAGGCCTACCCCGCCTCCCTGAATATTGCTCACAGTTCCTATGATTTTAGAAACATTTTAACCCCATATTAACACAGTTATGCTCATCTTTCTTAGTAATGGACTTTTGAGCTACACTTTTGCCCCTTAATATTTTGTTATTTTCCAATTTCTGGACTTTTAACACTCTGTTTGGAAGTTCTGTATTTTTTATGGGAAATAGGCAGTTGAATTTCTTGTCATTTGAGATTCTCATTTATTACTGATCTGTTTATTGCATTGCTAAGCTGAATCTTTAAAACAAAATTATGCAGTGGAAAGCTAAAGGTTTTCAAGTGGTTTGGATTCAAATCACATTCACATAAGTAATTATAATGAAATGATAGAGTTTTCAATTCTTGATGAAGTAAGGAATGGGGTCTACCTTGGATTTCAGGAGTGTAGACTTTGTCCTGTTCAGGACACTGGTTCAGGCAGTCCCCTGAGAAACAGTCTTTGATAACAAAGTGGTCCAGAAAGGCTGGACATTAAGAATGAAATCCTACAGACACAGGAACAGGCTGTCCCCATATTCCAAAAGAAGTGCCACTGTGGAAGAAGACTGGCCTGGCTGAACAGGGAGCTTTCCCACAAACTCAGGGGGGAAAAAGGAGAGTTTTTGACCTTGTCCTGGTTCTGGCCAGGATTTTGCAGCAGCTGGGAGGGGGAAGGCCAGGACCCCAGGGCTATTCTATACCTCCTCACGCCATGTGCAGGGGGGTCATGTCGTTCTTCTGGTTTGCCAGTATGGGCAGTTGGCTGGCACCAGCTTCCACACCATGAGCACACTCATGTGAATTGTTTGCCTGTCTCATACACTTCAGTTTTAGGATTGTTGCCACTGTTCTTATTTCACTGCTGTTTCCAGTAAACTGTTATTTCAGTCTGTGATCTTTACCTTTTTGTGCCTCCAATTTTCATCTCCATCCCACCACAAGGCGAGGGAAAGAGTGAGCCAGTGGCCAGCAGTCTGGGGTGTATTCAGTGGGAACAGTAAATTGGGAGTACAATTCCTAAACCATGACAGAACTTTGGAAGAAGGGCAGGCAACTCAGAAGAGTACAAAGGTTTTGTTAGGTCATGGAAAGAGAACTCAGTCTGTCCACTGATATGAAAGATAAAAAAAGATGCTTTTATAAACAGGCCAACAACAAAAGGAGGACCAAGGAAAATCTCCACTCTTTGTTGGATGCAGAAAAGAACATTGTCACCAAGGCAGAGGGAAAGGCTGAAGTACTTAGTGCTTTCTTTGTCTCAATCTTCAACGGCAGTATTATTATCGTGAGGGCAGGCAGTCCTCTTTGTTGGTAGACAGGGACTGGGAGCAGACAAGACCCCCTGTAATCCACAAGGAGGTAGGTAGTGACCTGCTGGGCTGTTTACACACTCAAAAGTCTCTGGGAGTGAATGGGATTCACCCAAAGGGAGATGGCAGCAGGGCTCCCTAAGCCACCCTCCATAATTTGTCATCAGTCCTGGCTCACTGGTGACTGGATGTTGGCCAATGTGACACGCATGCACGGAATGGGCAGAAGAGGATCCAGGGAACTAGAGGCCTGACCTCAGGGCCCAGGAAGGTCACAGGAAAACCATCTTGAGTGTCATCATACAGCACATATGGGACAACCAAGGGATCAGGCTTGATTTTTTTTTCCTGATCTTCTGTAAGTTACTTGAAATAAACAAAAAATTCAAATTTAGGATTGTGGAAATACGTGAACAATTCAATTTTTTTTATTTTGAGATAAAAGGGCTGTGTGGAGGAGCTGAGTGGAATTTTACATGGCCAAGGTTTTTAGTAGGAAAGTGCACATATGTGTATTTAGAGTAAAGGTTTGATCGCTTTATGTAGGTTTTCTTTCACCTAAACATATTATGTCCAACATGATCTTAAAACCTTTTTTGCAAAAGAGATCAAATAAAATTTTTGAGCTGTTCCTAGGAATTTTAATCCTTCACCAAATATATTATATTGTGCTACTATTTTCATTTGAACCTAATACTTCTGGTGTTTGTAGTGTGTATGTGGTGTTGCTGTGACAGCAAGCAGAAGCATTTCTCAGAACAAATTGAAATGCTTGCTCTACTCTCTGCCTTCTCCCTCTCTTTTGTATCTCTTTTCTTTCTCCCCTCTCCAAAATTCAGCGAGAAAGAAGAAAGAAGAAACCGAGGAAAGTGAAGCAATTGCAGCTGTGGTGTTGAGGGTGCTGGACAGAATCTGGCCCTGCAGTTCCCTGACTTCAGCAGGAAGGAATCTCTAAGGATTCTACAGTGGTTTTGGGTTTTGGGGTTTTATGCCCACTCTGTGCCCAAAGACTAATCATTAGGTATTTGGAAAGTGTGGACAGCCTGGAAAATGAAGACATAGGAGGTAAATTATAAACAGTATTTCTACACCAGCAGTAGCAAGTAACTTTATAACTACTGTGCAGTGTAAGACTTCATGGAAAGTAAAAAAAACCCATCTTTATTTCTGGAAGAATATGAGTGGAGAGATTTTTGAAGAGATTGGAAGCTCTGTACTTAGGTGTCTGACTTCGGATAATTCACAGAGACTGACTTTAAGTCAGTGTATATTTTATTGTGAAGTCTAATTAAGCAGAATATAGTCTTGCCTGCTTTAACGGTTAAATTGACTGATGTCTGCAGTAGCTCTGTCTCAAACCTATCTTCCATTGCACACTTTCGTAGAATAAAAGTATTTTACTTTTGTTAGTTGGTCTTGTCTATTTTTTAATACTGGTATTTGAAAGACCAGTGGCAAGTCCTCATGTCCAGATGTTTGTTAGACCAGCTTGATATAACTAAAGGGTGTTTTGATGAATTTGGTAAAAGATGTGAGGTGTGTTTAGGATTTCAAGACCATATTAACCCTCCAACATTTATAACTGTATTGTATGTAGAGGATGTTTCTCATGAGGAGTGTAACATCTATCAAAAGCCCAGGACTGTCCAAGACAGTATTTCTTACCTCCAGAGGCATACAAGTGATCCCTCTAAATGACAAATGGCGATAATGAGCTCAGTACTTGCAAAAAATGCCTCATATTTTCTTCTGGACTCTTTGTGACTCTCTGTGTTTCAACTGTATATTTTGTGTAACCAGAAGACTTCCTAGTAAGATGGAGACAATATCGCCATTCTCTTCCCCTGAAAACCTTGATATGAAACAGTCCTCTCTTTTACTCTTTTAACTTGGGTATATGAGTTCATTGAGTAGGCAGAAATAAGGAAGGAAGAAAAGTTACCATCACAGCAGCAAATTTAAAATTTGTCAGGGTTTGGGACTGGCCCAATGCCAGTGCCCCCATGAAAATGTATTTTCTTTAACTAACTGCTGTGAGATGTGACCAGGAACAGAGCAGAGCAGGCTTAAACTTAGAAAAAAGAGAAAAATAACAAACTTTATATTAAACTACAAACTAAAATCAGAAACACACAGGAAAACAGAATGAAAACCTTTTAAACCATTCTTCCTCCTCCCACCCAAATTTCACCAAAGCACAGTGAGACAAAAAAAAATCTTGGAGTCCTGATCAAGTTACCCTCACTCAAGTAATCAATTCTCAGTCCATCAGGGGAGAGAGGAGTCTCTCTTGTACCACAGTCCTCCCCACGAAAACAGGGCTGAAACTCCCCATGTTTCTTTGTCACACATGGCACCGCCCGGAGAAACTCTGCCATGGTGACATGCTCCTTCCATGTACAGTGCTCTCACCACCGTCCATGGACAGAAACTGCTCACAGGGCTCCTCAAGGATGCTTAGCCAAGTGCCAAAAAAACAACCGTGTCTCATTTTTGGGACAACAGTCCCCCCCATTTTCTCATCCCCTGGGGCCGAGGGTTTTCTCAAGAACAGAGCTCTTCTCCCTGAAGATGGAAGGCACCACCACGCCCTCTTCATCTTCCTCTGTTCACTCCTTTATATAATATCATTACAGCAGGTCAGTCTCTTGGCTCAGGCTATAGCATCCACCCAAATGCAGTCTCATGTATTACAGGTAACTTGGTTCAGTCTATGGCTATACAAGAGAAGTCCAGCTAAAAAAAAAAGCCACTCCATCATCTCCTCCCACTTCAGCTTTTCCACATCTTCTTCTTAACATCTCAGGTCCCAGACTGTCTCTCTTCTCTCTCCAACCACCAGCCAGGAGGACTAATGTTTCACAAAGTTTCCTTCACCCAGGAAAGGGTTAAAAGTCCGAGCTCCGCTGCCCTCAGGGCACTGAGATCTCACGGTGGCACTCCCACATGCTGGGCATCACCCCCCCCTGCCGCCTCCTCTGCCGGCACAGGCTCGCTCGCTCTCTCTTCTGGGGTTGGGGGGGGGAACAAAAGATACCTCGGTGTTTTCTCCACCCCTCGGTCCTGCAGGGCTGGCCCGGTTCCATTCCCTTCCACCTTCTCTCTCTCTCCGGGGCTCCGGCCTACCTCAGCCTGGGCCTCCATGGCTCCCCTCCCCACCCAGCCATGTGGCCGGGCAGGGCAGAGACGGTGCCGCTCCCTGGGCTACCACGGGCGAAAGAGAGCGAACTCTGGGAAATCTCTGCTTTTAACCCCGTGTGTCTGCAGAGGTGACTCACGTCTTCAGTGGGCACACCAGGTGTCAATATTCGAATCTGACCACTGATTGGTTTAACTAAAACTTCCCAAAACCTCACTTCCTCCCAAACCGAGACAAAATTGTATACGTGAATGAATTTCTGAAAATTAATAACATGAAATACATTAGGATTTTTTTGTTATCCTTTCTGTTATGAAAAGACAAGTAACCATTGAAGGTGAGATTGTTGAATTTCTTCAGCAAGAAATACTAAATATTGTAGCTTAGATTTGGCATTCCCCTGAAAATTTTTGCTCACAGCAATTGTATTGAATATAAGATAAAGTGCCTTTTACTCTTCTTTTTGAACCTTACATTTACTGAATCCCTAGAAAAGCCTATGTGGTATTTTCACGCTCCTTCAAACGGGCATATCACAGCTCTATGTTAAGTCAATTAAGAAAATATTTGGAATTATTCTCAGGCACACATCTCTGTAAATCAATTTGAATCTGTTCATACCATTTCCAGCTTACCCTAGGCAAGGCCTTTCTGGCCTAAATGTGATAAAGAATGAAGTAATATTCCTTTAGATGGAAAGAAAATTTTATGAAGGCAAATTTTCACCACTTCAAAGGTCAACAGGTTAAGTCAAAATAGCAATGTAATTTCTGGCGTAATTAACAAGTAGGTAAAGTGTGCTAATGGATTAAAATAACGGCTTTTCGTATTGACATATACAGAACACTTAGTAATTTGTTCTTCTATTTCCTGTAAGAACCACATAAAAAACATATAGATTTTGATAATTAATTTGCTGAGTGCTAAAGTGTACCTCAAAAAGTTAAATTTATATAGATTTTTTTATCAGTTAAGAACATTAACTGCGAAATAAGATACCATTGGATGTAATATGATAAGCAGGAAACTTTCCTGGTGTTAAAAACTCATTAGAGTGAAGCAGTGGCTTTTAAATTGGTCTGTTAGGTTAGATACATACTGAGAATGAGCATGGTCCAGAAACCTGAGAGGTATCAGGAACTGTTTGATTTGAATATTATTGGATATCTGAAAGTCATTCATACCCTTATGTTTAGATTATTTTTGTTATTACTTTTAGATTATCTTTTATTATTTTTTATTAGATTTTAAAAATTATTTTATTTTTTACTTTGTGTTTTAAGTTTTCTGGTTTCCAAATAATTTAAGGGAAGTAATGACTATGTTTGGGAGAATATACTGAAATTTTCTGTAAAATCTGGATCAACACATAACACAGCATTCTGCTCTGGACTTTATTTTTTTGACTTTTCTTACCCTCTTGAATTCAGCTAAGTATGAAAAAGAAAAAAAAAAAATTCACCTATTCTGTTTAGTATCTGGTCACAAAAATGGGTGTGTAAGAAAAAGAAGTGGGAATGAGTGACAGAAGCAGGAGTTGTCATGTGCTGATTTAAAAAGCTCATGAGCCTATGGCCTGAGCTGAAAGACTGAAGTTCAAGATAAAACTTATTTATTATAAGTTTTACTTATATTTTGGCACAACTACTGCTGTGAAGATCTGTGAAGATCTTTTTGAAGACTGGAGCAAAATTTTCCATGGAGAATTGATAATAGGAAACCAGCTCATAAATTGTAAACTATCTTTTACTGTATTAAAAGAATTATAATCACCTAATGAGAGAGAACGTCACCATGTGATGAATATGCAGAGGTTTTTTTATTGTCTAATGGCTACTAATGCACTAGTGGCCACCATTAAAAAAAACCAAAGAGCTCACAAAGCAGGTTTTTTTAACATTTTTATGAATGAAAAATTATATTTCAAAGTATTTTGTGCTGTGTCTGCATGTCAGTTTAATTTTACTTTTAGAGTAGTTTGGAAGAATAGATCCGGAAAGTGTTGGATGTTGTGCCTGTATGCCTGTTCATCTATTGTGCCTTTTCAACAAGGAGACTCTTATTTCCTTTAAGCTTTACCAGCTACCTTTATGTGCTCAGGGCTTTCTACATAGCATTTTCAGCAATGTCTTCTGTCAATGATAAATTATTGTATACTATCTGGATACATTCACTATAGTTGAATTCAGCTCCTAATTTTAACACAGAAATAAATTCTTTCAGGGACAATTCTATAAAGAAAATACTATTTCTACCCTCTCCTCCCATCAATTTGTGGCCATTTTCAATGTTTACTTTGAATTGAAAATGGTACAGGAGCTGTCTTCTCAGCTGTGTTTCTAAGGACACTGCAAGCTATTGGAAAACAAAGAAGTGTTTTCAAGCAAATGTCTGTTGGGAAAAAAAAGCCATTGATATTAACTGAAAGAATAATTGAGGGATCAGCTTGGTTATTGAGATTGGAAGAAAGAATTTGATACTCATTCAAGAGTAAATTTTTCTTGTGAAAAGACATATCAGTAAGTAGGAAAGATTTCAGCAAGGGCCATGTGGTTTGGGGTAAGATTATTATGAATCTCTTAGAGGAACAATATGACACTTCTGTCAGCTGCAAATGTGGAGTGTGCTAGGAGCTGGGAGTTACAAAGGAGTGCATGAAGAGAGATGAAAGATCAAGAATAAGCATTAAACAAGTTTATACAAATGACTGATAGGTAGCTAGTCATGGGATGGTGTCGGTCTGATACCTTCGCAGATTATTGGAGCATTTTAAAAAAGCAGCTCCAATTTAAACACAAATTTAAATAACTTTCATGGGAATTTGTATTTTTTGTTGTGAGATATGGTGAAGTCATGATCTGCCTTATACCAGAATAAGAAATTAAAAATACATTAAAAAAATAGCAAGTAGAGGATCATGTTTAACAACAGTAAGAGTTATTTGGCAGGTACCTTGTAGGAATGGTCTCAGGGTCTTTCAGTAAAAGTTATAGTCCAACTAGCTACCTTTTAAAAGTTGTGGTTTGACCCATATTTATTAATTTACATTTTATAATATACTGTGGGTAAAATTCACCATTTAAATCAGAAGGTTCACATGAGTTCTTCCAGGGATGGAAACATACAGGTTACCAAGATAGGACAAAACAGAATCTCAGTGGGATGCTGCTTTGAACAACATATATTAAAACATTTTCATGAAGAAAATTGCAACTTTTCTGGTAAGAAATAATTTAAATAATCTTTTTTTTCCAGTGTAAGATGATAAGGATTTGTTTTTAAAATCTTTGGTTTTGATCAAAAATATACACTCTCTGGAAATGATATACTTATTGTAGTCCTGTCATGTATGAAGACATTTAATGAGATAAACAGCATTCCATAATTTTAATGATACACTGGGGGTAACATTGTACATGTATCTCAATGAAATTATGATTCCATAATTAAAGCAAGAGAGGAAGAAATTTTCTTCCAAAATCACATCTAAGGACAGCTGCTTAGTAACTTGGAAAGACTTGTGACTGTAATGTTACTCCAAATTACTCCAAAGTTCTGGGTTTTTCATATAGGGGAGTGGTGAACATGGGAATGCTCTGAAGCTTCTTGCCTTTCAAATAGAAAACCTGTGACTTTCCTCTCTATGAAGAGAGAAGACTCCTGATGGCTTTTAGGAGCTTGTTAAAGCTAATTAATGAGCCTAACATTCTGCAGATAAATGCAAGTTGAATGCTGTGATATTATCCTGAGATACCCTCTGGCAACTTGCTCCATGCTTGAGTTCTTGCTTTATTCCAGTGCAGACAGAGCTACAAAGGGATGATGATGTTACATGGACTGGTTTTGTGCCAAAGAAAGTCCTTTAATTTATATATGTGAGTAAGAAAAAAAAATACTCTTCGGAAAATTTCATAGACAGCTTTGTGGTTTGTTTTGGATGTTTTTTGAAGGCCAGGTGAAAAAGTGTAAAATAAGAGAATTTTGTGTCTCTGACTAAATGGCATTTCATTTATGGTTCTCACAAAGTCAACATTTGCTTTTGTACACACAAACCCTCTTTATTATTTAGTTTGAAGCTCCTGATAATAAAAAAACCCTACAGAACTGGCTATTAGGCTAGATGACTGAAAGTAAGTGCTTTGCAAAAGTCAATATTCACCTCACCAGAAGGGTACATGAAAACAAATATTGTTTCCTTAGGGGTCTCAGTTTTCCAAATAAGAGATCTCTTTCAGAAGAATAAAGTAACTACCAAAAATGAATGCAATTTATCAGGGTAAACATATAATTACTTTAAAAACTGTAAAATCATTGCTTTGACATTCATAATCTCTTCTGATTTTATTCACAGAATAAATTGGATTTTTTTTCCTCAAGGTAAATAATCCATTAAAATATCCTAAATCATTAGCTGCTGGAAAATACCTAGTCTTGATATATTATTTAATACTGTAATAAAGAAGATATTTCTCCAATGATTAATTTAGTCTATTCACTAGATTTTCTAAAGGAAAATCTACAGTTGTTCATTAAAACTTATTAAATGAATATTGATCATCTTTTAATATCTTAGTTTTCTTTCTTGAATATAGACTGTGGAAAAAACCTGGTTCATTTTATAGATATAAAAGCATGTCTCAGTATTCCAAGACATCACTTGCATTCTTAAGGAACTGTAGAAGTTACTCAACTAATTTGTAATTACAGTCCTTTTTATGGAAAGGAAGTGACTCCAGAGTATGTATGTAGTCTCTTCCAGGTACAGATTTAGAAGGGTGAAAGAGGACCATTGTTAACTCATGAGTGTGTCAAACAGCCAGCTGAATGCATCAGCCATCAAAGATATCAGACTAAATAAAATCAGAATGATTGTGGAAGCTACAGTCCGCTTCAGGAAAATGGTTTGAGAAATAGATTATGGCAATTGCTGACTAGGGATAGGATAGTTTATAATTTGAAGTCAGAGAAATAATATGTGATAGAAAATAAAGCCTTTACACTTCTTCAGAATGGGGGAAGTTGCATCTATCTACTGCTACTCTTCTGTATAGAAGAAATGATGGCTGGATAAAATTTTGGATTCGTGTGAATAGATGTGAGCTCTTTTAATGATGGGGGAATGAGTCACTCGTGTGAACAGATGGAAAGAATCAAAGGGAAAAAAGGATCCTCTGGGAAGGCATGGCAACAATTAAGTGCTGTGTGATGAACTGGAAATCTCTTGATTTTGGTGCAGTTATTAATATATTTTGGTTGATGAAGCTGTATCTTAATCAAATCTCACAAAATTCTTTAAAGCTAGCATAAAAATAAGAGAGCATGGTCTCTGCTCTTTAACTAAGAAGTTGAATTAGACCCGTAACTACAAGGCAAACTTGGGTAGAAACATAAGCTACTCAGATTTCTCAAGTATTTCTAGCCCTTTGATGGCTTCGTGAGCTACTTGTTGGTGACTGTTCTGTACAGCTTTGCTGCTGTAGGGCTTTGCTTCTCCTCAGAACTTTTTTTTTTTTTTTATTGCAGAAGTATGTACTAAAAGGTACAGTAAGGTGCAGTACAATTGAAGAGAAAGAGTCAGATACTGCTTTGTATTTGGAGAAAAAAAAAGGCTGCTTGAAGGCAGAAGTAGAAAGGTGTTCAGAAAACTGAAATTACTCCTCTAAGTGCTCTTTTTCCAGTGAGATGAATGAAAATTAAGTGGCTTCAGAGATTATCCTTCCCCTTCGGCTCTCCCTCCTGCTTCTCTCTCAAGTATTCCAAGCTGAGATGCTGGCACAGCAGCTGTTGAAGCTTGACATATCAATAATAAAGCCATTTCTGCCCTGCAGTGTGGAAAAGGGTGCAGGAGAGACACACCAGCTGCTTTTTCACTTGATGTGACTGTGAGGAGGGGTTGGGCAGCTGTAGCTGCTCTTTTTTCTGTTTGCTTCTCTTTGTGAATCAGAGAGTGTTGGTTAGTCTGAGTTACATTTGGTGTTGCATTGCAATTAAGCTCATGAACCTGAGTTTGTCCACTCCTTTGGCCAGAAAATGGGTCTTTTTTGTGGTTAACTTCTAATACTTATACATGTATCAATGTTCTTAGAACGTGGCACTATCTAAATTTGAACTCCAAAATTGCTCTAAATTTCATTCAAGATATCTGTAACCTAATATAATGTCATGTAAGATAAAGTAAAAGATCCACTCTCACATGCCATTTATTTATATTTTTTAGGCCAATTTAATTCTTTTGGATGAGGTACTCTCTTGGGTGTTTTGAGATGTGACTACAATAACAAAATGAAGCAGCATTAACTATTTGAGTCAAATGTTTGCATTATTCCAGTAGCAACTGAACAGGTTATAAATAACCAGCTTACTGCTCGTTTGATAGGTGAGATAGTGGATTATGCTTTTAAACAAGCATGGCTGCAAATCCACGCTGTCCCCAGACTATATTTCACAGTTTAAGTTAGCATGCTGTCCTCTGCACTAGTTAGCTGCTGAACTGAAGCTGCTAGACATAGACATGTGTTCCCCTGTGCCAGTGTGGCTTCAGGCAAGCAGTAAACTGGTGAGGAAGACAGCTGAGAACTGTGCATTTTAGTGCCAGAATTTGCTATTTGCCCACAAAATGCTGTTCTAAATTATTTTGCTGTAATATGATCCTCTTCTAACAGTAAGAAACTTCCCTTGGGTTGCTGCAAACAGCTGCCATCCCTCACCAAGGAATGAGTCTGAGAACCTCTGTGATGTAGCCTGGGTGTGTATAGTATATAGTATATAGTATATAGTATATAGTATATAGTATATAGTATATAGTATATAGTATACAGACTGCTGTGATGTGCAGTGGGCTTTTCTCACAAACTTGCTAAAAGTCATGATCTCTAGCAAAGGGTTTATTTCACAGAAAATCTTGTTCTGTGCACAGTCTTTGATCTAAAAAGGAAATATGAGAGTTTCCAACTGTGTTTTGTGAGGAGGACTATGGTACAAGAGAGACTCCTCTCTCCCCTGATGGACTGAGAATTGATTATCTGAGTGGTGGTAACTTGATCAGACTTCCAAGGTTTTTGTCTCACTGTGTTTTGGTGGAAATTGGGTGGGAGGAAGAGGAATGTTTGGAAGGTTTTCATTCTGTTTCC
>VZSE01006618.1:912423-963369 GCA_013398275.1 Promerops cafer
TATAGTATATAGTATATAGTATATAGTATATAGTATATAGTATATAGTATATAGTATATAGTATATAGTATATAGTATATAGTATACAGACTGCTGTGATGTGCAGTGGGCTTTTCTCACAAACTTGCTAAAAGTCATGATCTCTAGCAAAGGGTTTATTTCACAGAAAATCTTGTTCTGTGCACAGTCTTTGATCTAAAAAGGAAATATGAGAGTTTCCAACTGTGTTTTGTGAGGAGGACTATGGTACAAGAGAGACTCCTCTCTCCCCTGATGGACTGAGAATTGATTATCTGAGTGGTGGTAACTTGATCAGGACTCCAAGATTTTTGTCTCATTGTGGTTTGGTGGAAATTGGGTGGGAGGAGGAGGAATGTTTGGAAGGTTTTCATTCTGTTTCCTGTGTGTTTCTGTTATTTTAGTGTAGGTTAATAAAGTTTTTTCCCTCTCTCTTTCTAAGTTTGAGCCTGCTCTGCTCTGTTCCTGGTCTCCTCTCACAGCAGTTATTTGAGGAAGACATATTTTCATGGGGGCACTGGCATTGGGCCAGTGTCAAAGCATGAAAATCATCAACAGCATCAAAATCATCCTGTGTTTTCCTTCATTTGTGCCTTTCCACTGAATGGCCCAGCCTACATTTGATCCTCTGTGTTGATAAATATATAACCATTTTGGTGTGATAGATATCTTTGCATGTTGCTGGTATATATATATGCTCATCCACTCCTTCTAGGAGGTGTTTTACACACAGCTTGTTAAGCCAATGAACAGAATGAGTCAAATATTGAGTCAAAGAAACCAAGTAATGCCAGAAAAATATATTGGACCTCAGTATTATAACCATGTTTATGCATGCCAAAAAAAGAATTTGGAATGAAAATATGCAGAACTAAAGGCTCATTCAAAAACTCCTGGAAGACAGATAAACCATTTTGCCTTCAGTGCATATCACTAGATATGCACAGAATGGGTAGATTTGGCAGTCATTGGTATTCTTGACTAGTTAGGAGACCAAGCTAGGGACTGTTCTACATATGGGATAATGCTTGTGGTGGGTTCACCTTGCCTGGTACAATATCTCCCTTTTATCAGTCATCTGGGGCTTCACCTGGCTGCCATGGCTTTTCAAATATCGTGGAGACTGTCTTGGCCACTACCCAGCCAATTCCCTCAGGACTCTGGGACGCATCTCATCAGATCTCATACACCTATGTGCATCTATGATTGTCTTTCTGGGCTGCAAGCAGACATTGCTAGCTCATGTCCAATTCTTCAGCCCCTAGTATCTCCATGTAGGGGTTTTCTCAGTATGTTCACCCTGCAGTCTATATTGAAACTGGGGATTGACCTGACTAAGGTGCAGGATCTTGCAATTGTTCTTGTTGAACATCTCGAGGTGTGCAGGGAGCCACTCAAGGCTATGAAGACCCATCTGGGACTGTGGGATACCTTTATGCTCAATATAAATTTTCTACTTTTTTTGTGGACAAATGAAATTTATTTATTAATATTATAATATATTATTATTAAAGCATATTTATTCACTAATACGGTTGTGGATTCTTTAGTAATGTAGAATGCAACTGAGTGCATAACTTCCTTTAAACAACAAATAAAGATGGGATACTAATTTTGCACTGGCTCTGAGGCAAAACTACTGAAACAATTGGTAGTGGTGTTTGAACATAGACATTAAATGTGCTAGTTTGGAAAAACTGTGGAAGAAGAGGTAACAATTATATGCCTTGGAAATGCGTGTCAATGTTCAAGAAACACTGGGACACTCATGAAAAAGTCAATGGTTAACAGATGTGTACAGCCCAAAAAATGCCTGGCAAAATGCAACTCATAAAACACTGTTGCCTTTTAGGCAGTTGTAGCTCAAGATAAGGCCAATGAATGTGAAGGGAAAGCCATGGAAGAGCACTTTCCAGAATAGTTGCTGCTATACCAAAATAACAAGCTGTAGCACAAGAAGAGGGCAGGGGCATTAAATATTGCCAAGCACTATATGGTCTGGAAACTGTGATGGTCCGGTAATCTCACTTTGTATTGAAACTCCTTAAACATATAGTAATACCCAAACCAGTGCCATTGGACAATCCTAATCTTGTCCTGATGGTTGAAGGATTTTAAGGATGCCCCTATGTTGGAATGCATGAAATAGAGGCCTCCCTGAGTCCCTCAGGGAGAGAGAGAGAAATGCAGGGATCAAACTGGAGCCTTTCGAGAAATTAAAATATATTAAGCTACACAGACATGAAATAGATGTGTAAGTTTTAAAGTAAGTTGAAATATATCTAAGTTCCTTAAGAAACTGCACTAGCTAGTAAAGCTCTAAAACCTAGTTTAAAGTTCAGTAACTTAGCTCCAGACATAACAAAAACGTTGCTTGCATTTTCAGATGGAGCAGATAGAACCCCTTATGTGAACAGATAGAGCTATATGTGTAGATTTTGTGTAAGAACTGACACTACTTTCGTACATTAGAATTAAGCTTAGAATGGTGTAGAAAGAATGCTTTAGAATTGTGTTCTTAGCTGATTGGATGATTTATGGATAAAAACCCTGTATTGGGGTGAGGGATATACAAGAAAAAGAAGAAAAGTGTGGGGCTGTTGCTGCTGCTGCATCATCTTGGGACTCTGTGCCAAGAAAGCTTTAGCATGGACTTTTATACTTTGAACTCTTCACCTTCAAGACTGATGTATTCATACAATAAATAACTTTACAACAACCAACAACTGCTCCTGTCTCTTTGAAGACCCAAGACCCAAGAAAATCTTGACACCCATAGGAAATCTATGAAGAGACACAGGACACGCGACCCTTTTGCCTCATAACCAAGGTCTACTTGCCTTCCTCCTTCAGGTCAATTTTATGGCATCTGGGGACAAAGCTTGTGATTACAAATTGTAACTGTAAATTTATATTACACTGCAATATTGAGCTATTACATTTTGGGACAGCAATGATACCATATCCTTTCAAGCACTGTCTCTCTACTGTGATCTGACTCTAATATGACTTGTAATTCGCTTATCTCATTCTTGACAAATAATATCCTCAGTGTAAAAATACAGCTTCTATGGTAAGAACCAGTCTTTTGATAATAGAAGTGTAGAAGGTACACAGAGACCTTGTTGTAGTAATTTATTTTTGTTTCGATCTCTTTGTTTTTTCTTGTAACTTTTAATTAATCTTGTTATTACCTCCTTTGACCTGTATACTTTTAAAACCACTTTGGGGGTGGGCAGGAAAGTCATGCATCAAAGATGGCTTGGCAGTAAAAAGATAGCTTTTATAAACTGGTAATTGGGAATCAATGTGCTCTAAGCTGTGGGCAGAAAATGTAATAAACAATCTAGTCTAGAGGGACAAAGGATTATTTGTTAATAGTATAAAAAGGTCACAGCTACAGTAATTAAATTAAACCTGCAAGGCATTCCAAGCCATACTTCCGAATTGTAATATACCAGAAAGAAAAAAAGAAGGTGCTTGACAACTATCTTCTGTTGAATCTACCATGGGTCATGTCCTATATAAATGAACATGCTTAAATAGGTTTCTGCTTTAACACTTGATTTTCAACCTGCAATAATTGATATTATATTATACAACGCTGTGAAGGCCCAGGAGCTCAGAAGTGAAGAGTATGTGGCTCTGCACAGACCCAGGTTCAGGGCAGCCCATATTTCTGTAGGACACACTGCATCTACCTGCATCTATGAAGTCTTGCAGCAGAATACAGAATACTGTGAAGTATTGCACCAGAAGCTTGGTCTTTTGCACACAAAAAACCAAGGATCATCCTTTTGGTTGAACTGGTGAGTATCAATACTTGGACACAGTAGATTTTCAGGATTGTTCCTGCTGGAATTAAACTCTGTGTGTTGTGTTGTTAAAACCAGAAAATTCAATATGAAATA
Source organism: Promerops cafer (assembly GCA_013398275.1). NCBI lineage: Eukaryota > Metazoa > Chordata > Aves > Passeriformes > Nectariniidae > Promerops > Promerops cafer. Next base: position 916,353 of record VZSE01006618.1, read on the forward strand.
CTACTTAAGCACTTGAAACTACTCTGTTCCTTGGATTAAGTGTTAACTACTGATCCCCATGTAACTTAATGAGCTGCAACATAGATAGTTGTGAGTGCATGATGGTTTCTTTCTTTGTCCATTGAATGTAAAGTTTCAGATTTCTGCAGTTTATCTGTAGCACTATTTAACTATAAATCTTCTGGTTTTTTGAATCTTAAAAGAGCACCTCAGGAAACAGATATAATTAACCTTGGGATAAGGACTGTGTGAGAACACTAATTTACTTTTAATTAGTAATATTTTCTTAGTTAACTTTTTTACTGCTGACAACTACTTTGTAGTAATGAAGGCCTTAATCAGAAAAATAAAATGTGGATGCATTATTTGGCCAGCTGGCCCCACAAGATGGAAGATTACTGAGGCATGCATACAAATATCTTACGTTACGCCAGTTGGATTTTTTTTCTGATGACAGTAGGACAACTCAGTTCTTGGCTATATCATGGCTAGGTATGTTCTCTAGATTACTCCACATTTCTGAGAACTTCCCTGATCCAACACCTGTAAAATAACACCTGTTGCTGTTATTTTTTTCATAGCACACCTGGATTCGTTGGTAGGGGGAGTAGTCTGAGACGAAGCCATATTTAGGCTTGGTGAGTTTTCTAAGACTTAGTGGTGACAGGTCCTCTCAAGTTCCACACTGAAGAGCTATCATCTCAAGTGATTTGGTTTGGTTTTCTTTATGAACAATAGGGGTAAAAGTATTGCCTCACTTCTTATTAAGGATCAGTAGATAGTGGGCAGTGTGAGGAAAAAGTGCTGCATGAAAAGCAGGTAGTTCAGCTATCAAATGTGAGCTCTAATTTGTTTAATTTGTGCAATTTCCATCAAGCAAATGAGATCTCAATTGGTTGCATATCATCTGTGAATTTTGCAGCATGTTTTTGCACACAATTCAGAAGTTTCCAGGGCCTGGATTTTAAAGGGGGAAGGTAACATCAAAGAGGCTTGCCATTATAATGAATAAAGTGTTTGGAGCTTTTGAATAAATAGCCAGTCTGCTCAGCATGAACTGTCTGTAACTAGGGAGCAAAGAAACCCTGAGGATGTTGTATATGAGCTGTTTATAAGAATACCAGTCAGGGACAGATGCATAATTTTGGAGAAATCTCTTAGAAAACAGATAATTTGGATCTTTGAAAGCAGACAGGTATTCTGACTGCTGGGTAAGGGTTTTTTCATATTTTTTTTCTATTTCTCTAACTGTGTTTATTTGATATGCCTCTTATGATAAAGCCTCAACATATTTCTCTGATAAAAGAGCTGTCTATATTCAAATCCATGGACTTCTGGGGGACATGACTGAATTGTAAGGAGAATAATAACTGAAAACATGTTAAAATCTTTTCACCTATAAGTTAAGTAGGGTTTAAGTCCGTGAGAACAAAGAGAAATGTGTACGTTCAGAATATCAGAAATGCTCCACTTCGGAGCTTTTCCTTTTTTCTTGATTCATAATAACACATTAGCTCTTGAATGTCAAAGCACCATGTATATATTGTAATCAAATGGGTTCAGTAACTTCTGTTAATTTCTACTTTTCTTTGGATAAGGGAAATGTTTGCAGATACAGGCTTTCAATGCTCTTCTGTCAGTCCTTGTTGGTGGAAAACCATGAAAATTACGGGATTGCATGTTTTCCATTGTTCATAACACTGTGTGAGAACAATAGGCATGACCGAGTTGTGTGATGCCAGAATAATATTTCTGACTCAGTACATGTCATGGTTATAAGCAACAGAAGACCAAAAGATAATTAAGGTGGTGAATCTTAAACACGTAGCAGTTAGAGCTGCTGAAATTGAGGATGCAAAGGAATCTGTCCAGTTTAAAGTGTGAGGTACCTGACCTATAAATTACAATTGATTATTTTGCTTGGTCAATGTTTTGGGAGATTGCAGAAAAGAGGTTTCAGAACGATGTCATGTTTACAATACATGTTTGATATGTCATAAGTGGACTGAAGTGGGAGGTATTAACAGCACCAACCAAAATTGTGTGACGTTAGGTGTGTAGTAGCATGTGCTTTTGTGGGAACATGTTGTGTGTGAGCTGGCAATGTGCACTTGCAGCATGGAAATCCATTTGTACCCCGGTCTGAAAAAATATGAAGTGGGGCCAGCAGGGTGAGGGAGGTGATTCTACCCCTCTTCTCTGCCCTTGTGAGATCCCACCAGGAGTGCTGCACCCAGCTTTGGTGCCGCTAGAACAAGGAAAACAGGGACCTGTTGAAGTAGGCCCAGAGGAGGCTGATAAAAATCATTAGAGGGATGGAACCACCTATTAGGGCAGGCTTAGAGAGTTGGGGTTTTTAATGCCCAGATACTAGAAGGCTCCAGGGAGACCTTTTTACAGACTTGTGTTATACAAAGTTGATTTATAAGAGAGACAGACCTTTTATCAATGCCTGAAGTGACAGACAAGAGGCAATGACTTTAAACCTAAAAAGAATAGGTTGAGGTTGGAGATACAGAACATATTTTTACACTGTGAGATTGACCAGGTGGTAACCCCAGGGATAAGGATATCAAGTGTACAAAAATATTTGATGATCTGGATTCTGCTTTGCTAGGGAAACAATGACAAGTACAGTCAATATGATTGTGGTTAGGAAGACCACTTCAGGCACTTCACTGTTACACCAGTAACAGTGACATGTAATCATTAGAAGAAATCAGGAAGTTAAACTCAAAAGAAATTAATTCTTGAATGAATTGTTTTCTCTGATCATTGTACCAAGACACTGAATAATGTGATGCATCTATTGAAACTTGATTTTTCATGGTAAGAAATGGAAAGATTATTGCAAATATTGCTAGAAATCATTGTGCAAACTATTGAACATAAGCAATTGATTTCTAGCTTTATTCGATTTTATTCTTATTTTAGCTCTTGTTTTTTAGATTTGTTTTTTACAACTTACCAGCTCATTACTAAGAGACATGAGCATTGTCTTGAAAAATCAGCTGTTGTATCATTGCTGTTCTTATCTTTTCTGTATGAAAATATGCCCTAGGGAGCATGGTAAGTGAAAATGTTTTTGAAACCTTTTTCAGGACTTTTTTTGAGAGCTTTGGTTGTTTAGTGACTGTTTCTAAAAGTTTTTGCTTGGGAGCAGAAGCAGCTTCCTTTCTCAGCTCCTCAATAAATAGAGTTTTTCTTGCTTGCTTGCAGGTACTCATTCCCTTTTTTATTACCCCCTCCATTTTCTCATCCTATCACAACTCTACGGAGGTAGATAATGTACCATAAATGAAAACCTTTCTTGTCTTGTGGCTGTGATGAATTTGAGAGTATATTATGCTGCATCCAAAGTTAGCCTGACTCCAAGCTGATCACTTCTTATGTGGTAACACTGTACCAGAAGCCGCATGAATGTGCATGCTGTTTAATATTCAAATTTACTTAACTCAAAGGAATTCTAAAAAGAAAAAAAAAAGTTTTTTCTTCTTATCCCTGACTTAAAGTGGCAACATGTATCTTACAGTAAATTAAAACAACGTCCTGTCTCCATGGAAAGTGAGGAAGAACTTGGAGTGGCTGAGTAGCAGCAATCCTTAAATATGAAGAGAATGCTGGAGAAAACTCTACTTTTTCTTGTCTTTATTTGTATTTTTTGTAGAGCTTGTTTTGTATATTTTGAAAATGTCCTTCTAGTGATTATTAATGATTGTTGTGACTTTCTTGTGTCCTTTAAGGGACTCAGTAGAAGTCTTCTGCTACCACCCCAAATTCCTACTTCCATGGGGCCCTACTTCACTATCAGAGTGTTGAAATGTGCAGATGACCCTTGAAATTTCTCAAGCCCATTTGTCATTGTTGACAATACATCATATACCATTATCTGTTGTCCCAAATTTCTGTTCCTGTTTAATTATATGAACTATTCTAGACACTGACTTGTTTAAAATAGGCCTAGGGTTTACCATTGCAAAGTAGCATTTCTCTCTTAAATAAGAAGAAGGTTTTCCTAGTATTGACTCACAAAAATGCAACAAATCTACATGGCTAGCATAGATTTTTATGGCTGAACCAGGAAACAGCAGGCATACACTCCAGGCAATCCTAAACAATAAATATACTGTTACTCATTCTCTGGTGACCTGGGGGAGAACTTCTAATCCTTGACTTCACATTTAAATCTCCAGGTGTTGGATACAGTGAAGACCAAGAGAATTGCAAACAACAATGAACTAGGAAAAAACCCAACAAAACCAGAAAGCAACTTCCACTAGGATATAACTTGTGAGAGTTAAGGTATCATCTGTAGAGAACTGGGAAGATGCCTGAAGCAAGGAAACTGTTAATACTTTCACTTTGACTTATCCATGTATTTGTAGAGAGTCTGAAAATTTTAATTCAGAGGAAAATTCAAGCTTTTGAGCTCAAATAATATCTAATTTTTTTTTCTGTTATTCAACAGAATAACTAATCTTCAACATAATATTTTTTAAGAGAATGAGAATACTGCAGGCCTCCTTAGAGGAATTGAAGTCAGATAAAACTCTGATTTAAGTGTGGATTTTGTGTATTCAGTAGTGAAAATTGTTTATTATCAAAACAAATATCTAGGACAGTATTTTTCAAATTACTGAGGTTAGCATAAAGCAAAACAAATTGCTTCAAGGGGCTTTGAAATCATAGATGAATTAAGAGTGTCCCTTGATTTTGTGAAGCTCCACATTGTTCAATGATATCATTATTGATTGAGTGGTATTCTGCCTTTTATCTTTACAAGATGTTCTTGGATAAAACAGAATTCAAGGTTGTCTGTAATCACTAGGCAGAGATCAGATGAGTGTAGAATATTAATTTGACCAAAGAGTTAAGCCAAATGCTTTTACAATTTTCTTTATGGTGAGGCTTCCTGGACTTCTTTTAGTGATGTGTGATGCCACATTTGTGTTTTCTACTACAACACTCAACTGAGTTGCATCACATCAAAAGCTAAAAGCATAGCAGCAAAAACTTACCTCAAGAAAATAGGGAATATCTAACATACCAGACTAGAGAGATGAATTTAGAATATCTGTTTGACTGAGGAGTTAAAACAAACCCATGTTCAGAGATCTCTCTGATCCTGTGTTTAAATTTTTTTAGTACTTGACTAAATTTACAATCCATTCTTACCCACTTCCACTGTTATCACTTGAGTTTGCTGCTTGGTAGTGAAAGGCACTTACAAGATAAGCCACCCTTCACCTTTTCTGGTTTTGGGTGCTGCAAATGAAACAACTGAATGTGGAGGGCAGTAACATAAAGTCAACTTAAATTTTGAAGTTAAGGCAGTAATTCTTCTTTTTCCTTTTTTTTTAATTTTTCAAATTACTGATGCAATTATTCTCAAACTGATCTGACTTTTGAAATTCCTCTCTACAGTTTGACAAGACACTATGACAGCTGGTTTAGTGAAAGGATAATTATTTTATAGAGTTGTAATATGAATTACATGTTCAATCTTTTTTGAGAAGACAACATGACATAGATATAATAGAAGAACCACTAATATGCAGTTATTTAAGTAGTGGTAAATGTGGAACAGCTTTGAAGCAATTTTTTTAGGCTGTTCAGAGAGTGTGAAATTTACTCTTCAATGCATCAACATACTGTAGTTAAGTTATCGATGTGTCTACCATTTATCAAAGAAAATTCCACAAAGATCACCCATGGTGATTGTTTCTAGACTGAAATTCTCACTTTTATTTAACATTAACATGAAACATTTTGCTGTTTTTTTACTCTATTGTAAGATGTTAGAACTATTTGCTCTAACATCCTAAGACTTAAAAACTGAATATACACTTGATTTAGATATGATAGATTAAATTTTATCAGGTCAAAGCTAAATTATGCCAAGAGTAAGTCTATTTGCATCCTGGATGAAAGTATGAAAGGTTTAAAATTAAATAGACTATTTCTAAAAATTATTTGAAGTCCTGGCCTTGAGCCTTTTTAAAATTTACATCCAAGCAGAAGGCTGCATTTGATGATAAACATTATTGATAATGCAGGCTTCTTCAAAACATATTTGCTCTGATGTGTGAGGCCAGATTGCTGTCTTGAATAATATACCATAACACTTGGTAGAGTTGCATCACATACAATCCAGAACCAAAGCTTCACCTCAGGAAAATAGGAGGTCATTCAGCATTTCAGCCTGCTGTACAGTGTTCACCTAAAATAACTCTTGAAATTGGCTAACAACCCCTATAATTTACAGTATCTGATACTAAGTAGTTTCTTCTCCATCATATTCTTTAGCTGATTCAATTTTCTTGCATGGGGCACTGGTTTTTGGCAAGTAAACTCATTTACCAGCAGACATTTAGACAGAAATGCATGGACTGAGTTTTTCAGCTACTTTTTTGTGTGTGTGTGTGTGCAGCAGCACTCCAACAGGAATCATCCCAAATTTATGCTGCATCATGACATTGCAATATCCTCCACAAGCAGATGTGGTGAGCAATAATGGGGAATGAACAGTGAAGTAGTGGAAGTCTGGACTTCTGGCAGTGCATCATCTTTTACTGATGCATTCTTACTCACACCTCAAGTGCTGGCAAAATATATATCCTGTGAAAGGCATTTCATTCATGATGCACAGGGGAAAAGGGATTTTTGTAAAATTCCATTATCTGAAGAGTTCATGGGGTAAACTTACCTAAGCTAGCCCTTCACTGCTGGAAATGAAGCCTGTTCTTGGCTGAAGTACGTGTGGCTTATAAAGATCTCAAAAGTGCTGTGGATGGCAAGATACTAAAGAAAAAGTAGCTCTTTCCTTGGAGGAATTACACAAAACAGCTGACATGAAAACTCTTCAGCATTTTGTAGAGCTCTCAATTTCTTTACCACTCTATTTCATTTATCCATCTTCCTAAAACATTCTACATTTAATAGTGACATTGACATCAACTGACAAGACAGATTGAATACTGGGGCAGATACAACTTTCATGCAGACAACTTCATTCAAAACTGGAAACAATTAAATGAAATTCTTTCACCCTTCACTGTTGCAAGTGCTACTGGGTGGCCAGTCCTCTCTTTTTTTCCAACATATAGCTAGCAGAGGAGTTAGCTTCTCAGTGAGGATTAAATTATAGACTATACTACTCTATCAGTACTGACAGAAATTTTCAAATAAGTATTGAGTGTAAGTGATCATGTGTTAAAATTTAAGTTTACCTTTGGACAAATTGAGGAAGAGTTCTCTTTCAAGTTATACTACAGGCCCACAAACTTAAAGAAAGTTACATATATAACTTGATCATCAACTAAAAAATCTCATAGCCATATTAAACTTTGATTGTGCCTGAAAATTTAAGTTTATAAATATTGGAATGTGCTCTGAAAACCATTAAATTTGGTCTCTGGTTGGATAAGGGAAATGTAATTAAAGTGCAAGTGGCAGATTTCATTATTTATAGTTTGGGATTTTTTTTAAAAGCACCCTCTCAGAACCCTCCTTACATTTAATAAGGACATTAATTGATAAACTGCCACAAAGTCTTAGGAATAGTTAGCAATTTTGCAGGTTGGAACCAACATCCTCAAGTTAACTGGGCCAGTACAGACTGCACAACTTTGAGAAATAATGGGCTTTCTCTCTGAAATATTGCTTAATAACTGAACAGCTGCCAACAACCTCTGTAGCACTCTTGGCTTCATTAATTTATGAAGTGAGACTTCAGACTATGGGCATTCAAAGGAGGGAGCAGAGTTCCGTGCTGGGGCATCAAAAGCTAAAAAGGTCATGTCACAAAGGTCTTTGATGCAGCATAAGCTTTAAAAAATATATTGCTCCATCTAGAATGAATATCCAACCATGTCATTCAGGGTGATTTTGCACAAAATGTGGCAGATGAATGCCCCCACAAGTATACATTAACATAGTCCCTAGCAGAATCTATTTCTGGTTGCTGATTCTCCCTCCAAAGGGTTACACTTATGTGAGCTGAGAATCAACCAACTCTTCTCTGTCAGTCCTCACCTGTTAGGAATGCAGATTTCTTCATGTTATTTTGCCAGGAAACACAGCTTACTCTGTTTAATTTGAGGTATATAAGATTCACATGCATTTGACACTACATCCATTTTAAGCATAGCCATAATTCCTGTTTGGATAGAGTTCAGATATCTATGTTACTGCCAGCTCTGGTTTTATTCTGAAGTATTTACTTCATGTAACTTCCTTTCTGCTCAAAAGTCAAATGAGTGAGATTTTGTCTGCCTGTAAAATAGTACAAGTATGTCCCCAGGATTTGATTCTTTAAATAGAAAAGTAAACTTTCATCCTATGAACTCATGGAAGTGTTCAGATAAACATGCTGCTCCAGATTAACTCAATGTTTAATATATAATGTTCTCCTCTACTCTTCTCTTGATCCACTGTACTTTTATTACTATGGAGTGTTTTGAATTCCATTTTATTTACCAAATCTAAAAAAAAAAAAAAACAAAAACCCAAACAAGAAAAAAGTGTTTCAGTTGGTAATACAGTTTGTTCCATGGTTTGCATCAGTTCTAATGTGCTAGACAAAATCCACAACATGAATTAGATATCTTGGTTATCACTGGCTTGACACATTCCCTGCTGCTACCTCTTGCCACGTGCTGTAACTGGACAAAGAGTTATGATGGTTCTACCTACTGAAGCATAGCTGCACTGATGCAATCTCTCATCATGCCACAGGAGACTCCTCTAGTATAAAAATGGCTCTTTGCACCAAGCAGAATTTCCTGTCTGTTATGATAAGTGAAAATGAAAAGGGCATCTTCATCCTGGAATAAATGTTTACAGATGGCTTTATTGACTTAAAGACAATAGTACACAGAAGGTAAGTTATTACAAATTGAAGTGTAGATATAAAGTTTTATCTAACATTTTAAAAAATTGCTATTGCTTAATAACACGTACACAATCATTATTAAGACCAATATTTTTGGAGAGTTAACCATGATACTGTTCACAAAATGTTTGTGACATTGCTGTTGCCAATGCATATATACTTTTTATGAAGAGCAGCTAATTAAAAAATATTACCATTACATTACTTGTTATTTTGTGAATACAGAAAATTTCTAATATATTATGCAGTGTGGACAACTCCTCCATATCATATAAGAGAATGATTTTTGATATCTCCCTATTGTCATCTCTATTCCACAGGTTTCCTGTATGTTCATTAACATTTTCATGAAATCTCTAGTATTTTGCCACCAAGCACATGACATCACTTCATTTCCCCTTGCTTTCAAGGTCTTCATGTTCTAATAGGTTGCTGAAGTCCTACTTGATTTTCTTGTGATAAAATAATGTTTAAAGATCTTTTTAATGCAAATGTAGTGTGCTGTAATGTGCTTCCATCCAAAATGACTTTTTGTAGGTTGAATTTAAAGAGAGGACACCATTTCTCGTGGTTTTTGCTATACTCTGCTAGTTTAATTAAGTTCTATCTTGTCCCATGCAGTTCATATTGCTCTTCTAAAAAATCATGGAACATTCTGGGTTCTGTCAGACTTGCTTATGCCAGCAATACCCTATAATGCTAAGCACTTCAACTCTAAGCTTTACACAGAAAATATTAGCAGTATATTAGTTATTTCTAACACAATTTAGTGGCAAAAGAATGGTGACTTTTCCCTTTCAGCCTTCTTTATGACACAGACTGGTGAATGAAATCTACTTAAAAAACATATTTTAGCATTCCATCACGGAAATTTAAAGTGAAAATCTCTCACAAGAAGATGTCTAGGTAAGATTATTCAAAGTATGGAATATGAAATCAGAGCCTAATGAAGAAACTTACGAAAAGTTGAACCAGAAGAACAAGGTTCTCAGTTTTCTCCAGAGTTCCTTCTGGCTAATTTTTTAATGCATTTAGCTGTTAAACCTAGAAAGAAAACCTTGAAAATCAGCATAATTATGTAATTTACTGTCCGTTTGAATTTTTATGGAGCTTGAATACTTGTTCCAAAATTGTGCAGTCAAAATTTTTCTTTTATGACAAGTATGGACAGCATGGTTGGAGGTTTGCAATAGTCTGGTATGAAAATTACGTGTCTTATCATTTAATGTGAATTTTAGTTAAGGAACTTTATTTAAAGAAACCTCTAAAGATACCTTAAATTTTGGAAAACTGTGTATCATTAGTGTCATGGTGCATAATTTTCACATGGAAAAATCAAGCTTATGCAAATGCACTGCTTCATGAATCATCTAGACTGCAATTCTCATTGGGTTAAATGACTACATATTCTTTCTGACTGTCTCAAAACCAAATGCTTTCCCATGCTGGAATTTTTTGTAGCAAGTAGTGACATTTTAAAGCAAGTATTCATAGAATATAATTAAAAAAAAAAAAATCCAAGAAACTATTTATAAAGTATTAAACATCCTTTTATTTCTAATGGACATTGTTGTTTGTCACCAAAGTATGTAATAAGACGCCATGACATTAAAATTTGTCCTATATCAAAATAATTACATCATTTATCTTTATTTTTAACAACATTTGGGAGTGTTTAAAAGAATATTGACAGTTTCCATTTTAAACTTTTAGATTCAGGTGCTGTTCTCAATATAGGTGGTATTTAATCGGTAAAAACTTATTTGATTACAAGAAAGCATTGCAGTCCAACAACATGTTGATAACATAAACAGGCATCAGGATTCAACCATAAGGGTTGATATGGTCAAGCCATTTAACCACAGATGCCTGAAGAACACTCGTAAAACTTCACTCACCAAAATTATTCTTTTATGCAAATTGCCTGCCTTGCTCATCTGTGCACTTTGATAGCATTGTTTTTCTGTTGCAATGTACTTTTTACTTAAAAGATTATTTCATCGCATTGAATTGCAGTGTTTTTGTAATTGTCCTGAATGTACAGAAAAATTCCAACAAAATTTGTTGATAAAGACGTATGATAACTAAATGGCTACAGAAATAACACAAATTAGTAAGAGTAATAAATCAATTATGGAATCATTTCCTTGTGACTAAGAAGTACAATTTATTCTGGGTTACTATCTAAATATCGATACTTTCTGACAGGTCATTTGAAGCTTAGTCAAACTTGATTTAGGAGATTATTTTTGAAATAATGTAGTACAAATATGCTGGGCTGACCTTGGCAAGCCACCAGAAGCCCATGAAGCCCATGAAGCCACTCTATCACTCCTGCTTCTTAGCAGGAAAGGGGAAAAAATAAGATGAAATGCTTCTGAGTTAAGGTGAGGGTAGTTGAAAGAAACGCAAAAGCTGCACATGGAAGCAAATTAAACCAAAAAGACTCATTCCCTACATCAACAGGTGAAGTCCAGTCGTTTCCAGGGACATAGAGTCCCAGAATGGATAGCAATTGCTTCATAAAACAAAGAATAAATTCTTCCCCCCACTCCCCTCACTCAGTTTTATGGCTCAGCAAATGCCATACAGTATGGATGGCCTGAACCTTTGGTCAGTTTGGTTCAGCTGGTATGTTCCCTCCCAAATTCCTGTTCATCCCCCTCCCCACAGGCCTGGAGGAACTTAACAGGACCTCAAACACTGATGTGTTACCAGCACTGTCCTGGCCATGAATTCCCAGCAGCGCTCCGTGAGGGCTGCAAGGGGAGAAGGTACCTCCATTCCAGACAGACCCAATAAAATATAAAAATATGTGGAGATAGGTTTTCCGAAAATTCTGGAATAAATCAGGTCTCAGGCTCAAGTATTCTCTTGATTTCATTTACTAATTCAATGTGAAACAGATGTTTTATATATTGTGGATTTTCCAAGTTTAGTTTTGGAGTTTTAAAATGCTGTGCATAGAAGTTCTACTCAAGTCTAGAGAATTCCTTAAGCACTTATTTTGATGGCCTGTATTTATAGGTAATTTGTTTCATAAAATTCGTGTCTTGTTTATGTTTTGTCAGAGGTTAAAATACAAGTAGTTTTTTTTGTTCTGAGGTTTTCAGGAATCCATTCAATTATATGTTTTAAGATACGAGTCCCTATTTAGCTATTTCAGTGTCACTGACTTGTTAATTTTTTTGAAGGAAAATTGAAAAGTTTCAGTTGAAATTTGGAAGGATTTCCTTGAACTTCATAATTTTTTAAGAGAAAGTTTTCTCCTCAAGGGATTGAAAATCAATAAACCCAGCAAAAATAATTGTACTAGAAAGACTGTTTTTTCAGCAAAAGCACTCGAACTTTTTACTTCTTTTTATTTTGCAGAGGTTGCATAGAGAATTGGCCACAGCTATAAACTTTCTTTGTAACTACTTGATAGTAGTTTACGGACTCTTCCTGAACCACTCCACAATATCTACATTTGTGGGCTTCTCATCGAGGTCCAATTATTTTGATCCTGCCAAAACTACAAAGGAAAGTGTTTTGACTTGTGGTTGCTTGAGTGGCCTCTGACATCAATTTAACTGCCTGTGGGCCTAGTGGCAGATAAATATGAAAAGGATTGGCACAGAAGGTGAGAACAGCAAAATGAAATCTCCTTAACCTTGCTATGTAGAAAATATTTACAAAGTCACAGTGTTAGTAAATTTTGGCACAAAAAAAATGGTGCTCATGCTTCAGCATTGCAGACATAAGAAAGACTGTCTTTGTGGTGTCATACTTGTGATGTGAGAATGTGTGTGGCCTGAGTTTGGAATCCTGAAATTTTTTCTGACTTTTTGCTGTATAGCAAAAGTACTAGTGCCACAATGAATCCTACTTTACTTTTTGTGTTTTTATATATCTGTGAGTGATTATATATGCAGCTTAATATAAACAAAAAATGCTGTTATAAATAAACACTATAAAACTTAAATGGCTGTTAGCTTTAAGTCGTGATGTTTTCATAGTTGTAGGTAATAATCCCTGTGCTGAAGCAAGTGACCTCAACAATTAGATGCATCAACTGACTACTGATTAAACAGATGCTTTCTTTTCCGTGCCAAAGCTTTTATCTTTTTGACAGTAGTCTAGGCTCTATGTGGTACAGTTTCCATATTCTTTCTTCCACATCACTTCAAATACTTACAAAGTAAACATAACAATACTGTCTAATATGCCTTGGTTTTTTAGACATACTTGCTTAAATCACTTCCCTTTTCCAAAATGTGGCTTCCATTTTGGTATCTGTAATTGGGAGATTGTATTTCAGTCAGCAATTGCTGACTCAAAAGATTTACTTTCATATCCATGGTTCATTACATACCCGTAAATCATGCAATAAAAACAGTTCAAAAATTATTTGGTAAAAATTAATTGAACTAGCAAAAGAAGAAAAGCTACTCATAGAAAAATTAATTAAAAATGTATAATACCCTCATGTTGTTGACAGTGGCTGGAAGTTTAGGCTTGCAAATTAAAATCTGTTCTGCTGTTCATGGAAAATAAATGTTGCCTTTTATCCTTCTGTCTCCCTTTTTTGTGTCAGTGACCTTTGGCATCTAAATGAATTCCCCATTCGCTGTGAACACTGTAGTTATGTGATAATGTATAAACTGTGCATAGCCAGGCTGCTTTGGAAGATTCTTTTATAGCATGTCTGTGTGGTTCTGCAACTGCAAAAATTATGGGGCAGAGCTCAGATTATACATGCAGAAACAGAGCCACAATGCCTCAAAATTACAGGATGCAGAAGGGAGTGAAATAAACAGAAAAAATTAAATATCACAGTGTATGTTGAATTTCACCTGGTATGTGGCATGATGAATAAACAATTCAGATAATCTAGAAATACTAGAATAAGTTCTTTTTGAAAATATCTTTCCCAGAGAAAGTTAATTTAGTGGATTTCAGCCTCTGAAACTTATTCTAATAAGCGTGTCAAAGACTTGGTTACAGCAATTTGATTAATCTAAGCCAGCTTTCAATGCTTAGCTATTACCTGCAATGTACCTGTGACAACCCACAGCTAATTCTAAATAGAAAAATATTCAGGGAAAATATTAGGGAAGGAAATAAATTGTTCTAAGATTAGTGATATGCCTGCAGTAGTTAGGATATCCAGTTTAGTTTACATGTGTTGAATGATTTGAAATGATCTGTCACACAGATGTTGTGACAATGGTGAAACCAAGAGAATTCTTCTATAGGTTTGATAGAGGGAGCGTTGGATGAAGAAGTTTGTGGATGGCCATGTCTAAAGAGCTACAGTAAATTGCTCAGTGTCCAAGAGGACAGTGATGAGTGATGTCCTCAAGGTCCTTACAGGGACACATACTGCTTAGTATCTTAATCAATGGCACTGCCAGTAAGATACAGGGCACCCTCAGCAAGTTTGGAGATGACATAAAGTGGGGCAGCTGACACACTGTAGGGATGTGGTGACATCCAGAGGAACCTGACTGGTTTGAGGATTGGGCTCAAGGGAACCTCATGAACTCCAAGTACAAAGTGCTGCACCTGGGTCGGAGCAATCCCCGGTATCACGACAGGCTGGGGGATAAATGGACTGAGAGCAGCCCCACAGAAAAGGATTTGGAGAATGGAGTCTTCACCCACTCTGGATAAACAATTGGACATAAGCCAGCAGTTTCTGTATACAGCTCATAAAGGCAATCATATCTTGACAGAATCAAAAGAAGCATGACCATGTTGAGGGAGCTGATGGGTCCAGTTCTGGGCTTGTTAATTCAAGAAAGACAAGGTATGACTGAGAAGATTCAGATGAGGGCACAAAGATGATGAGACTGGAGCATTTCGCTTGTGAGGAAAGTCTGAGGGATTGGGCCTGTTAGCCTGGAGAAGAGGCAGCTGAGAGGGGATCTCACAAAAGCATACAAATATCTTAAAGACAGATGTCATGAGGATAGGCTCAGACTCCTCTCAGTGAAACCTGGTGACAGTAGAAAGGGCAATGGGCACAAACTGAAACACAAGATCCACCTGAATATGAGGAAAATGTTCTTTATTGTAGGAGAGACAGAGCACTGAAACAGGCTGCTCAGAGAGATTATGGAGTCCTCCCTCTGGAGATATTCAAAACATACCTGGGCATAGTCCTGTGCAACCTGCTGTGGGTGAATCTGCTTTATCAGGGGTGTTGGACTAGATGATCTCCAGAGCCCTCTTCCAACCCCAACCATTCCATGACTCAGTATGTTTCTGTGTGATTCTTCCCCTCTATTCCCTGCTTGTGAGTCTCTAGGTTGAGCAGAGAAGTTGTGGTTGACCCATCACTGGAAGTGTTCAAGGCCAAGTTGGATGGGGCTGGGAGCAGCCTCATCTGCTGGAAGATGCCCATGCCCATGGCAGCAGGGTTGAAAGCAGATGATCTCTGAAGGTCCATTCCAGTATAAACGTTTCTGTGATTCTATAATTACATGAAAATATTAGTTCTTGGAATAATTTCCCATGCGTAATATTGATACATCCCGTCTAATTTTGGAATTTAGTGCTATGATCACCAGCTTGCTCTATTTATTTATTTGCTCTATGATCCTACACTGCATCACGTAAAACTATATGTGCTTTTTTAATACCACTTTGGCAAGGAAAGTCCTCCATGTGTAGGCAATTATTTGCTTTACTAAGGTTAATTTGCCTTTGCAGTGAGAAAGGAAAATAGCAAGCCTTTAAAAAAAAAAAATTACAAATATGTACCCTTACACTTGAAACTGAAAACCACATGCCAAATCAAATTAAATACTAAAATGTAAAATTTCAAGTCAACATATACAAAAAGAACACAAGACTTTGTTATTATATGTCATGAGTTGTAAAAGATTGTGTTACTTTGTTTTAAGAAAACCACACACTATTAAAGACACCAGAAATTATGAAGCCATGTTTTTCAGTTTATTTCTTTCTACCCAGTTTCTTTCACTACCAGAGCCATACCTGAGTTATAATAAATTATCTATTAACTCTATAATCTTACAACTAGTTTCAAATTGAAACTTTAAAATAAAAACTTTCAAATTGAAACTTTCAATTAGGAAGTACAATACCAGCTGCAACACTCTGTGATGTGATGTGGACTTTCTATTGTTATAATTTTGAGATGAAGAACACAAAATGTCCTTGCAGCTGCAAATTCTCCATTTCTCCTCTCCCTAGGACATAATTTAATGTAGCAATACAAATCCTGGGGATGTTGGGAATCTGTTTGGTAGCAACAGTGGCATGTAGTTACAAAATGGAACTGGTTAAGGTGTGTAGGACAGTGAAGTAAAATGTAAGAGGAGCAGAGAGTCTGTTTTACATATTGACTGGGCAAGCAGGTTAAGCATAACAAGCTGGGCTGGTTATGTTTAACCTTGACTGATCATTTTCTTTTTGGGAGTCAAACAAGCTCAGTAAACAACTGAACTACTGAGACATAAGGAGTAGCCTCTATGCAGATAGAGAGGAGAGCAAGAAAACCACTTTTTAGGGTTTCAGATCTACTTGCCCATTCTCTGTAACACCTGTTGACTTGAATAGACTGTCCTAGTAGAAGTTCTGTCTTCCTGCATTGTGAATGCTTCAGGTAGTATCCAGGAGCAAGTGCACTTTGTGATGTACAAGTACTTCTTTCCCCATTATGTCTATCTGGATGTGCTGATGATCTAATGTTCCTCCCCTATTAATTTCCTCTGTTTATTCCATTAGAAAGATATTATAGCTTTCCTCTTAATTGAAAACGAACCTTATTTCACTTCTGTATACATTTAAAAAACACTTTGCTGTACGAGGCAATGTTTGTAAGTAAATGCAATTTCTTTTTAACAGGAAAATGCTATAGCTAGAAAAATCATGCAAACTTTTGGGCACATTGGCCCTTTTCTAACATCTAAGTTTCTTTTTCTGTGTTTGACTTGGTATTGATATCTTTTAATCTCAACCAGCATAAAACTGTCCATATCCCACTCCCCTTAGGTTGTTTATTTAATGTCTCAAAAAACCCCATGGTGCTATGCTTTTATTCTCCATTCACCTGTGGGTTATCATAGAAATACATTCATCTTATTACTGACAGTTTATTAAGAAAATCCCTAGGCATAAACCTGACTGGAGCTATTACTTTAAGGTGAGGTCTTTTCTAAATTGTACTACAGGAGTCAGGGGAATCTGTCTGTGCTTAATCTACTGAGCCCAAAATACTTTGCTCTACTTGTTATAGATATTGTTTCCTGCATGTCTATCACTCCATGGATATATTTGCCATCTATTAGCACATGATTTTGTACAGGAATTGGCAAGATTTTGTTCATTTTTAATCCTGTAATGAATACTTATCTGCCAAAATATGGAAACAAAACTAATATTCACACTTTCTAGTGGTCAGTTGTGTTTACTTGTATAATTTCCGCTTTGAACTTGCATCATTTTCTCTTTGATGCAATTATATGAATGATTTTACTGATCTTGTTCTGTATTCTACAAAGTGATGGGTCACCTTGCTTTTCCTTTTGTCTGGATTTTCTGGGCTGATAGTTCACCTAATGGTAGCTTTCAGAATTTGTATGCTTTGTAGGAGGGATGAAGTTGAATATATAGCCTATAGCTGAAAAGTAATGTGATGCTGGTGTGGAATTAAAAATAGAATTCTTCTCATGAACTCTTGATGCTGTTGTCCTCTGGCTGTTGTGTACCAATGAACTGCCTGGTGACACTGAAAATCCTAGGAAATACCAAAGGGAAGGTGACATTATTTAATTTTTCTGTGCTTCATCTAATAGACATTCTGTCTGCAAGAACAGGACAGAATTCTCCTTAGTCCCAGAGGAAATAGAAATTTAGATTGTTCAATACAGATATAAATTTTGCTGGATCTAAATACCTGAAATGGACATGTGTCATCTCTCTGAGGAGTCGGATCAATTTTCCACTGCTCGTGGTTTTATTGCCAGACTAACTGCTGGTCAATCATTCTGAAATTGATCTGATTAATCTGAGATTTTCAGCTTTATTTCATAAATTATGTTTGTGAACAAAGTCTGTGTTACTGTTCTCAGTTCACCACATAAAGAGAAGCCTGTTTTCTAACTGGAGTAGCTGTGTTTCCAGGAGCCACAAAGAACAAGATGGATTATTTTATTTATAGACTAAATAAAGGAATTTTTTATTGGTTATATAAAATTGTCACAATACAGGTTAAAACTATATATTCATACCATGTGTACAATATATATATTCTTGTGTTGGGGATACATTTGGAAAGAAGTATAGAATTTAGAGACATTCTACATACAGCATACACTATAAACTGCTCCAAGGACAAATTAATTTGAGTAGGTGCAGTTATATAGACCCACAGAGTAATGTAATATTTCTAAAGATTATTTTACTGAACAATAAATGCAAACTTTATTAATTAGTTACTTTATTTAAAAAGTAATGTTTAAACATTCAGATTCTTACTTTGTTTCATAAACACCTGTGGATATAAGTCTCTAATGTTCATAAATAATGACTAAAAAATCTGTTGGTTTTGTATTAGTATTTTTTTCCCACAGATAAATAAAATAAATGTCATTCTGTGGATGAAAGGAGAAAATGAAGTGTGAGATGAGTTGAATATCTGCCAGACTTACAGATTACTGACAAAACTGAACTGTAAGCATTCTCAGTATGACTGGTTACATGAAAAAAAAGCCATTTAAACAAATGAAATATTATGACTGATTTGACAAATATGTTGAATTTTCAAATTCATAAAAGAAAATACATGACTGAGAATGCAGTAAAGATAGATGAATGAAACTCTTTAAGCCTGTCCCAGTTGTATGACAAGATTCTCTGAAGGGAACTGATAATGCCATAATCCATCAAAATGCCTAGTCCCTATTTTTGTGCAATGCATAATATCAGGTGTAAAATACAGTCTGGAAATATCCTAAACAGGAAAGCAATTAAAAGCTTCATCATGGTGCAAACTGTCTAGAAATATGAAGAACAAATTGAGAATGCCTAAATTCTACTTCTGTGTGTATGAGACTAATTAATACCAATATGAGAGACGGTAAGAATGTAGAGTGTCCTTAAAATATTTTTGTAATAGGTAACCCAAACAGAATGCTTTACCTCTGCAATGTGTTATGCATTTCTTACTGTGAACTGGTTCTGTAAAAAAAAACAGTAGGCAAAACATAGATTGAATTATATATGCCAAATACAAATAACATGAATATTGATAGAGTTGTGGAGGACATGTATCTGTTCAGGTCAGAGTGCATGCAGTAAAGGGTCTGGGGAAGGACCTCACATCTTCTGATAGTCTGGTATTAAAACTGGACAGAGAAATTAGAGTTTGCTGGGTTGTAGATTAATGCTGGTTGTCTCTGGTTTGGAAAACTATCTACCCATGATGAATGGTGTCTGATACTGCAGGCAATTACAGAGAAACAGAGAAGACTTGGAAATAAGCTGGAAAAAAAAAGTACTGTGTATAAAGTTGTTTGAAAACAAATTACCATGTTCTGGAAGCTGGGTAAGTGTATTATTTAAATTTGGGTTGGTATTGACTAAATCAAAATAAAAACATGCAGCAGCCTAAACCTGTAGCTCCAGCTGTGGAGGTGTTACCCTGCCCAAGAAAGCTGTTTGCAGTGAACAGCTGTAGATTGCATCAGAGCAATTTTGAGCAGGTTTAAGTGGTCTTGCAGCTTGCATGTGGAGAAAAGAACCAAAGTTCTTGGACCAGGCAGAGGGGGAGAGAGAGAGAGAGAGAGAGAAAGAGAGAGAGAGAGAGGGAGAGAGAAAGAGAGAGAGGGAGGGATTCTTTGGGTACTAAGATTCTGGAAGTTTGCAATGTCCTCACAGCCCCAGCCACCTGGGGTTTCTGCCTGCAGCTTCTGCTGCCTTTCTTTATACTGTTTAGTGTGGACAGCTTCCTCACTCACAAGGGTGCATTCTATCACACGCAGCAGTGACAATCAGCACTTTGTCCTTGGGCCTCTGTTTTCATTCTCGTTTGTATTTTCAATGAATTTGCTACTGTATGCTGAACTCCTCATCATAGGAAGATGTATCTGGTACCAAGGTACACGCCCAAGTTCTCAAGATAAGTTGATAACAAGCAAAGACTGGGGAGGACAAATTTAGCAAAAGGCAAATTTGGCCTAAGGCCTATGGCATGTTTCTACCAATGGCAACATCACTGTTAATAGGAAAAGTCATGCTATTTTTTAGTTTACTAATCAAATAGAGTATTAGGCTTCTATCAATTTCCTCAGTATCAGCAATGGCAAAACCAAGGTTCTTATGTATTCCAGGTCTCTAGTTCTGTAGACTAGACTATAGAATTCTTCCATTCTACTTCCATAAATTTTTCATGGGCTATTTCGTTATCATGTCTTTTTTCTTCAAAGAATTAGTTGTCAAGACTTTTTTGAGACAATGTGTTGACACTTTACTGTGAAAACCTGCACTCAGTTTATGTAAAATATGGCTTGGAGATGTCATACCTCCATTTTGGAGTGACGATGGTTGAATAAAACTTCACAGTATAAGTCAGCATTTATTTTAACATTTTACTTTCTTGGATACATTTCAGGCTGCTATGCTGCTAAAGGCTGAGACAGCTTATTTTCACATATACATTAAGTGTTTTTTAATCTATTTACAACAACTGTGAATATGCATACAATACACTCATATTGGTAGATGAAATAACTCTCTCTAAAGACCAAGAGATCCCTGCCTTTTGAAAGGGCTAATACTTTTCTCTAAAACTTTACCTTCTTTCATTTCTAACCAAGTAACAACCATGTGTGTATGTGTGTTTCTGTAGTATGTATTCTGTTACAGAGACAGTCCAAAATGATAAATCAGTAACTTTTTAAATTTAGTTTTCAATTGGTTTAGTTTGATTTATTTGGTTTCATTTTATTTCACTCTGGTTTGCTTGTTTTATTTATTGTTCCATTCTGTTTCAATTGTTATTATTGGATATTGTTGCTGAGTTACACTCAAAGTATCTCTTGTTCTGCAACATGGGGATATAGGAACCACTATGTGGGTGTAGAAACTAGATCAATCAGTGTTATGATACTAAATAAGGACAGTGGTTTCTTTTTCTGAGAAAATATGAAGCCTACTCATTCAACATTTTAGTGGTATCTACAACACTTAAACACATTTATGAATAGATATCTGCAGTCTTAGAGAAATAAAATCTCAAGCAAACATTCCATTAGTGATGAATGACAGCACATTCCACCGCACAAGAAACAGCACTTCCTGTTCATCTCCTTACGTGGGAAATTATTACTATCTTTGAAGAAGAAACCATTCCTGTGGAAAAATTTTGCAAATGCCAAAATCATAAGAAGGGGGATATTCATTTAACTGTGCTTTTATTCATTGATAATGAACAAAAAGTGCCTATTACGTCAGATGATACCTGTAACTTAATATCTGGCAAAGGGATAAAGATGAATTATTCACTGCTTTGGGTATGTCAGGTCCTAACAGTTTTTTCCAAGTGTTTCTGTTGAAGATTAATAATATAATCAGGTTGGTTCTTTCCAACTTCTATTAAATATATCCATCAGACACAAAGTAAAATCAAATTAACATTAATGTTGTTGGTGTGTCCATTGAAACATTATTAAAATTTCTCTTTTAAAACATGTTCGTAAACTTGTATGTCTGACACTGTGGAAGTATACTGTTCTTCACCATTTGTTAATCTGAAAAGTGAAAAGTGGAATGTGTGTGTGACCCCTAAATACCACAAGTCAGAGGATGGGAATTTCATCCTTGATGCGAAGTACCATCAAGGAAATTTTCTATATAGAATCTTACTTTTGGTGAAGTGGAACAAGTCCAAGGGGCTTGAGGGAGAGAAGTGCTCCTTTCTTTCCTTCAAACAAGATATTTTGCCATAGTTTTATTTTAGATGTGCTAGTAGATCTAAATTATTTGAAATGAGAACTGTTCTTACAGGCATCTTTACATGACAGCTGCCTTACTAGCTACCACCAAGTAGTAAAGTTAATGGTCATGGTCTTTTAATTCTAAAGCTCTTCTAAAGCCTTAACTGAAGGCAGAAGTACTTGAGGGATCTGACACAGAAGGAGTGGAGGGGTCAAGCTTCACAGTGATCTGAGAATTGGTTGTGATTTAACACTGTGATAGAGTCTGACCTGAGCAGAATAAACATGCAGGGCAACTTGATTTGGGCTGTTTTCTGCATATGAACAGACCTGAATATTTACTAAATGCACTTTTTAAACGGGCAGCACTTTTTTTGTGTGTCCTGACTACATGATTGGCAACACTCCCCAGTTCCCCTGCTTCTGTTACTCTACCTTTCTTTGTTCCTCCCACTATGCCATTCTACTCATGTTCTTTACCTATAAACATTTTCTAATTTCGTCATCACTTCCACCCCATTCCTCTCCTGCCTTTTGTTTCCAAGTGTCAGGAACAAATTTTGTTAATACTGCGGCAATTTTGAACAAAGAGATAAGGAAACATCAAATATGAAATTTCATTTAATAGCTACAGACTTCTGAAAATTTGGAACTCAGATGATTTGGAGCACAGTAATCATAAGACAGTTCGTTGACTGCACCACTAGTTTCTTCTTACTGATGATGCATGCACCCTGAATGGAAGTTTGATTTGAACTTACATAGGCTTTTGGTGACTTTCTTTCACTACACAGAGAAAATTACAGAGGGCTAGGGCAGCATCACTTTTATATGCAAGCCAGGAGCAGCATGCACCTTGCTTCTGAGGACAGCACCCAATCTATTTTAAGTTGCATTAAAAAACCCCAAAATTCTCTTTCCAAGCAATGCATGTATTTAACATGAACACATTAATGAATTGGTGAATTCATTAATGAGGCAGTCTTTCAACGATTGCAAAACTAAAGTAACTTTGTTGCCTAATTATAAAAAAATATCTATGATAAATATGATTATGGCTTATGTATAGTTGTACAAAACCACTTAAAAAGGATGACAATCCTGCCACTTCAAATTTAGGCAAAAAAGGCAGCTTATCCATGAAATTCCTTTTTTTTATCTTCGTGGTGGCATGATGATACAGACTTTTGTGCACTTATGAATAGTTAAACAACTTTCATTAAATCTTTACCTGAAGTTCACCTGAGATAGAAAATTTCTGTGAAAAACTGTACCATAGAGGCTGGAGTACTAACTTAGACTAGTAATATGCAACTAAAAATAGTTTCTTCAAATAAGAAACACTTCACAGGTTTATTGACAAATCATGTTGAAATCTTTATTGATGATAATTCTTCACTCTTTGATTGCTTTAAAAATAGGTATTGGAAAAAGGATCCTGCAGAGGAAGTCAGATCCCACCTGAGCATCTCAAGTAGTTCTAGAACCATGAAGATTATATCTGCTCCTTGAAGGGCAAAACAAAGCTGTCCACAGTCAAGAGATCAAAATAAAGTAAGATTAAAATGGTCAGACTCTACTGACAGAAATATCTAAGGATTTAGAATTTTAAGACTTCATAGATAGATCAGCCTCTGCAAAGGAATTGTGCCCACTTAAGAAACACTGCTGTAAAGCACTATTTCCACACTTCTACCATGTTTAAGCTGTACAAAGATGCCTGAAGAAGACATTCCAAAACTTACTTTCTCCTGACCCTCTTCTTTAAAAAGGATATGGACTCAAAAGACTGATTTTGTGGATATAAGACATTTTCACATTCAAAAAAATAGGTATGAAATTTTTACTTCTGAGTATATTTCCAGCGGAATTCACAGGAGACCTTGTGGCAATAATGGCTTGAGAAAGAGTTTTTGCTTCAGACTGAATGTTTCCAAGCAATGGAAACATATCTCTGTCACTGACTTGGAACACAGATTCCCGAAGATATTTAGAAACTTAATGACTGTTATACCAACTGAAGTAGGTATTTCAATACTATTAGCAATCTCTAATTCAAAAGACTCTTTGCTTTAATGGAACCATAATTATTGCAGCAGAAGTGTGTATTTAAATGCACACAAGGTTGCATTATATATATTACAATCAGACTAGCTGAATTCAGGTTTTTATAATGCTTGTAGTTAAATAACCTTTCTTCATGTTTTCCCATTTATTTCCCCCAAAGATGTTAGAATCAATATTTAATCTCTTTGTTCAAAGTTCTTAATTTTGTGCATGTAGGTAACATTTCTCACAACAAATATAAAAATTAAAGATGGAAGTGAAAGCTAAAATCATTTGATGCAAAACTAATTTAATTTAGCCAGAATTTCTAAAATAATTAAGACATAATGGATGTTTTGTGTAAATATAACAGCAATTAAAAATTAAGATATGTACTAATTAGGACATCTTAGCTCATACATGTAAGTTGTATTGAAGCTGTATTGCAGGAGAATACTGACACAAGTTTTTAATCAACTAATTTCTGTGCAAGACAGTGAATTTAACAGGATGTTGACCTTCATCTTCCACTTTTTGAAAACTTTAATGTAAATACTGACTGGTTTGTTGAGGTGGTGTCTTTATGGACAATTGCACAAGTCCTCTACTCATAAAACCTGGTAAGCAAAAAGTATATTAATGTAAGAGAAATCAGTTGAGTTTATTGAATGGTGTTTTCCTGTTCATTGGCTAATAGATAATCAAATCTTGCTCTTTATCAGGAAATGTAAAATCTGAATACTGGTACCGACAGTTCTTGTTAAAAAAACCTCTTTTGGACATGGAGATAGTACTGGCAGAGCCCTCAGACCTGAACTATGGAAGACAGAGTGCACCTTGGATCAATGGCTGACAGCCACAACAAATAGGAAGAAGGAAAAACCTGAAAGAAAGTGGTGACCTTTCTTACCTGAACTTCTAGCTTCCAGCAATATACTTGTTGTATTTGCTCTTCATTCCTCCCCCAGACCCTTGTGCAGAACCTATCACCTGGCTTTGCTGAACTTCATGAGGTACACATGGGCTCATTCCACAGGCCTGTCCAGGATGCTCCAGGGGCCATTCCTTTCCTACAGCATCAGCTGCACCAGTCAGCTTGACATCATCTTCAGGCTTCCTGACAGTGCACTTGATCATGGAATTGTAGAATGGTTTGGGTGGAAACAACCTTAAAATCATGCTTTCAACCATGCTGCCATGGGCAGGGACACTTTTCACAAGACCAAATTGCTCAGAGCAGCATCCAATTTGGCCTTGAACTCTTCCAGTGATGGGGCATTCACAATTTTTCTGGACAACCTGTCACAGTGCCTCACTACTCACACAGCAAAGAATTTCATCCTAATATCTAATCTAAACCTAATCTTTTTTAGTTTTAATCCATTCTCCCTTGTCCTGTCCTAATATGCTCTTTTAAATAGACCCTCTCTGTCTTTCCTGGAGGTTCTCTTCAGGTACTGCAAGGCTGTAATTAGGTCAATTAGTCAACAAAGACTTCTTTTTTCCAGGCTGAGCAGAAACAATTCTCTCAGCCTTTCCTTGTTTGAGAGGTGCTCCATCTCTCTAAACCCTACTAAGTGTAAATCTACATCCTGTTATCTATGCCACTGATGAAGAAATAAAATAGCAATTGTCACTCTTGAGACATAGCAATTGTTACTGGTTCCGATTTGGACTTTGAGCCATTGACTTTATCTCTCAGAATGTGGTCATCCAGCCAGTTCCTTATTCATCTAACAGTCCATCTGTCAAGATGTTGTGAAGAGTCATAACCAAGGGCCTCGTCTAAGATGAAGTAAATGACATAAGTTCCTCTTCTCAACTGATGCAGCCACTCCACTGCAGAAGATCACGGGGTTGGGTGGACACAATTTGCCATTGTTGAAGTCCTGTTGGCAATCCCTAATTCCCTCCCTGTCTTCCATATTCTTCAACATAACTCTCAGGAAGATCTGCTCTGTGATTGTACCAGACACACAACTGACACTGACTGGCCAGTAGCTTTCAGGGTCCTCTTTTTCAACTCCTTTTAACAATGGAATGAGTGACTCTCTTCCCAGTCGCTGGGGACTTCTGAGTGCCAAAACTTTTGAAGTATGACTGAGGCTGGCTTCACGAGCACACCAGCCTATTAACAGGATTTCTGTCTGTGCACCCATAAATTTTGCAGCAATCTTGTAGTAATGCAATTATATGTATAGCTTTCTTACAGTGCTTAATTTGGTTAGATTTATCAGGAGACCCAAAGGTGCAGTACATTTATACAGGCACACAGAAAGGCACTAAGTGCATAAGCCTGTTTTTCATAAGAATCCAGGTTAAAAATGTATTGTAAGAAGTTCATGGTGACAGTATGCATGGAGTCTTTCTGAGCCAAAAAGAATAGATTTTACTGGTCTATTTTTTTCCCCCACTCCTTTTTACTTTGAAACAGAAACATACATTATTTTAGACTTTTTCACCTTTCACGCAAGTGTGGACAGCTTTTAAAGACCAGCATAATTTATCCAAATTCCATGTTAAACCTATGTGTAAAACTGCCAATAACAGCAGTAAGATATTGACAGATGTAGTTCTTCCTGTTCCCCATTCAAACAAATGTTCTGGTATAAAATGAATTTTGAAAGAGCCAAATATGATCTGAATTATTTTCTCAATTAGGTTGACTTGGCTAACAGGAATAGAGTATTAGATACAGGTTTTATTTCAAAAATATATGCTCAGATTGATTCAAAATATAAAGTATACCAAAATGTGGAAGGTTAATATATTTATAGGGCATTTAACTGTATTAACTTATCAGTGACATTGTGTATGTGTTTTTTCTCTGTATTTGTGTAATTCATGTTTCATTTCACGTGTCTTCTACAAAGCAGGTACCTACAAAGCAAATAGTTAATGATTAGATGCTAAAAGAAATTAAATTTTATCATGGTAAGGTGACAGAAGTTTCTGATATGATTATCTCCCAAAATATTCTTTCAATCTACCATATTGTAGAATTTTGATGGACTTTAGATACTTTTTTTTCATTAACTTTTCAAAGATGAACCCAGTAGGCTTAAAACATACCTGGTTTGGTATGTTTTACATCATTTGTCTCTGCAAATCTGGAAGTACTTATTTACACTCTGATGAGGGTATCTGCCCAGCCTAGACACATTTAGGATGATGCTGTTCTCTTACACAGTTGCTTCACAATGAAAAAATAGAAACTCAGTTGGAACAAATAACCTTTCTGACAACTTGGCTGCTGCAAGATTTTGTAGGTGCAAAGTTTTGCCTCTGATATCTGTTTGCCAAAATGTACACAGATGAGACGCATGCCTACATTTTGGCCTCAGTTGAACGTAGATGTTAAGTACAGCAGAGTTGCTCCTCACTTACTTTTGTTTAGCACACCTTTCTGGAAATAGGACACAATTAATTGTTAAAAGTTCCCACATGAAATATGCCTGCACCAAAATTGAGTGATCCATCTGTGAGGACTTTATGGCAAGAGCTTATAGGTGATGTCACAGTGATGGAAAATTTGTTGTGCTTCTGGTTTTGTAAGAGTATTGGGATGGATTTTGTCATTGATTTTTCTATTTGGCTTCAGTGCCAATCTACTTCAGTTGCTCCTCCTTGTCTGTATCTGTGTGTTTTATTCTCTTATTCTGAAACACCTGGAAAACAATGGTGTTCAATTTGTTGACACAGGCCACTAATCCATCCCATTACTATGAGCTATGTTATATTAATTCCCAGGATGCCATTACTTCAATCCTGTAATCATTGTTATACCTACTATTGTTGTATACATTAATAGCTTCTATGGCAGCCAATATTTCTTGCTCATTGATGCCATACTGGAATTATCTTTGACCTCACTCCTTGCTCACATATTTGGCAGTATCCACTCAGCAGTAAGTTCCTTATATTTGAGCTGTAATAAGCTGTATATGAACAGTGATTTTCTGTTTTGAACCATGTTTCTCAGTTTACTCCACTGGAGTACGAAAGCTGTGGATGGTGACTAATAATGTCAAGATTGGTAATTTATGCAGTCAATTTTTAGTCTTTGGCTTTTTATAGCCAGGCTCTTCAGTAATCAAACTGTGGTCTCAGTGAAAGATCTAATACCATACTGAACTTCTTTTTGCCTCTGCAATTTATTTCCTGTCTTCATTTTCATCTCTTAGAATTTCTGTATTTCTACTTTGAATACATGGTGGTAAGTTTGTCCTGTGACAAACCCAGCAGGTCTGAACACACCATCGGATCCCTTTGATGAAGCTCTTTGGGTGCTGTCACCCTTCTCTGTCTATGGGCTTGCAAATTCTTATGAGCCTTTATGAGGAATTTTAAAGGCCATGCCAGAGATTGTCTGCCAGTGTTTTCTAAATTCTCCCTGCATACAATATCATCTGAACACTTCAAATGCAGCAAACTAATGCCCATGAGAAAGGATTAATATTTTAAGAGTACATTCTCATATGTGAAGGAGTCAGTAGCATTAGAGTATTAAAACATTTACTTTTTGTTTTGACTAGTTTTTCATGGAAGGAAAGGTTACTGCAGACTAAATTTGTGACTGAGACTTGCATTCAGTTAACTTTGCTTAATGTGCCTGTATAAATATTGATCTCTTCTTCCTATTAATTATGCAAGCAGTCGATGACATAAATAATGGTTCTTGAAATAGGAATACCTGATAACTACAGCTCACTGCTGTAGGAGTAAAATTTTAAGTTAAATACAAGCAAGTACTGAAAATTAAACAACACATTCTCATGGTAGTAGAAATCTGGAATAGCAAAAAGTCAACCATTTACATATATATAATCGCAATATATTTTTAAATAAATGTATACTGATTAATCACAGTGTGAAAAGATAGATTATTAAAATAGTTCACAAAATTCTGCGTTTCAACTGTGAATGCTGCATATCAGTAGAAAGTTCACTCAGTCAGAGAATGAAAATTAATGAATGTAGTGCTAATCACAAATGTGGACTCAATATTAGAAACATTTCACGAAAACTGACAGTGGCAAAGTGAATACTGCAACAGGGTAAATTTGTCCAATCAAACAGCATATTTGTCATACCAAAAGAAAAAGGGCATGACTCCATCATCAATATGTTTGTAGTAAAGCAAGGAAAGCTTTTAATTAAAAAAAACCCAACATATAAAGTTGGTATTTTGAAATAGGAATCTGATGCATGCCAGCATATGTCACCTCATTTTTCATTGCAGATTTCCACAGCAGAGTGGGTTAAGAAATGTTGATAGTGTTCTGCCAGTGGTTTTGCTTTCCTTCATCTGATTGTGGGTAATTTTGACTTGATTTTAACTGTCACAAGAGTTGAAGAAAATAATTTTTCAATGTTTTTCCTTCAGTGGGCTTAATGGGTTTTTCAACCTGTTACATGCTTTGCTCTTGAATGTAATATGTAGTTCAAACCACATCAAATCATGACACACCAGCTGACAAAAATTTTGCTTGGTGGTTGCATTTAACAGTGTTTCAGCACTTCTACAATTACTTCTGCAATGAAACAAAGGAGATAGCTGCTGTTATCCAATAGCCTCCTCTTTCTAAATACATGCTTTGGTTATCAGGGTTGTTCTGCCTGGTACCTGACATCTGATTTCATAAATCAGACACCAAAAATCACCAAACTAATGGAGAAAGTCAGGGGGAGGAACTCTAATTAAAGACAAATAGAGGAGTCAGGATTTGTTGTAAATAAGAAGTGTCATGGTACAAGTCTTGTTGCCCTCCAAGGGAGTTTGCTAAGACAAAAAATTTTACATATCTTTACTGCATGGGCAAAGAAGGCACATGTTACATCAAGGAAAGAGTAGGCTGGCAGTACCAGAGAATTCCCTCTCGTTACAACCCACCCCTGAGGGTGAGGGTAACTCAGGCTCCTCTTTCCATATAAATAAATAAATAAACAAATAAATAAATAAATACACACACACATACCCGTGTGTGTGTGGTGTGGGGGGTGGGGTGTGTGTATAGGGTTTATTTTAGAACGATTTGGTTGTGATGGAAAGGACGTACGTAGTGGGTTTGGTTATTATCTGTAGAAATATAGCAATATAAAAGCATAAAAAACACTCAAGACAAAGTACTTGAAGAAGAAGATTTGATTGTCACAATTTTGATATCCACTAGCTGAAGTGGTGGTTGCAGTCCTGATCCCCTGGGGGCAAGGGAAGCCCATGAAACTCAGAGTTCAGTGTGTTAATATACACTTGAGTTCTGTGTGAAAATTCCCAGGTACCTCCTCTGAGAGGGGAGTTTTATGCTGTCTGTTGCAACACTGTGGTCTGTTGTGGTCATGTGCAGGTGCAAGGCGCTCAGAAATGAATCTGAGGGCACTTCAGGAGCCTTTGATGGTTTATGACCCCTCCTATGACATGACAGCTGCCTGTCACATCAGCATAGTGGAGCAGAAGGGATGAAAACCCTCAAGCCCCCGTGTGAATGTCCTGGTTGTTCCCTGGAGGGGAATTCTCACACATGAGCCGGTTGTGTAGAGGAGGACATTGGCATGATGAAACACACTATCCCACCTCATGGGATCTGCTTCTTATGGACCTCTTCCCTTATCTGTCTCAAACCCAGCTGGTAGCCTCTGGCAATGAGTGCTCACCTCCTCTGCACCCCGTGGCTACTGTGTACATCTTCAGCAAAGCACCTGCTGCTCTTGCAAAAGGCCGATTGTTTTGAGTCATTAATCATTAACATCGCAGTTCCTCAAACCTCTATAACAGTGGATACAAATAATACAAACTTTCCCAACCCTTATACAACCAGCAGCACCAGCATCACTTAAGGAGAATAGGAATGGTGCCTACACAAACAGGAAATAGTGTTAAATAAAAAGAGGCGGCATGAAAGGTTAAAAAAAGTGCAGTTTGTGAAGTTTGGGCTTTAACTACATGGTAGAGAGTTGTTCTGCTATCAAGGTGCTTCCAGGTAGTTTCAGAAACAATAAGGTACCTACAACCTTCAGGAATACCCCCTTGGGGATTTTGTGCATCCTGAGGATCCCCTCTAGTAGATATTGCTGCCAAATCTGCTTTGCTAGCAAAGTAGAAGGCACACAAAATTTTCAATTCCAACTCAAGCTCCAAATGCTTTCCTGTGCTAGTGGTCAGACTTGCCAAGTGAATGAGTCACAAACACAAAGACCATGTAGACAGCTTTTTTTATAGTTTGTTAGGATCTCTTGCGTACCTAAAATTAGCATTTAAATTCTGTTATAGACACATAAGCACGTGGGCTTATTTTCAATCCTGCTGTGCTCTCATATGTTCATTTAAATTCTCTCTGTGTTAAGCAGGCTTAAAAATAACCTGTAACATGTACTTAGATAAGTAAATACAAAACTAATTTATGGGATTTTTAAATAAACATATCACACGAATTCTCTTATTTTGCCACTAATCTTCAGAATAGTTTTTGCATAATGTTTTGCAGTTTTTATTCCCTCTCTTTTTGCTGTGTTCTGATTTTGGCTGGGATAGAGTTAATTTTCTTCAGAGTTGCTAGTATAGTTCTGTGTTTTGGGTTTGTGATGGAAACGCTGTTAATAATTCAGGGTGTTTTTGTTATTTTTGAGCAGTGCTTACACAGAGCCAAGGCATTTTCTGCTTCTCAATCCACCCCACCGGAGAGCAGGACAGGGGGGCACAAAGGCCTAGGAGGGGCCACAGCCAGGACACTGACCCCAGCTGACCCAAAGAACAGTTCAGGCCAGATGGTGTCATATTCAGCACATAAAGAGGGGGAAAGAAGAAGGAAGGAAGGACTATTTGGAGGGAAGGAATTTGCCTTCTGAGTCAGCCTTACACGTGATGAAGGCTGACATTCATGGAGACAGCTGAACACCTGCCTGCCAAAGGGAAGAAGTGAATTGGTTCCTTGTTTTGCTCTGCTTGTGTGCATGGCTTTTGCTTTCCCTATTAATCTGTCTTTATCTCAACCCACAAGTTTTCTCGCTTCTGTGATTCTCTATTTTTTCCCCCCGGAGGGTGAGTGGCTGCACAGGGTTTAGTTGACAATTGGGGATACATTTTGACAGCCTGGGTTGGGAAGGGTGTTATGACAGATAAGCATTTCTTCCTCTGTAGTGTAGCACTTTGCTGACCTTGGGGAAGGGGATGGGGTCTTTCTTCTGATCAAGGAAATATCAAAGTTTGCAAACACAAACCCAGGACTGAAATCTGCCTTTTGCAGCTACACCTTGTGTGATTTCAGGACTAACAAAAGAGAACCATAGGCTTACTGTCAATATTTTTATGATCTCTTTCAACTCTCTCCGCTATCCCACTGGGTCATGAGTGAGTGGCTGCGTGGGGCTGACTTGCTGCCTGGACTTAAACCACAATGTGGTTTTATAGCAGTATTACACACGTCTTGAAGATGTCATTATATCAAAATATGATGTCATGTCAGCCTCTGAAATCATCCACTCACTTCAACTCATAACTCCTTATTCATGATCTTTGGAGATGCATCTAATATTCAATTTCCAGAATGCTGAAATACCAAAATAAAGCTAACATCAAGTAAAAAGAAGTATTTGCCAATGCAATGCAAGATAACTGTGCCTAGAACTGACTTTCATTCAGTGTGAAAGGCTAAGTACTTTGCTTAGAGTAGGTAATAAAGCTATCAGAACAGATATATGACAGCATATATTTTTTTTAATAGATCAAGGAGAATTTTGAAATTGTGTCACCACTTAATGTTGTAAACAAATGGAATGACAAATCCGTAACACACATGCATTTCCTTTGTGTGCTTTTTTAATGCATATTTTTTAATCTCACATCATAGGACTTATTACTGATTATTGCATGGAAGGCAGTCTAGCTTCTTACAACACTTGACAGAGGAGCCTTACAGAGACACAAACAAAAATAATTAATTTTAGTATCATTAATGATGATTAATGCATTAATAAAGGAGGAAAACTGGTTGGTGAGGATGAAAAATTAATGAGCTGAGAAAATACATTATTTCAAAACCAGTGAAAACTGAAAACCAGTGAAAAGGTATAATTTTCTAGTATGGAGAATAAGC
Organism: Promerops cafer; assembly: GCA_013398275.1. Classification (NCBI taxonomy): domain Eukaryota; kingdom Metazoa; phylum Chordata; class Aves; order Passeriformes; family Nectariniidae; genus Promerops; species Promerops cafer. Next base: position 949,331 of record VZSE01006618.1, read on the forward strand.
ACTCTCTAGTAATGTAAAAGAATGAAACAGGCTTGACTAGCTGAAGAGCTCTGCTTATCAGAAGATGAAAATAAAGACACTTACTATCTTGGGGATTTTTAATCCCATTTAATTGTGATCCTTCATTTTGTGCAATAGCTGTGTAGGTCAATTAATTTATTGTGAGAGTTATGCAGGTATACTTACAAATAATCTTGACAGAACATTACAAAAAACCCCTTAATATTTCCAGAGTAGAAAATAATAAAATCTTTCTGCGTACATAGATGGGTTTAATATATGTATGAGACAATAAAAGTACTATAGGTGGGAATTAAAACTTTAATCTCCCTTTTTTTTCTTTTGCCATTTGATATCAGTTATATTGGGCTTGTACATGTGTGTTTGGAGCTGAGGAGGTGTTTGAGAGCCTTTGGGTAACTTTCTATTGTATTTTCTGACATCAAGCAGTTCTTTTAAATTACACATTGAAGCTGTCTCTACTTCCAGCTCAATATGTCCTGCATCTATTGAAAGATAGTAGGCTATTTTGCATTTAAGCACAAGTTTGGCTTCCTCAAATGCTTAAGGTTTATTTAGTCCTGTTTCAGTTTATGGCATTTTACCATTCCATCAGTCTGGTTTATCTGAGATGATCATAAATTTTAGAGCTTTCCATTTACTGAATTTAAATGTTTACTCTTATTCTCATTATTGGAAAGTTCTGCAGGTATTGACATGTAATAAAACCTGTTGATGTTGTAACCTTCACCAATTACAGCACACTAGTTGTCACAGCTTTCTCAAACTGATGCCATGATAAACATATTTATCTAAAATGAAGTCTGATAAAAAGTACTGAGTGAGAACAGATAAGGAATTCAATCTCCACATTTGAAATCCTAGACTTCTGAGTATTTGCGCCTGGAAATCAACAAATGACTGCCCAGAATGTCAAGGCAGAAAGGTGACATGAATATTAATATGTCTAGATGGTCCCCAGAGAGATTTGAAAGTTGTTTTCTTGACAGACTCTATTGTAGATACTGTAAAATCATAGGGGTTTTTACATAATAATATTAAGCCTAAAGTTACAAAACCACAGCAAACACTGAGATCATTATGAGCAGATGTAAAAATGGAGCTTTATGGCTTACACTGAAAACAGGTTTTGTTAGTATTTCTGTGTATAGGAAAGAGAAACTTTCAAGAAAGTGAAGATTGGAAACAGAATTTTGGGATAGCTATTGTTAACCAAACTGCCTAAACAGATATTTAAAGGCTAGATTTCCTAAAGTAACTTAGCAAGTGATATGCTAGTGCATGCCAGCATGAAATTAAAAAAAAAAAAAGAAAAAAAAAAAGAAAAAAGAGAGAAACAAAAGAATTATGTCATTCTTGTAATAGGATGTTAAAATAAAATCTTGGAATCAAATGCAGTAAATGCATCTCATAACTTCTGTAATCTTTTTTTAAAGAAGGGTAAATCTGTGCAAGTGTTTGAGGTAGATTCTTCAGAACAGCAAGGCCATTGAATGGAGCTACTTTAGCCACCTTCCTTGAAATTTGGAGAGCATTGTTTTTATTTCTAAAATTTTCCTGAGCATCCCATCGTTCTTCTTGCTTTTCCAACTTTCACTGTGTTACCCTCTTCTAAGAACTGTAGGACATAATAAATAAATAAATAGATTGTGGGGTTTTTTTAACTCCCAAAGTATCAGAGACATCTATCTGCCAGTGGTACCAGAAGCAAAGGATGGCTTCTGGTGTGTATACACTGTTTTCCAATTATTTTCCTTAAAGTTCTGAGATTTTAAGGCAGGTCAAGCCCTTTATTAGTTTCCTAAAATGACCCAGTGTTCAAACTTAAAATTGTAGGATTTTTTTATTATTTTTTTTTTTTTTTAAGATTCGTGGAAGGAAAATCCAAAATTAACTCCACAGAAAATAATCTAATTTAAAAGTTTAATGAAATATTGTATTTACTTTTTTGCTAGAACATATGTCCTGTTTCCTGTTTTTACACTGTGTGTTCAGGAGCTCCTGTAGTGAGATAGTAAGTGTACTTATACATAGAAAGATTAAAGGGCTCAATTCTTTTGTCCTTCTAAAGAAGGACAAAAATGCCAATGGGTTTCTGAAATTGTGTCAGAGGTCTCAGAAAATCTAGTGAAGGAAGATATTAAATAAATACCAGTCTGAGAAATACCCTCCACAGTCAAACTGAATGTGTACCTTTGGAACGTCAGTCAGCCATGGACACAGTGGAGAGATGAGCAGATCTGTCATTGGGAGGCTCAGAAGTGGAGGTGGGCCAAAAATTAAACTTTCTGACTTTGAAAATAGCGCAGTCAGAGCATTGTGCCAATAACACCAAAATTGTGAATTCAATCCCCATAGGGGCCATTCACTTAAGAATTGGACTCGATGATGCTTGTGGGTCCCTCCCAACTCAGAATATTCTCTGTGTTTGTGTCTTTGTTCCTAAACAAACAGCTGGGGCAGAGGTAAAACAGGCCAACAATTTCTGTGTATGTTTAATACACTCCATAAATATGCTGTATGCCTTAGTCCACAGGGACAGCATAAGAATACATGCCATTCCCCTTGAGGACCTTCAGAGAAAACTGCAACAGAAATATGGCAGGAGTTTTTTCCTTTCAGGCATGTAGTTATTGGACTACATAATTTTTGAAAAACTGGATTTCTGAAAACATCTCAAGTTCTGTCTACTATGCCACGGTATCATCGCTCACGCAAACTTGGGCTGTTTTATGTCATGATAAGTAACATTGTCAAGACATATCAAAATTATTTCAGATTTTAAATAATTTTTTGTTAATAATTTCTAAAAATGATCTGATCATTATGAATGTGAACACTCCCATAAAGTTGTATGAGAGATCTGTTGTTAGCTACCTCTTGAAAGAACTGGCATTATTTGGTAGGGTACCACTTGAATCTAACAGTTCTTCTCCCATGCTGTTTGGGTGATAAAACTAAAAGCAAATGAAAGTTCAAATAAATTTTCTTGCATTTTATTTCAGGAAAGTTTTAAAAAACTGGTTGTAATGGATTCAATCTTAAAGTTATATCAGAAGAAATATGAAATTTGGCTTCATGAATTACTCATACACAAAATCAAGTGAAATCAGAGCTCATGAATTACTTATAAAGGCTAGCTGAAAATCAATAAATTGCCTGTAATGCATACATAAGCGTTTTCTCCAAGCCTATGATATGCTGACATCATGATTTTCTTTTTGCGAATGAGAGCTATGCCAGTTTGAAATTACAAAATCATTATTCTTGGGGTTTATTTAAAAATATCATTTAAATATTTTCATCTATTTGAAATAAAAAAAATACATTGATAAATGCAGACAGATGACCATACCAAGTAATTGGGGAAACATTGCACAATGTGGCTAACAGCTCCAGGTATCCTTGGAGATTCACATTATTATTAGGTTAAAAATACTTTGTGAAAATTATTCAATGCTATGTAAAACTTGTGAAATGGGAAAGAGGAAAAATGCTACTATGAATATTTAATGTAGTAAAATTAATTTCCAAATTAAGGACTAACCATCATCCATCTGCCAGAGGGATAAGTAGTCTTTGTATACAAAATAATTTGCAAATTAAGCTGGCCTAAAACACTGAGTTTATCTCCTTTTAGAAGAAAAAGTATAGTAATTGAAATTCAGTTTCTTTGTGAGTAGAAAACTGCCTTAGTAATATTGCGAACCAAGAAAAATTTACAGTTTTTGAAATAATCAATATTTATGCAACTAAATAGTCACATTTATGGTGCAATATTGTGGATGTGCATTAAATCCTGAAACAGTCATTGCTAATGACTGATAACAACAGAATTTTGTCCCAGTGTAAGCTTTGAGCAAGAGCTGTGATACTGGCAAACCAGATGATCTTAGTAAGATCTGTAACTACTCCCCTCTCCTTTACCCCAACAGAAGAAATTGAGAAATCTGGGCAACTTGGAATCATCTGTGATGAGCATTCTTGGACGTGCTCATAGGCAGAGCAGACGTGCAGAGCAGGTGAATCATTGGCACTTAGATTTTTGCCACATAGTGCTCCCTTCATTGTTATCATTGACCGTAGTTTATCTACACATCAATTTAATGATAAATGTCTTTAACATATCCTATGTAGTCTTCAGCAGCTTGGTGAGTCATGGTAAATAAGCAATGAATCTCTATGCAATAGTTTGTGAAAATGTTCCTTTATGTGTGTTTTTTGTAGCATTCATTTGGAGACTGTCATTAATAATTGTTCTGTGGAGTTCAATGCACGCAGTAACAGAACTTCATTATATATTGAATTGAAACCTAGGATCAGTAAGTAAGAATTAATAAGAACTGTGCTTCAGCAGAACCAACCAAAAAGTTATGTAGTATTTAGAGAAGGATCTGTCTATCTTAGAGAATATGCAGAAGGGAAGCTGAGAAAATCAAATCCAGGAATTACATGAACGAAATTTGTTTTCTTATTCTATTGGATAATCAGGGTATTTGTCTTCACAAAACCAAAGAGCAAAAATTTGGATCCAGAACACTGTATAAGAACAGTAATGTTCTGGTGAATACTTCTGTGCATTCTCAGGAATGTGTTTGTAGTTCCAATTACAGAAACATCTCAGTCACCCATTTCTCCAATGTGTGGAGGACCATAAATGAGTTGTGTTTATTTCCATTGGAACAATAGAATCTGGAGCAAGAATTTTCACAGAGAAAAAAGCAGTTCTCAGAACTGTTAAAAGCTCATTGATCAAACAGAGCGAGTAATAATTCTACAAAATAGCCAACTGTGTAGACTCTATTATCTTACATCTTGCAGCTTTCAAAGTCATCAGGAAACAATTAGCAGTTGGGTGAAGCAATATTTTGCAGCCTTATTCACTTCTGGCTTCAGAACACTGCATTTAGCTGCTCACACGTTAACCCACAGCTGGTTTGCAGGAGATGTGCATGTTTTTTTAATTTAAGATAAATGAGTTAATAAAAAGTTTGACTACATTAAAAAAAACAACGAAAACAAAAAAAAATCTTCCCAAAAGTCAAAAATGTCAAATAACAAAACAAATGACAACAAAAAATGCAACCAACAACTGACCAAAAAAAACCTCACCCAAAAGCAACAAAAAACAACCCCACAAAAAAAAAGGAGCCAAAAAGCTGTAAATGAATGTTACTAGCCAACACAAACTGAGCATATCATAAGAAGAGGAATTATGTGATGTTGGTTTTAAACTCTTACAGCCATTATACACACAAGTCACTGAGCTTGACTAATATATCTTACTTAAAAATATTTTAAGGCTTTTATTCTTTGTGTGGTATGGAAGTCCATTCTTTTGGGTTTCTAAAACACGCAGGTTAAGTGATTTCAATTTCTAGGAAATCAGGCATACAAAATGCAGTTTGAGCAAATGAATTAATTCTAAATTTAGAGTATGACAAGGACAAGCTTGAAGTGGATCATAATTGTGCACAAGTAAGAGCAGTACAAAACAGATCTGGTGCAGGGCAGTATAGCTGACAGGACCAAAGGGGTTATATGAAGACCTTAAATGAGGAGGGTAAACTTTATAAATGTTAATATATAGAAGTTATACAATGGTCCTTGTGAGAGGAGGTATTTTAAAAATTAACACATTCTTGTGAACTTAATGAACATTCACATTAGTTATAAAAATTCCAGCTTTTGAACTTCTAGAAAAATGTGAAAATGAAAGAACATTATATAGCATTCAGAGTTTTGCTACACAGGTAAATGATGATGGATTTCTTTCTGATGTGTTCTCTTAACAAAAAAGAACCACCCCTCCCACCAGAGTACACACAAAGCCTTTCATTTATTTCCAAGGTTTTTTACACCACATAGAATTTGGTAGCAATAAGTATAGATAATATTTAGCTGGGTTTTTTTCCCAAATTGACATGAAAAAGATGTATATTCAACATTTTTCTCAAGCAGATGTAAGAATATGTGTGAATGAGGGTTGTTAGTCACAATAAATGTCAAAAACTATAAATCCTATTAAAGGAGTGAAACAACAGTGAATCACCTCTTCCTAATGGTGATAGTGACGCAAGAGCTTGGGCTACTAGAACTCTAAACTTGTTTTTCTTGCACTTGATTCAGGATTTCCTAGAAAAAAAGCCTGAGAACAGCTGTTATTAAGATGTTACTCCTCTTTTATGGCTTGAAGTGCAAAAGATGTGAATACTGAGATACATAAAAATACCCCTTTTTAAATGCTTAATTTCTCTCTTCTCACTTCTCTGCAATGTTCAAGTTAATGAGACATGAGCTCAGAAGTATTTAAGATACCCTCATTTTGCTTCTTTTGCTGACTACTTATATAACTAAATAACAACCACAAGAACGCCCAAAAATTGCAGGCAGCCTGGAGATGGAGATGGAGAAATCAGTTCTTGTTTGTCCCTTGTTGTACCATACCTACTGTCTTTGTTATCATCTAGTGCAGTTTCTGAGTTGGCAACCCAGTTACACGTTGCTGATGTGTTATACAAGGAAAGTCATAGAAGAAATTATTTTAAAATACTGTGTGCAAGGATTTAAATAAAAACAGTAGATGCTCAGGTTGATATAAGTAATTTGAGCATGTTTCTAACAAAAGTGAGCTTGTTTTTTGAGAAGTAGAAGGATTTTTTCTTCCCAGAAAGAAATTAGAGAGTTTTAACTTTGAACACACAGATAGTTGTAATCTACTAATATTCCTGGGTATATTTTTCAGTTACTTTGGCAATTTCTGGTGGACTCAAGTTATAGATCACAGCAGGTGTAGATAACTTGTTGAAAATCTCTTGAATGTTCCCTGTACCTCTCATACATAATAGAAATCTACTTCTAAAAATGAAAGAAGTCCAGATTGAACTAAAAGACAGTGTTTTAATTCTAATCATATCAAATAACACTCATTAGAAATTGCAAAAAACCTCAAAGAGTGCTTATTACTCTTGTGGATTTCGGTATAATTTCTTACCTAAATATTTGCCACATGAAAACAAATATTCACGTTGGTTTGAAACATACCTATACCATTAATCCTTATTATTAACTCTTGTAATTTAAATACATATACATATATCTTTAATTTTAAATAATTTTTCTAATGCATATTAAAATGGTGAGATTTATACTACAGCATGAAAAGCAATTTAATATATATAATCCCTTCTCGGTAGTGTCTTACCATGTGTAAATTAAAATAAAACTATGGTTATGCCAAGCAACACTGGTTTCCAGCAATCTAACCTTGCTGAGGATTAGAACCATTTTGTGGCAAGTAGGGGACTGTTAAAACTGAAATAATTTTGGATGTGGTCATAAGAGATATCCTGAGCTAGTACTGTTAAAATGTATGAAGCTCTTTGCATCCTCTGACTTCCTAGCTGCTTCCTCCCCAGACTCTTCAGAGCAGTCAGAACCTTTTTCCCCATCTAAGCCTGACTGGGGGGGGATTGTGAATGATTGGCACAGAAAGAAAAAGAAAAAGCAGAAATGCCTTTGAAATAATGTTTGATGGCAGCATTGCAAGAGCTGAAATCTGTTCTATATCCTGATTCAATATGCATGTGTATCACAGAGTTAGTCCTGGCCAGCATCAAATATGTGGTTGTCTTAAAGCTGAACATCACACACACACCAAGGGCAAGTCCTGCCTGCACAGCCTAATGGCATTCTTCAGAGCAGGTACAAGTGAACAGTGGAAGGGCTAGGGATGTCTTTTGTCTGGACTTCTGCAAAGCTTTAAACACTGTCCCCCAAAACATCCTTCACTCCAGACTGGAGAGAGATGGATTTGATGAGTGACTTGTGGGTGGATAAAGAGTTGGTTGGATGGTCACTGGCTCAGAGTCCCGAAGTACATCAGTAAAATGTGATGTGTCTGTTATTCAATATATTAATGACATACGTGAAGAGATCATGTGCACCCTCAGCAAATCTGCAGGTGAGACCAAGCTGAGTGGTGCAGTGACACTCCTGAACTATGGGATGCCATCCAGAGGGACCTGGCCGAGCTTGAGGAATGGGCCTGTGGGAATCTCATGAGGTTCAACAAGGCCAAGTGCCAGGTGCTGCAGCTCGGTCAGGGCAACCCCTGGTACCAATCCAGGCTGGGGATGAAGGGATTGAGAGCAGCCCTGCGAGAAGGACTTGGGGGTGCTGGTGGGTGAGAGGCTGGACATGACCTGGCCATGAGCACTCACAGCCCAGAAATCCAAACGTGTCCTGGGCTGCATCCAAAGCAGCGTGGGCAGCAGGGGAGGGAGGGGATTCTGCCCCTCTGCTCTGCTCTGCTCTGCTCTGCTCTGCTCTGCCCTGGTGACACCTCACCTGCGCTGCTGCATCCCGCACCCAGCACAGGAAGGCACCTCTTGGACAGAGTTCAGAGGAAGTCATCAAAATGATCAGAGGGATGGAACACCTCTCCTATGAAGAAATTGGGCTAAGAGAATTAGGATTGTTCAGCTGAAGCAGAGAAAGCTTTGGGATCACCACATCGCAGCTTTCCAGTACCTGAGGGGAATCTACAAGAAAGATGGGGAGAGATTTTTACAATGTCACGTAGTGAAAGGACAAGGGGGGATGGCTTTAAACTGAAAACCAGGAAATTTAGATTCCATCTTAGGAAGAAATTCTTTACTGTGAGGGTGGTGAGGCACTGGAACAGGTTGTCCAGAGAAATTATGTGTGACCTGTCCCTGGAAGTGTTCAAGGCCAGGTTGCCTGGAGGTCTGAGCAGCCTGCTGTGGAAGGTGTCCCTGTCCATGGCACATGGGTTGGATTGTTTAAAGATCACAGGTGATCTTTAAGATCCTTTTGAACCCAAATGATTCTATGATACAAGATCATCTGCAATCCTGCTATATAATTGCCACGAATTGCTGGAAGTTTCTATATGGAGATCATGTTCTTAGTAAGTATTATTTAATATTCACCCCCAAAACTTTAAAAGTCCAAGGCAAAACAAGAAGGAAGGCTACTGGAACATGAATGAAATGTCCCTGCTCTTGTTTTACACATTCAACCCTGCATTGCTCTTGAACTGCAACACATATGTAAGATGGCACTCTTTAGTCCTATTGTACACTACTAAATCAAAGAGCTAAAGATACCTTATGGACTGGATTTGCATTAATATAAACAGGCATTTAAGAAACTTCCATAGATGGATGTGAAGCGACAAATCTCTTCTAAATAATTTGCAAAAGGAAACTTGTAAGGAGCTGTGAGCTAAAGGGAAAGGTATAATACCTCACTTAACTGAATGTGTGGACAATAAGAAGCACTGGAAGTGGGGCAGGAAGTGTCCATTGTGGGATGTTTTCTAATGAGTGTGATTATTCTTCCATTACCTAAAAACTATTGTGGGATTTGCTTCCCAGAGGCTCTTATTCCCTCTAGCTTCACTTGCAAGCTGTTCCATATGGCAATTTCTCCATGCCTAAAACCCATCTTGCACTTCCTGGAGAGAGAGAGATCCAGACCTCCTGCATCTACTGTCTTTAGGCTGAACCTTACTGACCCTCTGCCGGCGGAATCTGGATTTTTAATCTCTTGGTCGTTCTGTGGTTATTCTTTATGCAGCTTCTGTGACAGCTTTTGATAATATAATATAATATCACCTGCAGCTACATTTGCTGTCTATAGATCAGACATGTTAGATGCCTAGTATTAACTGGTGTGTAAACAAAAGTTCATTAGGGAAATTGCTGTGTATTGTATGCATAAATGAGTTTTGCCCCTTCAAAAGTTATGCTAGGCAAATTAATTTCAGATCACTCATCAAATTCTTAGAAAAAAGGCACTATTACTTAAATGCATTATTTAAGTCATGTTAAGAAACTAAATCCAAATTCTCCTAGCATAAGTATGTTGTGAAGACAGCATTTAGATCAGTTCTTACAGAAGAACCAAGTACATGAAGCTAAAAAGATGATAAATACTATACCCTGTGTAACTGTTCATGAAGGTATTCAAATTGCAGAGGTCTGATATGATTAGAACTCTGGAACTGCATAGCCAAAACAGAACACCAATTCTGCAAATAAATGTCTTTGTGCTTTTTTGAGATAGAATAGCTGTGATACCATTGTCACTTTCTCATCTGTGGTTAAAACAAGAAATATGCAAATAAAGCGAAGAAAAGTAGCTTGAGAAAACACAATACTGGTGTTCTGATAATTTATGAAAGCCTTCTTGTGGCTGCTGGCCAAACCTGGAATTGGAAATTTGCAAAAGGTTCCAAGTGACCCTTCAAATATACACTCCAAGCATGTTTCAGGTATTTAAATCAAGAGACGCTTTAAAAAATCCTTTAAAGTTCATTGTTTAGATAGTATCTTATTGGTAGAATTATACATTGAGAATAATTTTCCTGATTAAAGCTAAAATTTATTGTATGGCTATGGAATCATTTGCAGGTTTGAAACATTCGTTTGTGTTGTGTCTAGTTGTAGCCTTGCATCATTGTGAATTGCATGGACCTTAAACCCATTAGAATGACTTCTGTTAGACCCATTAGAATGTTTTCTGGACACTTCTGACATTTGGTTTGTCAAAGAGAGAATGAGACACTAAGAGAGAAAAAAAAGTTATTCAAAATTTGATATGAGTAATTTAATTTTTAATAATTCTTCACCAAAGATGACTCAGGTACATTTCTCACATATCTTTTAAAATCATTTTTCATTGGAAAAATATCCTTAACTCAGAGATCTGTGGGATTCCAATAACCAAACACTGTTACACATCTGATTTACATTCTTTGGGATCAGATGGTTTAATATTCTGAGACTTTTTGTCTAACAAGGAATGGTCATCTTTTCATAATTTGCAAAGGTTAGTTTCACATGCAACCAATCAGGTAAGGTGGCAGGGAAATTTGGATGAGGAATATTCCAAGAAGATAAAAGGGGCTGAAGTTTTGTTCAGGGTAAAAACCTTGACTCCCTGAAGCTCATAAAACACTTGCACCTTATGTGTCTATATCTCCAGCAGATTATTTTTTTCTTTGTAAATCTTGCTGGGATATTAAGGAGAAAAACTTTAAGGGAGTATTATGATCACAGATTCTAAATTAACCAACTCTTTTGGCTGGTTCAAAATATTGAAAATATTTTCATTGTGTATGAAACGCAGATTAATCTGAATTAAGGAATTACATAATTCAAGAGACAAACTTCTGATACCTTTCCTCCTTACATCAGAAACAGCACATGACAAGAATATAGACAAAGGTCACATCAGGTACAATGGTACAACAGTGGTCTTAGGAGCATGCTTTGGTGTGCTTCAGTGAAATAATAATTGTTAGAAGATGCATTTCAGGAATTTTTACTACCATTTTTTGTTTCACGTGGGAGGAAGAATTAAAAAACAAAACAAAAAAATTCTTGTCTCACCCATATGACTCCTCCCAAATATGAGACTTATTTTAGTACCTTTTAATAGGACAACTTGTGTCTTTAAGACTTAGCTTATTGCTTGCCAAATTCTGTGAAATGCCACTCAGAGCACTACTGAAGAAGTGATTTAAAACAATACTTGTCTTTTACTGATTTATCTATTTTCAGTTGAAGAAATCATTTTCAGTTATGCTCTTTGGAGGACAGCTTCAGAAATACTTGTTCATGTGATTTTTTCCCCCCAATTTTAATACCAATTTTATTCTACTTTGCATTGGGTCAGTGTGAATGTACTCACAAGTAGTTCATCAGTCTGGTTTTCATGTTTTAATTCAGAAAATGAGAATGTGTGTCAGAATAGACATTAAGAAGAACTCCATGTTTCTTGAAAAACTTGTATTTGACTTCTTCAAAAGAAGGGTTTTTAAAAAAGGAACAGAAGAGATGTTCTTGAGGATAAATTTTAGTAAGTAATCTCTTTATGTAAAGAAATTTCTATCTGTTGTGTGTCCAATAAAGAATTTGCATTAATTATAATTTATTAGAAAATTATAGCACACAAGGTAGCATGCTCCACCTGAGATACTTTTCTTACACAATTAAAATTTTTGCTTCAGATTTCATAAAAAATAGTAGAGCTGCAGTGGCACCAAAATAAAAAATTGGTGTGATTTCATAAGGTTAATTTTAGCCAACCTAAACAATTGATTTTTGAATATGTCCAATTTATTCTGTTTTCTGACTTTTGTTTTAAAACATGAAATTTTTTTTGCACCTCCTTTCTCCACAGAGAAATGCATTTACAACTCTCCCCAGTAAATAACATTATTAAAAATAACAGAACGTTAATGGAACCTTTTGAATGTTCAAACCTAGTGACATCCAAATCTCTTGTCTAAGATATTTGGGAGATATCTAGAGAAAAAATGCATCAGGCAAAACTTTTTTGTCTGGTCTGAGTAGGTGGGGTACAGTGGACCATGAAATTCTGATTTGAGCTGAAGAAACAGATGTGATGCAATCAAATGATTTGTTTGTGTTTATTTAGCACCTGAGTAGAAGAAAATTTTCACTCAGGCAGGAGTTTATATGTGCAAAGCAACATTTGAAAATGAGATTTGATATCCAAAGTCACCTAGGAATTTCTAAAAAATTTCTTCATACATCCCCAATCTGTGAACATGAATGAGAGTGTTATGAGTGAGCTGAGTTACAGATCATAGCACGCCCAGAGCTCTTAGTCTTATTCAATCTTTCCTGAGAAACTACCTAAAAATGTTGAAAAATAGCAAGGAAAATGAGTACTACACTTCTGCAAAGTTATAACAGTGATGTAAGCTGTTAAATTTTTATACTCAATTGAGTATAAAAGCATACATTTGTTTTTAATTAACACAAAAAGTGTTGCAGTTAATACAGAAGCTGTGTTTGTCAGTGAATATTTCTACAGCATTTTAGAGAACTAAGAGGTGTTATACACTACATCACTTTGTATGTCACAGATTTCCTGTTTTACATTGTTTATAAACCTGGAATGTAGTTTTGATTTAGTACTTGATCTTGCATGCAAATACATATATAGAGAGAAGAGAGAATTGTTAGGAATTTTACCTCACAAGGGTTGGCAAATAATGGGGGACATTGTCAAGGCATATGCCAAACTCTAAGTACATCAGAAGTAACAAAAGAAATGCCAGGGAAAGAAAAAGATGAACACAAAATAACAAAATTAAGGAAATGGTCCAAGGGGGAAAAAAACAAACCAAAAGAGTCCATGTTTTAATACTTTAGATCTATTGCAGAATACTCTTGGACAAAGAGAAAATCTGCTGATTCCTGCTGTCACAATTTCCATGGTGATGTTGCACAGGATTTGATTGACCAGCATTTCTCACACACAGAAGCATTGTTTTCTAGGTAAAGTTTTTCAACTACATGAAACAAATATCTCAATGTTATAAGAACAGTTTCTAAAACCAGGCAACAGACTTGTCTTTTTCTACTTTTCAGTTTTTTCTCAGTATTTTTACTTTCTAACATGGAGAAATAAACTTGGCAATTACATGTCAAAAATATAGAAAACAAACCCTGGGGTCAAGTTGAATTTATAGCATATATGTATCTATAATTGCTACCATATATGAAAAATTAAGAAACAATGACCTGGAAAACAAAATATTCTGGAGGAGGTGGCACAGGTACTTGTTAGGTTGCATAAACATGTCTCAGTTGTGAGAATTCAGAGCATAAACTTGATGCTGGCATTCACATAGGGTTTTTCATAAACTGATTCCACTGATTGCTCTGCTGAGACAACGCTCATGTAAGATTTCAGTTTTTTCAAGTTTCCTCTTGTATTTAAATTATGAATTCTGAAACTCCCTATAGAAAAATTGGATTTTGTCTGTGTAATTTTCTTTAGGAATTCATGCCATGACCTGAGGCTGATGTGAAGAACCTCAGAGTATCTCTTTCACCTCTAGGCCTTTTTTTCCCCCCATATATTTGCACATGAAAACATTTTGTCCTTTTTAGAGGTGATTTTTGTAGCTTTTCCAAAATGAATTAAGGAAATGCCTTTTTTTTTTTTTTTTT
>VZSE01006618.1:964473-1013988 GCA_013398275.1 Promerops cafer
TTTTTTTTTTTTTTTTTTTGTAAACTATTTTGTGCTTACAGTTGTCCACAATGAAGCATGAGACTCCTGGATTTTATGACTATTATACATTTTGCTGATATTTCTTATATAAAAAATATTTATTATATCTTTTAGATCTATTATATTTTTTCTAATATAGTATCTCATATTACTGATTTTGACTCATTTGGGGAAGGTTTTATTACTCAGTGTTATTTTAATGCATATTCCAATTTTAGACCTACCTTTTTTGGAGAGGCCTGTGTTCGTTTTCCAGAATAAAGTTCTTGAGGTTACCTCCATAACATATAGGGTAGACAAGAACAGCACAAGTAGATTTCTAGCAAGAGAATTCACTTTTATTCAGCAGTATTTTACAGACACATTCATCATGTCTTCTATGCACAAAAACAAAACAAAACAAAGAAAATTGAAAGGATGAGCATTTCCCTGTGTTAGAACCAAAAGGTTTTACTCTTTCCTTCTATTTACATTTCTCCATATTCTTGAAAAGAAATGAACTCTCAGCAGTCAGACCATCTTACATTTGGCAGGACTACAAACTTTTAAAAGTTTCCCATGGTAAGTCCTCAAAAATAAATAAATTACTCCTCTTAAAAGAAGTTCAGAGAATCTTCAATTTGATATCTATGATTCCAGATGATATTCTACTCTTTCAAAAACTCATGTGTTTGTTTTGAAGTCCATAATTTTCTGTATTAGTTAAGTCAATGTATAATTACTTAATTTGAGCCAATTTGCCATAATTCTTCCTAGACTTTTTATAGTGTCTAGTTTAGTGCCTTCATCTCTCTACTAACTTGTTAAAACTTTAAACTGCTAGCTCATGTTTTCCATTAGAAATTGAATTTTCCCCTCTCCCTGCCTCTCTGAATCTTGTGAAGAAAACACATGTATTTCAAGTATGGGGGTTTTTTTTCATTAAAATTTGAGATATTAATGGAAATAATTTGAAATACTAGACTAAAAGTAATGGAAATTGAATATACTGTGAAAATTTATCAATTCTGAGGCTTAAATTTAAAAAAAAGTCTTTAATGAAAAACTGATTCTGGTCTTATTTACACATTAAATGAGAAAAATTCAATATAAAATGGTATATTTTGAAAAAATTCTATACTTACTCTCTTTTTTATGACAGTCTACAACAATTAAATAGAAAAAAAAAAAAAAACTTATAACCTCTCTAAAGAGGTTATCGTGCCTGGTAGTGTTTAGTGGTCAGAGCATGCTCTAGTTTGCAAAAGTCACATCCTAATTTATCAGTTTTCTCAGGGGTCTTTCTTTCTTCTACATAGCTGCTGCATGGCACATGCCATGATTATTTTAGTTTCTTTCACAGTGTATCAGTCCTTTTCCCTACTAGCTGTGCTTCAAGGATTTTTAGATATTTCAGCTAGAACAATTCTTCCCTGTGGATCATAAAACAGAGGTTGAAAATCACAAGTGACTCCATTTTGTTTAGGAATGCCTATACATCACCTTTATTCCCCAAACTCTGTGATGGCTGACTCTTTCATTTTATTAGCCCCTCCAGGAGAAGAATCAGATCACAAAGTGTCACAATTATTTCAGACAGAATTTACTGAAGAATGTGGTTGTAGCATCAGAACTAAACGAGGAGAAATAGAAAGATCTTCAGCATTAGTTAAATAAATGGTAACAGAGCCTTTATCTCCTCTGTCACAGAAGTTAGCTACTAGAGGAACATTCTTCAAATGCATAGTTAAAGCAACATACATATTCATGTCAATGTCATTTTGCCATCACAGACAAACTATGAAAGAATATGAATAGGTATTTATTCCAAGCAGTTATTTACTTGCTGTTTCTCCTCTGAACCCTGAACTTCCCCTATAAATTAATTTTTTATGAGTTTTCTCTGATTTTGATTTGTTCTTTTGATTTTTCTTTGCACACAATTAACACAGACGTGTAACTCAACATGTTGGTTCAGTATTGAATTTGGTTTTAGCATAAAAAATTTGTGCTCTAAAGAACCAATAAGCCAAAATTTTGGAATGTATTATTTCAGTAGAGGATTTTGTGAGGGGGCTAGCCACTTAAGATTAAGATCAAGATTAAGATTTAGATCAAACTGCATTTCAGAAGAGCAGTTTTTGAGTCAGAACTTTCATTTTGTGTGTGGGATATTTCACCTTATTTGATATTTTTGCAAGGAATGTATAATCTAGGTCAAACAGGGATGGAATTCATATTAATACACTCAGCTGAAGTGTGTAGCGATCTGAGCAACTAGTAATTAACCTCTGTAGAGCTGTGTTTCTCTGGTTTCCTCACAGATATTCCTAGAAAGGTCCTGCTTTTATTTTGTTTGGAATTCCTGTTTTCCTGGTCTGATGTGGCTTCACGTGTTTGAGTGTCACTGGCGTTTGAGTTCAATGCATTTTAGGATAAAAAGAAAGAAAGGATTAGCTGTTCTACTTCAAAAAGGAATGCAATCAAATAACTGTTAGTTATATAAGTTATTTTAATTATGTGATAAAACATATTTTTGCTCATTTGAATATTAATAGAAAAGCTGTCCTCATGTTCTACAGATGCATCTATGTGCCTAAAAAGAAGATGCTAAATATGTCCTTGGGAGACATGCATTTTACTCTGAGTATTTCAGCTGAAAAAGACTATTGTACAAGCTACTTAAGTAGATATGATTTTAATAATTGTGTGTTGTCCCTTCCCTCGAGGGAGTCAACAGCTCTTGCCAGTTTACTGTTGTTGGAAAAACTCACTGAGTATCCCTTCCAGTCCTGGGTCCAAGCCATCTATGATGAAGATGCTGAAGAGCACGGGGCCGAGGATGGAGCCCTGCAGAACCCCACCAGTGACAGGTCCCCAGTCTGATGTCACCCCCTTCACTGATGTCACCCTTTGTGCCTGACCCGTGAGCCAGCTGCTCACCCACCACATGATGTGTTTATCCAGCTGTGTGATGGATGTTTTATTCAGAAGGATCCTGGGAGGGAGTGTATCAAAATTTGCTGAAATTGAGCAACTGCTTCCCTTGATTGACAAGGTGGATTACCTTGTCATAAAAGGAAATCAGATTTAACAAGCAAGATTCTAATTCCATCAGAGCTTTAGGTCTCCTGAGCTGGTCTCTGGCTACACAAAACCATCTTTGTATTCTTCCAGGCTAAATAAAATGAACTATTATTTTTCTGATCTCTTCCCCCATCCTCCTGAAGGCCAGTGCATGAGTGGCTGCATGATCTTTAGTCGACAACTGGAGTCAAAATATGACACCCTGGGTTAGGAAGAAGAGCTCAATGACAGATGAATATTTCTTCCTCTGTAGTGAAACATTTTGTTCATCTTGGAAAAGGGAGCAACTTTTTCTTCTGATTTAGGAAGTTCTGAAGTTTGCAAACATCCAGCCTTGGAAAGATGTTTGCTTGTTGCAGCTAATTTTCCCCTGTGTGATTTTGAGCATAAAAACAGTGAATCACAAGCTTCCTGATAAGGTCTTTAATAAGTCTGATTCCAATGTTGACAGAAGGCCAGGCCTTAGCATCAGCTGATGAAAGAGCAGCCTAATAATGTTCTCAACTTTCTTTTAAAAAGTGTATTAAGTGAAAACTTTATTGGATATGTGTTTGTTAGCATCTTTGGTGACTTTGTCTAAGATTTTATCTTTTGCTTGTGTGCTAATCCATTGGGACGAGAGTTATGTGTGATGATCTAAATCAAAATTTATGACAAAGCAACAGTTTAGAAAAGGTTTGAAAGGCAAATGAAAGAAATGTCCTTTGAAGTACTGAATGATGATAGAATTTGCATTTCTTTTGTCTTTATTTTTTTTATTTTTATTTTTTATGCATGACATTTTTTGCGTTTATTGTTTTTCCTACTTATCACTCAGTTATTGTCATTAACTGCTTATGAAGCTTTACAAAATAAAGCCTATGGATAATAAAATACAGAGGCTTATGTATGGTTTTAAACACATAAATAACCCTACTGACTTCAAGAAAAGTGAGTCATATGTAGTAAGATTTTAATTTTGATTTAGAAGTGCACTTCTGAAAACAATTTTCTGAAAGTTACTGTTTTTGTTGCTGTACACAACCTTGCTCACACAGCCTTGAGTGCATAAACTTGGTTCCAGGTGTAGGATATGGAGATAGAAGACAGATTTTAGGGATACATTTAGTATAAAATCCACACATCAACTGAAATTTTGTGGAATACACTGGTGTTAATTTTTGTTTCAGTTTTAGTAGCTACTGGCCCCATTACTTTTTCTCTCCTAAGCTGATCTTTGTGACATGTTTTACGTACTTCCTGTTTTTCAAAAACTTAATTCAAAAATTTATTTCAAAAATTTGATTTTCACCATATAATCCATAAAAATAATGGAGTCCTGACCTAAACTTTAAAGAAACAGAGGATAAAATTAGGCCAATTAGCCAAAAATTTAAATTTAAAAAAGCACCTTATGGTGCACCATTTAAAATGTGTTTAAATAAAGTGGTTATTACATCTCTAGGTATGTCCAGGAAAGAGAGGGGAAAAAATTTAACATAATTTCAAACACTATGCATTCATAAGGATTTATTTTACTTCAGTGATTTTGTAACAGATTTATTTGTTTCAAAACAAAAAGTATTACGAGGTACACTTTAGAAAGGATAGCTTTAGAAAGGATAGCTTGGCAAAATGCAATAAACAATTTTGTCCCTTGTTTGTTTTTTTCAACTGTAATTTCTTATTTAACTATAGAACTGAAATTAGTTAAATTGAGTGTGAATTGACAAAACAGTCAAATTTGGAAGAAATAGCTGGATCTCAGTGTGTGTGTATAAAAAGAACTGAAGTCTGATATCATACAATCGTTATAGAAATGGCACATTAAACTGTTAAGAAATGGGAAAATTTTAAATGGCTTCAGTAATTTATTGCTTTCAAGTTCTCTTTCAAGCATGCACAAAAAGACATTTTCCCAATTTCTTTTAAACTGCTATGCTCAATGTTGAGTATTTTGTGTAACTAACATAATGTAATACATACAAGAACTCAGTTTTTGCTATCAGTATATTTAGGCTGAAGCCCTAAGACCTTCAGCCTCTCCTCAAAGGGCCAGTTCTCCAGCCCTGACCACCACAATGCTGCTCTGCAGAGCTGACTTTGGTTTCTTGGTGTCTCTCTGGTACTGCTGGGTGCAAAACTGCACCACTGCCTCTGGTCTAAAGAGAGAGAATGGAAAGTCCTTTCCTGGTAGCCACCCCTGCTGCAACACCACACCACTGGTTTGACAGAGCTCCAGGAAATTCTTGTGACTGTAGGTTTAATCTCGTGGCCTAGAATAGAAAAATACACCTGTCTCAAAATATACCACGCTTTCCTTACAGAGAAGACAAACCTGGCAATCAGTGATCTCATGCTCGAAAAATTTGCCGTGAAACCACCAGCATTTGTTTCCTGCAATTTGGACAGTTAAAGCTAAGTAAATAACAGAGTGTAGGACCATAAATTTTAGAATACACCTATTGATTTTAAACAGTTTTTTAGCAATATTACTGCTCAAGATTAAATCTTCTGCTTGCCAAACTTCATCCATCATCAGTAATGTTAGCTGGTTTTAAAAGTCAGTGTATGGAATCTAAACAGCATTGGCCCATGCTTGTGAAAAATTTAGTGCCTTAACTACTTGGCAGTGCACAATTACAACTTTTGTTGTATCCTGAGATTTCTGAAAGGCTTACAGATACTCATGACATTACCATGGGCAGAGATGGTGCCATACTCTTGTATCTTGGTGCAGACTGGTTGAAAGGCAAGTAGCCTGGGAATGGAATTCTGTATGAAATTGACCAGCTTCCTACTGATCCCTAACTCAGACTTAATGTTTTCTAGAAAGCAGGTACTGTTTTCAGTGAACTAATTAGCCACCTCATTTCAATAAAATCTGCTCTGTAATCTGCATGCCATCTGTTCACGTTAGTCTAGAAAAAACAAACTTTAACCCAGCTCTGTAATTATGTCACCTATCATTTCAGTTTGTTCATAGTTCTCTTTTCTTTTTTGAGAAAGTGCATAAAAATAAACATCTGCTTGTGAAAAATGTGTTCTTGATGGTATCACATGAAAGGACCTGCTTAATGGATGTTCTTGACATACACTCTTCAAGACACAGTAATCTATATTCTCTGTGCTAATTTTGAAATATAAATTATGGCTGTTTCTCAGTGCCTCAGTACCCAGAAGAGTGATCTCACAGCATGAGAAGAGCAGGTTACTTGTGTACTCTGCTAATTACAGGCCCAGTTAAAGAATTAAATAAAGATACAGCTCTACATTAAGTATCCCAAAAAACATATTGAAAAAAAAAAAAGCACAGTGAGGTATCTACCGAAACAGAAAATTCGTAACACTCTCTATCATGAGATCCCCATCAGTAGCTATAGCCAACCAGTTACTTCAGTTTACAAACCTTGTACATATTTTTGTTTCAAGGACATTCTGAATTTTAGCAATCTGAAATGTTTTTCCAACAGTTATCTGATTTATTTGTAAGTAGCGGGGCATATGACTTTTCTCATTTGACAAGTTTGTTTAAGCAATTCTTTCAGCTTCCTGGTGTTCATATCTTTGCATTTATTGAAAGCAATCAGTAAACTTGACTTAGCTATCCAGGGGTTTTCTCTGTTAGACCAGATTCCTCTAGATCACCTCTAAGATCTCTTGCCATATGAAGTAATGTATTGCAGGACAGTTTCTTTCTTTACCATCCTAACACGAGTCATCAGAACCCATTATGGATTGAATTTCTCCTCATTAAACAAAATATCCAGGGGGAAAATGAAGGCAAATAAAACTTCAAAGGCATATGACCTGAATTACACACAATATTGAAATGACAGCTCACTGCTGAGTGACATAAAAGAAGGGAAAAAAGGCCTGTTTATCTAGGAGGTTGTTCTGGTACTTAGTTTGCAATCCTTTCAACATGAAAAACAGTAGTAATATATTCTGAGTTGTTTCAACAGTGTAACACTTTTAAAGAGAGGCTTCAGTTAACTGAACTCTTCAAAAAGTGGTTAATTCTTTTATGACAGGAAGCTTGTCTTCTCATTTGCTTGATAGCCTCTGGGAACATGTTAGATTCAGACTCAATCATATGGCAACCATTTCATTACTCTTTCAAAAAAATATGGTCATGTATTCTTTTGATACTCTTAGAACATCTCTGCCCTTAAAGAAAAATTGATTGCATAGTATAGTATTCCTAGAACTTACTCTTCATAGCAGTATTTAGACAGCTGGCATTTTGTTCTGGAGTCTCAGCTTTATGCAGCAGAATGTGGACTAGTAGACAAATAAAGTTACTCTTAAAATTTGTATAATGTCTCTAGCCATTTTCACAATTTTAAAGGCAAATAATTTCTTCAATTCCCTTCATTAATTTTTCAGTTTATGGAATGTCTCTGAAAAGACAGAGTCTCACCTTTTTGTAATTTTTTATATATAATATTCAAATATTTGTTTTAGGAATCTCATAAAGTAAATTACACTGCAGTTCTTATGCACATTCGAATTGAAAACTCTGTTGCTTGGTAGAATAGGTCACACATATTGGATAAGACTTCTCTCTTTATTTTGCATAATAAAGGAATTCTTGATGGAATTTGCCTGTGTAAAATTTGTCTGATCCTAGTCATCTCTGACAATCTAGCTTGAAAGTTTTGCTGCAGTGTCTATCCTGGTCAGCAAAATTTATGTCAATTCAAAACACAAGGTGGCAAAAGTATAGTTGTGGTAAGTTTGTCTTAGGTCAGTCTTGTATTGGCAGAAGTCAGTGGTAGCTACACTCCTTGGTGATTTATACAGACTTTCAGTCAGACTCCTACAAAGATGAGTAGATTTAGCTGTGTTTTTCTTTGTGGGCCAGAGGTCCATTGCTACTGTTCTTTTCAGTGGCTTGGATTATGGAAGAGAAGGGTGAATTGGTGTGCAGACATCGTGTCACTGCTGACGCCTTGGTGTCTCGGTGGAGCTGAAGCTGTCGCTGCTCACTGAAAGAAGCTTGCACAAGCTGACCTTGGGACGTCCCTTCCAAACCAAACCATTCTGTGGTTTATGATTCTGTGTCCTTTCCTTCATGTTTGCAAGTCAACTTCAAGAGGATCCAGACTAGGACTCTCAAGGTGCTGGTCCCTGCCGATCCTGGGGCTTGTTAACCCGGATAGAGTGTTGAGCTAACCATAACTGTATCACCTTTGATTTGTTACTGATGGCTCAACAGTTTAAAATGTGAATATTCAGTATTTAGTTCTCTCTGTCTAAAAAATCTTGGTGAAATAGAGTTAATATTCTGAGTACTTTTAGCAAATTTCTCAGTCTTTTTTTTCCCCATTAGTTTATTGTTATAGTTAATAAGAGCTTGCCTCAAATCTGTTTTGATTTCATGTAGGATTTTGATGCATACAGTTTTTATTTTCATGGAGCTCATCTTCATTTACCTCCACTGATCCCAGCTGTGGCTCACTGGTACCTTTTTTGTTCCCTGCTTCTTGATTTCTAATTAATATTCTGGTTGAAGAAGAGGTTTTCCCTTTTGCTGGGACACATTTACCTTAAGTCACAAATGTGTACATACATGCACAACCACATGCATACACAGATGTAAGCATTCACATTTACAAACTCCAGACATGTATTAGGAATACTTTGTCCTCCTTATTTTTTTTTTTTTTTCATTTAAAACATTTCAATATTTATTTATTCCAGATAACTAAATTGATTGGGGATCTCTTGTTCTTTCATAGGTAACTCTAATAGCATATTTTTGAGTGCCCTCTCTTCTCATATATGATCTCAGGTAAAATCTCCCTTCAAAATTTTCCACTACATTGCTAATAAAAGCATTGGTAATGTGCAAAGGAAAACAAAATCTTTTAAAGAGATCAGCAAAGAATAATTTTTAAAAAGAGTGATAAGTAAGACTTCTTGCTAGGAAACTCCAACAGACTCATAAAATTAGAGTAAAAGAGGTACTGTCTAGCCTGTGTAGACAATTCAAGAATTAGATTCAAAAATTGACACTTTGCTGAGTGAGACAATTGCTTCTAGCTAAAAAACAGTGCTGTGCCCAGAAAGTATGCACAAATTCAAAGCAAAATGATTCACAGTATTTTTCATAAGAAGAAGCTGCTTTCTTTCTTTTCTAACTTTTAGTGAAAATTCTTTTCAGTATTTAGTAAAGAACATTAGAACCATGTCTTTAAATTCAATCAGGAAAGAGCATTAGGAAATATCAAATAGCATTAGGAAATATCATCTGGATTTTATCTATTTTAATATTTTCTGTCATGTCACGGAGGATTATTTCCTTTCAAAGAATACTTTAGACAAAACCTTGGTAATGGCTTCTATCATGCATGTAACAAGTACAAAATAATGGTTAGCAAATTCATGTGCTGCCAGCATGAAGTTCTGTAGAATCTGGAAGAATGAGTGCTGGGCAGAGATTTATCTCTGGACCTTTTATTTAACATTTGATGTTTTAAGAATAATGATGATATAGAAGTTTGCTCTTTAACAATGATTTTGCCCTTATTTAGGATTCATAAGAGCTTGTGCACCTTGAAAAGAGCTTAATTGCCTTTAAATTTTTATTGAATTTGTAATTACCTCACTGAGCATTATCTAGTGATAGATTAGAAAAAAGGACAAATGCCTTTGATCGCAGTGGCACCTTTACATTAAAAGAACAGTTGATGAGGATTCCATACTTTAAAAATCCAGGCTGAATGTCAATGAACAATAGAACGTATTGCTTTAACGAACTGATTTTGGAGTGTCCCAAATTATTGAACTCTGATCAATGACTCCATCAGGCACGTCACATGTACTCGACCTCAGTGAGTTTGCAAAGTTGCATCCATCACTGTAACATAAATAAAACTTCTGTGGCAATGTAACAGCAAATCAGACTTTGCAGGTTATCTAGGAGTGCTGCTGACCTTTATCAGGGCACGTCTCAAAGGAAGCTCTACATTAGTAAGATTTACTGATTTCTTTCAGATCCAAGAAACATGTAAGTAAGGCTGAACAGGTACCTACTTGAATCACAATTCAGCAGGTGGGGCATGAACATGTATTTCATGTATCAGATTTTATACCTCAACAAAGGGCAGAGAAAGACTGCAAGTAAACATACTCTATGGTTCCAGTCACATCTGACACACTGTCATCTGTTTTCTGCTTTCTGCTATGTAGAAGTAAGGGAACAAAGTGCAAATGGTTGCCCAAGACAACCAAGTGATATGAATTATATTTTTATTGTGTCAATGTTTGTATCGCATAGGCTTTTCCTGATTTGAACAGTGATTTTTGAGAATATGGAGTTTTTATCACAGGATACTTTTCTAGAACACCAGTGAGTTAGTAGAGAAGCTAGCAAAGATAAATATAATCCAATTTCTTTTTTGCTTAAGAAAGGCAAAACATAATTTAAGTACTTCATATGGTAAGTTTTCACAAAGTAATTCTTTCAGCCACCTACACTGAACAGCTACTGAATATCTTGATTTTTATTTTTCACCCTGTTGTGCTGAAAGCTTGTGAAGTGCTGTGGAAAAATGTGTTGTGGAAAGACAAAGCTCAGCATGGAGGAGCACCTATGCTGCTAATAGCTCACCAGGGATAAACTGTGAGCACACGTTAGGATGAGGAACACGGAGCTTGGTGCACTGCCCTAAGAGAGGCATGAAACAGAGAAGGGAGCAGCATAGAGGTGTTGTGGTCATGGTCTGTTTAAAACAACGTAGGTAGGAGAAATTCAGATGAAGGAATGACCCAAATGGTGACTGAAAGTTGAACTTTTTGATAATATATTTCCCTCTTCAAGCACCCAAGTATGAAGTAAAACCTGTCTATGTTTGACATGTAGGACTGAAGTCACTCAAACTCCACCTGACCGTGAAATGACATGAACTGAAATCTTTTCCCCACCCTAAAAAAAATCAATATGAATATAACTTAAGAGAAGAGGAAGATCAGAGGAGACTCTGCTTTGTATCGTGGGAAAGTCAAAGAGTTGTTACAATCTCCTCCCATTGGAACTTTGGGTAAACATTTTTCTGTAGAAATATGATTGCTGATGCTTCTGACATCAGTGGACTTATCAGCAGCGACTTCTGAACCTTATTATGTCATAATAGTCAATAAATTGAACTATTTGTGAATCTTGAATCTTGCTGAATGCTCCCAGGCTTATAGTGTAACCCAAATTATTTGTGCATCTGGGATTGAGAGTGTGGCAAAATTTACAGTGTAAATTGTGCTCTTTGTGTAGCTGGCATATTTACAGACTTACACTGGAAAATGGGCTACTCTAAAATACAATCTGTGGAGGATCTACTGAGACAAAAGCAAACACTTCTTTAAATTCCATGTGAAAGAATCTTATAAACACCAAGATTTGTTCTGTTTCCTGGGTTCCTCTATTTTGAATCAATTTCTACAGGAGTTATAACTCTTCTAGTAACCTGACAAAAATCCTGTCATTCTCTTTTTCCTCCTCTTCATTTCTATCTCATTTGTCCCATCTGTCTTCAGACAATATGTCTATTAGTGAATTTTTCATCTTCCAATTCTGCTACTGTCCAGATGGATGTCATAATAGGCTCACTTGTCTTACATTTTACTGCCATATTTGTTCACCTTTCTCTGTGTTTCTGAAGCCCTTCTCCTTAGCTTGGACTACAATTAGGTTTTGATCCTGGTCACGAATTAACCAGTTAATGCTATTACAATATTCGTCTTGCTTGATCACAGAAATGTCTTTTTCCTTACAGTTATGAAGATATGATACCAATTTAACTTGAAAAGGTGGTTGGTGATTTAGACATACTGTCTTGATTTCAGGTGGGATGAGTTAATTTTTTCTCAGCAGCTAGTACAGTACTGTGTTTTGGAATCAGAATGGGGATAATACTGATAACAAACTGATACTTTTTTTTTTTTTTTGCTAAGTCATGTTTATCCTAAAACAAGAACTCTTTTTGTGAGGGACAATAGCTGGGACAGATGACACAAACTGGCCAAAGGGATATTCCACACCACAGAATGCAATGCCTAGTATCTAAACTGGGGGAAGATACCCAGAATGAGGGCCAATTTAGATATGTGGACTTTCCTGCAGGAGACAGTTTAAGTAACTCTAGTATTACTTTTTAAAAAGTCAGTATTTTGTACTACATATGATAACTTAAAGTATTTTTTCCTAATGAAGTTTACTTGCAGTTGGGTACATTAAGGAACATTTACCACTTACAGCTGTGCAAAAACAATCTGCAAATTAGTGAGAATTTCCCAAGGAAATTAATATTGTTTCTAGGTGTATTCACTTAAGTATGAAAGATGATTAGCTTAATGACTCAAGTGCTTGTGAAGAAGTTATTTTCTCACCCCTAAAACCCATTCCTAATTCACTTAGTAGAAGATAACTATATTTTGCTTTTTGAAAATTGTTTGAATGGTTTTACAATCTCACCGCATTCTGAAAGCAAGAATCAGCAACACATAAAAAGTCAGTTATTTAAAAAGATACACTTGAAGTAAACTGTGAAGATAGCCTTTAAAAGACAGACATTTGATCTGCACAGAGACTTTGTTCTGTACAGGCCGATAAGTGGGCTGAGGCCAATTGGATGAGGTTAAATAAGCAAAGTGCCAGGTCTGCATTTTGGTCACAACAACCCCAGGCAGCACTACAAGATGGGAGCAGAATGACTGGAAAGCTGCCCAGAGGAAAAGCTTTAGGAGTGCTGGCTGACAACTGGCTGAACAAGAGCCAGCAGTGCCCAGGAGCCAAGAAGGCCAATGGGCATCCTGGCTACTATCAGCAATAGTGTGGCCAGCAGGACCAGGGAAGTGACCTGTACTGGGCACTGATGAGGTCACACCTTGAGTACTGGGTCGGTCCATTTTGGGCCCCTAAATTCAGGAAGGACATGGAGGTGATGGAGCAAGTCCAGAGATAGGCAACTGAGCTTGGGAAGGGTTTAGAGACTAAGTCATGTGAGGAGTGGCTGAGGGACTGGGGGGTGTTTAGTCTGGACAAAAGGAGGCTTAGAGATGACCTCATTGGTCTCTACAGCTGCCTCAAAGGAAGCTGTAGAAAAGTGGGGATAGGCCTCCTTTCTCAGGAAACTCATGACAGGACAAGAGGAAATGGCTTCAAGCTGTGCTAAGGAGGTTCAGGTTGGACATCAAAAAGAAGAATTGGAACAGGCTGCCCAGGGAGGTGGTGGAGTCACCATCTCCGGAAACATCCAAGGGAAGAATGGACATGGCACTTACGCCACAGTCTAGTTCAGCCAAAGGTTAGACTCAATCATCTTGGAGTTCTTTCTGACCTTAATGGTTCTATAATTTTATAAATTCAGCCTCACTAACTGAGAAATTATTAACATAACCTAATAGTTTCAGGTGCAGCCCCATTACAGTCAAAATAAAAATTCTCATTTTCATCAAAGCTCGTGGAACAGGGATCTTCCTGAAGTCTAGGATAAAACCAAAACTTCTGCTTGCAGAAGTTATGTCGCCTGAGGCCCTGCCCTACCACGTGGTTATGTTCCTGCAGTGTTTTAAATACATGCATACATATTTATATCATCTATATCTATATAATTTATATAATCTATATCTATATCTACATATTGGTCATCTCCCAGAGCCTTGACTTCTTGCAACAGTATGCATTGTTAAAAGACTAGCTGCAAAACAGTTCAAAAGACATGAATGGTGATGAGATTGAGTCACACACTGCAGTGCACTGTGCCAGAAAGCAGATACATACATTTTTGAATCTTTTATGGGAAGTGCCCTGTAGACATACAAGACCTACCTCTCAGTGTCTCGGTTAACTCAGTTAACCAATGCTGTATTTTTCCCTTTGTTGTGGTTTAAGCTGTGAACTAAGTACCATGCAGATGCTCACCTTCCCCTGGTAGATTGAGGGAGACACTCAGAGGAGTAAAAGTGAGAGAACTCATGGCTTGAGTTAAAGACATTATAGAAGGTAAAGGAAAAAGAAAAATAAGACAAGGAATTAATTCAATACTTCCCAT
The DNA here is from genome assembly GCA_013398275.1 of Promerops cafer. Classification (NCBI taxonomy): domain Eukaryota; kingdom Metazoa; phylum Chordata; class Aves; order Passeriformes; family Nectariniidae; genus Promerops; species Promerops cafer. Next base: position 978,594 of record VZSE01006618.1, read on the forward strand.
GGGCAGGCAGGTGCTCAGCCATCTCCAGGAAATCTGGGCTCCATCATTTTTGACTTCGACTTGGGAAGACAAACACCATTACTCAGAACTTGGTGCAATGCAAAAAGACTGTGCTATTTGTGTAGAATCACACAAATGCTTGGTGTGGTTTACATTGAATTCAATAATTCAAGCATCATTTCTTCATCTCGCCTTTGAATCTTCCTTCTCTTTTGTATTATTTTACTACAAACTTTCCAGCTTCTGAAAAAATGAAAAGATTTTATTGTATTTTCTTATTTTGGTGTTGACTATTTTAAGTTAAGAATAATACTTAAAACTCCATTATATTATTCCCAGACATAATCATAATGACTGTGTCTGACAGCAGGACAGAACATTTTAGTTGATGGTCATTTGAATTCGGAGAGAAATTTATACCAGTAACTGACAGCAATATTCCTTCTTGCTCTTTTGCTGTAATGAAAATTACTTTTTGCTTTAAACATGGGGTGCATAACCAAGGTGGTAATGGTTGAAGTAGTGAGAGTACAGGGAAAAATATATTCCCTGTTGTGAAGTTAATGCCATCTTGTAGTTCAAAGTGAACGGGAAGCAAACATTGTACGGTTTGTTAAGTTTAGTCAGCTTGTAGCAAAGTGAGAAAATTTCACAGGTGCCATGTAGCAAAAACATTTTTGTGTATATAGTCCAGGAAAATGGAGAAGATACAAAAAACTGAAACACATTTGATTTTGTTGTGTGCACTGGACTTAAGCAAGGCGGTTGGCAGGAGTGCTCATGAGATATTTGAGAAAACTCAGCAGAGATCAACTAACTCCAGGCAAATGCAAACTCTGGTATCATTTTATAGATTTGCCATTAGGCAATCACTGAGCATAGTTTTCATCTGCAGCAAAAACATATCACTGATATTAAAAGAAACAAAACAACCTAAAACATACTCCTTGCAGAGGAAAGGAGCACTTTGTGTACAAAATGAGGTGTATGGTATTGCTTCTTCTTTGTCACTTTATCTAGTTTCAATTCTGTTTCTATTACACAAATAGACTCCCATTAGTTGTACTTCATTATAACTATGTTATACTTTCCATGCTTCATTGTGTTTCTTTTAGGTAAAGTGGAAATAGCCTGTTTCAAACCCTGACTAAATTTAATGATAGGGAGTCTTTGCAGCAGCTTCAGAGGTCACTTAGGATCAGTACCTTGGAAATTTAAACATGTTGTCTTTTATAGCAAAAACAGAAACTTTTAATTTCAACCTATACTGACATTATTTGTATTAGTTTTTATTTTTTCTGTTTTATCTTATTAAACTAATTACCATTTAAGAGTCCTGGAGAAAAAGCCTTAAAGGCCATCATTACTTGAAGTTCATTATTTCCTTAAGAGATTTAGTGGCTAAATGATGCTGTACTCTGCAAGAATCTTCCATTATTATTCTGGGATTTAGTCTACACAGAGTATTTATTTGTATTGGTGACATTCAGATTCTGAATGGTTGTTTCCCTTGTGATGAGCTATACAGTCTAGCAATCTTCAGTGATTGTTGAAAAACTAGCCAAGACAAAAAAACCCTAGGTGTGTAGGATTTGCCTCCTGGCAGCCAAGTCAAAACCCCAAAAACTGTTTTTAAAGAAGCACAAGTCATTACTTATATTGCTCAGAGAATCCTTATACCCTTCCAAAAACCAGGGCTTGTTCTTCTTGCTCTGCTGCTCATTCCAACCTACCTGAGCTTCAACATTTCACTGAAACTAGAGTGGGTAAGCGAAAAATATTTGTGAAGCTCACAGTGCAGGACAAAACTCTTCTCATCCCAAAGTGCTGAAAATTTTTGATTCTTTAGCCTAGGTGATGCTAAGAATGAGAGTAGCTTTTGTTGGAAAACTTAGATGAACCTCTGAACTGGGTTGTTTTGTACTTGCAGTGTGGGGTAAGCAATGTTTCAAAAGACATGCTGTTTTACCAGCGGCTCTCTCTGCTCACTTTGGACAATGGGCTTGATAATTGTTTGAAGCCGTTCACTTTGCTCTTTGTAAAAATAAATCTTTAGCTGCCTGGGGTCCTCTAGCTTATGAAACACCTGCCTTGAACAATGAATGCTCTTTGAAACAGCAGTTTGAGATTTGTGTTGAGATGTCTCTTGTTACATCTCAGAACAGAATGCCTGAAAAGATTGCATTGCTATGTTGGTCCTTAGCAGAGATCTGTGTCTTTATGGCAGATCAGCAACACAAAGCAAGCTCTGAAAAGCAACACCCAAGCAAACAACAGTATTCTCTGATGTTATTGCTTTTCAGGTTCTCCATCAATGAAAACAACACCACTTTTAGGTTAATTATCTAGTTCTAGGAAAAGCTCACAGAGAAAAAAGATTATTTTTTTAAATTTCATTAGTTTTTTTTTTTTTTCTGCATGTGCTTTTAACAGACTTTTTAAAGGTGATGCAGACTTTTTGTTGGTCAAACCCTAGGCATGTCTAGTAAGTTAAGTTATTTATTTTTATTTAAAGCTACTATATAATATGATTTTATTTCACTTATTGCTTTTTGAATCAATGTAGTAAAATTTATTAATTTTAATTACGATATTCATAAAAATGTCCAGGTTAGATCAGTGAAGGCTCTCTCACACTTGTTCTTCCTCTGTGTTCTTACCAAAGTAATTCATAGTCATACAGAAAGAACCCTCAGTGAGTACAAAATCCAAACAACTCCTTAATATGAATCAAGTTCTTTAATCTGCTTCTAACATCTGAAATGATGGCTAAATCGTCATCTGAAGGATATACTAACTATTCTGTCAGATAAAAAGTCCAACATTCATAATTTTATATTTGTCAATTTATTATTGAAAAGGTAAGCAGAGGCTGGTATTGGAGGGACAAGTATAAATTACTTAAGAATTCCAAATTAATCTTCAGTCTCTGGAAAAATTTCCTTCTTTCTGAAGCTCCTCAGACTAACTGGGTAGTTAAGGTGGGCCAGCACTACTCTTTTGTCTGATATATTGCTATGGTCAAGCTCTCTGTGATCTGCACTGGAACTATTTCGACACTGTAGAGCAGTTCCAGAGAAACTGGAACTCCCAGTTCCAGAGAAAGAAGAGGTCCCCATCCCTGGTGAAGTTCAAGGCCAGGCTGGATGGGGCTCTGAGCACCCTGGTCATCTGGAAGGTGTCCCTGCCCATGACAGCAGGGCTGGAACGAGATGGTCCACTCCAACCTAAGGTGTTCTATAATTCTGTGAATAGTATTAGCAAATAGGGATTGTTTTCAGTCAAAAGTCTGTAGATTTTCTACAGAAAGGCTGCTGAATTGTGAAATATTAGTAGTCATTGATTTGAAATGCTTGAGTTAATAAATTTGAAAGTTTCTGAATATATATACTATGGACTTTCTCTTTCACCTGAAATTTATACAACTAACTGAGTATAGAAAGTATAAGCTTCTTATTCTTCAATTTAAGTACCAAGAACATTACTCTTTGTGTAGTGCACAATGAAACTCATAATTGTTTTGCAACATCTCAGTTTAGCACGGTTATCTGATTCCTTGGATAGGAAAATGCAGCTTGCAATTTGGTGTAGAGTTTCCCTCCAAATAAAAATAATCATATGTAGCCCTATGTTTGACTTCAGTAATGTTGAGACTTTACTTCTGACTGTTCTGGCACATACAAAAAGCCTTTTGAGAGAGCAGGATTTGTTTCTTCGTTAACAAAAATTCATTCTGAAAAGAGTTCAGAGTTATCAAAGGTAGACTTATTGAAAAAAAAATTGGAGAGTTGAAAAAAAAAAAACCCAAATGATCTGTTCTTAGAATAATCAAGTAAGATCCGTCTGGAAAATTTTAGTGGGAAATTAATGAAGACACACTAAGAAAATATGATCCACAAGATATTAAGGTGTTCTAACTATGATAAAAAGAGGTTATCTGAAAGTTTACCACCACTTTGACCCACTGATGAAATTGGAAATCATGAAAGTAATTATGTTTAATTTGTAAGGAACAGAGCCTCACTGTAGAGAAGCTGTGCAAAAGATACTGCTAGGATACAATAATGGACTTATGACCTACAGCTTTTTCTCTTTCAGTCTTCTAACTGTTGGGGAAAAAAAAGTGTTCCTAGAAGTCTGAGCATTTTTCCATTCATAAATGAACCATAAAAGAAAACAATTAAGAGTACTTATTGTTAGAAAAATTATACCCATTAATTTTACATTATAATATTATTAAAAATATGGAAAATATTTCTTGATATTTTAGATATGAGATGCTATCACTTTTGCAGAGGCAGACTTCATCTTGATTTAGATCTATTTTGTCATATTTGCTATAAGCATGCAAATTTTCTTAAAACTGAGATTTTTTATTTCAACTCCTATGAAAAACTAATTTACATTATTTATTTTTTCTTGTGCCTGTCATGCTTGTGCTTCAGAAGTAACTCTAAAGCCTAATATGTACACTACTGTAATCTCCAAGGATTTAAACTTTCTCAGTACCATTTATGATAAAAACTTTGCTGTCGCTGAAGTACTTGTCCTCACAAACAGTGCAAGTCCCTTTGTTTAAAACTGCCAATAAATGTTTAAATTTAAACAATGGTACTTGTAATTATTCTGTTTTACCCAGACACTGGTGAAAACAGAGGATGAATTAACTGGTAGAACGTAAACATTTTAATACAGAATATGCATATGTTCATATGTCTGGGGTCCAGTGCTGCTTCTAACCTGTTTCTCTGGTAGCTGACACTGTAATCTCCATCAAAGAATAAAGAGATCTCACTTATTCAGATTTACCTCCTTTTCTTGTGGTTCAATGGCAACAAATTTGAGTCTAAAAACAAGGTTACAAATTTGCAGATTTTAAACTAGTGTCCGTGAGTCATAAGAAGTCAATTATTTTTGATATTATTAAAAAAATAAAAATATTTTCTGGCATAAACTAATATGTATCTCCCTGAAAAACTGCTTCTAGATAGCTTCAATTCTCAGAATATACTTCTCAGATATCTTTTAGAATATTATTGTATCACTGCTCCTCAAGCTGGGCAGAACACATGCAGCTTGAATCATTGCTGTACTCCTCTTGAGTCTCAAGAATCAGGAGCCCACAAACCTGTTTAGTTTTCACTTAGAAGATGTTCATGCAAAGAACCAATCAGGTATTTCTTTGCAGATCTAGTTCTGTTAACCAGATTACTGTGCAAAAATTTGGGAGGATCTCCACAAAAGCCCATGCAGTCTCTACTTCAGACCTGAGCCTCAGGTGAGCACACCATTCCACTCCTCCTCTTTCATCTGTCACCATTTTTGTCTGTGTTTTCTCTAGACTGCTTCTGGTCTCCTGGCTCCAGCTCCCTGTTATGAAGCCTTACCACAGAGGCTTTTCTCTGGGGGCCTTAGGTCTGGCACCCTGCTCTGTGGCTCTGGATTCCAGAAGACCCGCTGGATTTCAGTAGACATATCTTAGAGTGCCCAGAGGAGATATTTGAAGGTCCTCTGTGTACCCACTGCACAGGAACACCCCAAAGATGAATCTCCATTGTGAACAAGTCTCCTTTTCAGTTCCATCAGAACAAGGAGGAAGATGGGGATGGAAGCCAGGAGAGCAAAATTCATGTATTATCTGGTGGGCACACTTTTCTTATCGCCAGGAGTGGATGTATGATGCCTGACGATCGTGAGCGTTCGTGCTGAGCAGAGGCAGGAATAAATTTCCTCATGCATCTTAATTGGTGATTACTCACCCCTGGCTAGATCCTGGCTAGAGCACAGACAAAGCACAACCAATCGTGCTTCCTAGTACTGGCTCATCATCAGCCAGGAGCAGATGATCTGTAGTGTCTTGTGCCTGTGGGACAGTGGGAAGCAGGCACTGAAATGTTTCCCAAGTACAGTGTATCAGGCCAAACTGGTCTCCTGTCCCTGTGCTGAGCTACGCCTGGCACTCCAGGGAGCACTAGTTAGAGTCAGCGTACTGCTGTGCACTGTGTCATCCCTGTTTACTCAGAGCCAGGAGCCAGTGGTTTTGTGCAGAGTTAAAATAGCTGCTTAAGCACTTATAATGGATGTAGCTGCTCTTCCCACTCATTCTGGGCAGTGAAAACCTTTGAACTGGTTTTGGTCATAACTGTTGTGATGTTAAAAAATTAATTATATCTACAGTACAGATAAACACCATCATTTTAAGCAGATGACACATAATAGCAGGTAGGATTCACAAATATCCCATTTAAAATTCTGCTGTATTAAAAGACATCAAAAGCTGATACAAATTGCTTCTGGCTGCTCACTATATTATCATATGTCTTCTTGAAGTGATTCATGAATCAGGTGTATTTGGGTTTTTTTTTTGAAGTATCGCATGAACTACACTTTTTCTAACACAATTATATTTAGATACTTCTAGTGTTACCTTAATTCTACCCTTGATAAATTTATGTTCAAACTTCTAGTGACTGGGCTGAAATATAATCCATAAATTTCTGCTTTGAAAAAGAAGAAATAAAACAACATTGTAACAGGAGCATAAACAAGAAGATGCTTTGAAGTACAGTTTTCTGTTCTACCTCTTGCTATTGATGTACCAGAATTTCTAATGTAATCAGCTATTTTAAATGGAACATAAAAAGGATAAAACCATGTCTGGGTTCTCTACATGGAACTATATATGAAAAGATTTCACAAGACACAAACTATGTTGTGAAAAAATAAGAAATTCTAATGCAGGGAGGTGATAAGCTAATACCTAAAATATTTAAAATTAAACAGGGTTTGTAGTGTGTGAAGGAGTTTTCCAGAAAACCTCCTCTCCAATTAGAATGTAGCATAGTTCACAATAACAACTATATTTAATTCTTGTTACTTTCATTTGAAAGGATTGCGGAACAAGGATTTTTGGGATTTATTTAGACTGTTGTATTGAGAACCTGGGCAAAACTATTAATTCCATCTTTCATAAGAAGATAAAATACAATAAACTTTCCTTATTTATCTAGTTTATTTTTGAAGTATTCCTTACATATTTGTGATATTTTATTTATTTTCACACAGCAATAATGGAAATCCAAAAAGAGAAAAGAATATCTTTACACTTTTCTTAATATTTCCCATTATAAAGCTAATATTGGAGATGCTCACTCACAGGCTGGTTACCCTTGCTCTTAAGAGCAGCAGCATCCAGAATTTTACTCATGTAAAGACACAGAAAGAAACAGAAAGATAATATAAATTGTCTATTTTCTTCATGAACTGTAAAGTCTATGGTTTGTGGAAAACTTTTATAGGTGAGGCACTTCAATATACAGGTGAGATGCACCCACAGTCCTGAACTAGCATGCATTTCATGTACTTGTCTTGGCCCAACAAAATCAATCATGGGCAGATAATCCCACAATAGCAGATAATTGTCTACTCTTCACAACAGCAGAGTAGAGCCCCAAGTAAGTTTTCATTTTGGGCTATGTATGTTCTCTTAAAAGGAAAGGGAAGAGAGCAGGAAGAAGATGAAATTACCTTCATTTTCAGGTATTATGAGGTGCAAAGTAAACATGTTTTGCTACTATTTATATGGGCAAAGCTGATGGCTTTGTGGGGAACCAAATAGCTACACACAAAATTTATTTAGAAAACTTTGCTTCTAATTCTGCAAAATAGACTCAAAGCAGTTTCATTTTACCTTTACTTCTCAAGGCAGGTTCAGTTGCAGTCTCTGAGCTATTAAAACTAACAGAGGACAGTAATCGAATATGCGTTCTACTAAGACTGAAATATTAAATCAGAGTGGCTGTGACTTGTACATTAGTAGAATTCCTGTAGTAAAAGTTGATCATTTTCTTTTTATAGACCTGAATACTTAAGATGCATGATTTTAAGGTCAAAAACATTGCAACCTTATCAGAGAAAATTTCTATTGGTTTCTGGCTTTATTTTCATTGAAAATTAATACATTTTTACACAGAATCCTTGTTTAAAATCACATGGTGCATCTCTGTACATATAGCATATATTGTTGACAGAAACATCATCAGTATTTCACCCTGATATGTTTTAATAATATATTATTCCTTGCTAATTTGTCACATCGCCATAACTTTTTTTGGATTTCACAACCCGGCACAGGATACTCTAAAATAAATTATATGCTGACAACTTAAGAAGACATTTAAGAAAAGAAAGATTTGGAGTACAACCACTGAAGTCCTCAGGAGTAGTGAAATTTGTAAGCATACTTTATTCCATCTTAGCACACAGCCATAAAATACAGAAGATGACCTGCTTTTCTGCCATACTTTTGTATGGACATGCATTTCATGCATTTATTCCAATGACAAATACTCCCAGCAAAAACATGAAAACAGCCATGTACAGGCCAAATGAGTGGAAGGAACATGACAATGTATTTAGAGATTGTTCTTTAAGCTGTGTCATAAGTGTAGTAGAGTCTACATTGGGCTAAAGTTTTGAAGAAGCTATTGCATAATTAGCTATAGTATGAGTTTAGTAGATACAAACTCTTTCATAGCAACCACATATTCACATCTGATATTCAACTGCAAGTGCAGATGGCTCACCCCTCTGTCATTAAAAAAGCAAGTGCAATATTCCTTGCATTTGCATGAAACAAACAGCTATGTAACAAGGAACAGTTAATTGACAAAAAAAAGTTTTTCTGTCCATACTTTGAACTCCATAAAGTTGTTTTGTTTTGGGTTTTTTTGCTATTTGCAAAGAGAAAAATGTCCCACTTTCTTTCCATCTTGCTTTTAAGCCAGTTAAAGGTATATTTTCCAAGTAAAATTATTATTTCTGTCAATATTTTTCTACTGCAGCTATTCTGTCTACTGTGGTGTGTTCTACCTAACTGCTGTCTTTCACCAGTCTTTCATTCATAAAATTTTGATTCTAGTATCAACACTTTTGAGTATCTGTAAGTTTTATCTGTGATGATCAGCTATGTTCTCACTAGAATAAGACATCAAAATACAGATTATATTGCTCTTATTTTACAATTGGTAGTTGTTCAAGGCTTTGAAAAATTTATTTCAAAAGCTAAATACAATATAAATTAATATAGTATTAATGCCTTCTAGTTAGTCAGCATGAATTATCTGTAACTGAACATAGTAGTGTTTGAATCTTAATCATACATCTATCAGTCATAAAATTCCATTTCATGAGAATGTAATTTGCATAATAAATGCACAAAGGGAATGCAAGTAACAAGAATGTGCATACCTGAAGTTTATACGTCCCTAATGCTTGCCAAGAAGCAAATTAATATTGAAATAATAGCTTCCAGCTATCATATGCTGAATGTTACAAACTATATTCAGGGAGTTAAACCTTAATCTTTTATGTCCCTTGAAAGAAAAGAGCAGGTACATCTGAGGGTAAGAATTAAGAATAAAGCTACTTGAAAAACTATTCTAATGTAACAAGATCACCTGCTGCCATTTTGGGGTTTGATTTCTTTTTCTTTAATGAAACACATTTTATAGAAGAAAGCTGAGTTAAACAGCATATAACATTAAAGTATTCAAAGTTCTACAGTTTCAGGTATATCTTCCTAAAAAAAAAAAAAAAANCACCAAAAAAAAAAAAAAAAAAAAAAAAAAAAAAAAAAGTTGTACTTTTATGTAAAAGTGCTTTGCTTTCCATGTGACCATTTCAGTAATTCCCTTCCATTCCTTGCCCTGTCAATTTATCAGTGTACAGTGTGGGCTTTGCTTGGGGCCTTGTCTTAGTGAATTAGTCTAATGCAAACTGAAAACACCACAAAGCAAAGGATGCAGCTGGAACTCTAACATCAGTGTGGAAAGGGGTGGTACTATAAGACATCTTGTCATTTGCTCATCTCTACAGAGAGAAGAATGATTTTGCAAATTAAGGCAGGAGTTAAAAATGAAGGGAAGTAACAGCTAATCAGGAACCAAAATGTTTTTTGGGGTGGGCATGCACACAGAAACGCTGTACATGTTCTACCAAAAATGTCTTGGGTTTTTGAACCGTGGGGTCAACTTGAATCATCTCTCAAGTTAAATGCATTTGAATATAGATCTACATTTGAAAATAAAACAGCTTTGTAATGCTGAAATATACACAGCCAATGATTTTCTGATCTGGGAAAGGAAATAGAAGGGAAATGGAGAGGATTTAGAACAGAAAGACTCATGCAGCTCTTAGAAAAAGGAATTATGAATAGCTTTCACAGCAAAAATAAAACAGATTCATCTTGCTTGGACCATTCATTGGAGCAGTGATTTCTTTCTCTTTTCTGAAGATTCTTGTATAATCTGTATCACATGATCCTTATCAGGAGGCTTCCATTACTGGATATGTACTGAAATAATAAAAGAAACCTATTGACAGGAGTGATGCTGTGCAGAGGAACAACATGTCCTTTGCCAACAGTTTTTTTTTTCCAAAGATTTTACAAGTAACACTGAACTTTTGGCAGCAGCTGGTTTTTAGAATTCTTCCCTTTCACAGGTTTCAATAAGAAAAATTACTTTTTTTTTTCTTTTTTTCTTTTTAATTTAGAGAGTAATAGTATGATTGGTTTAGTCGTAATTACACTTCAAAAGTGCTAGCTGCAGAAGATATTAAATATTTCTTCCCACACACAAACAGATTGTCCCATGATATGGAAACTATAAATCTGTATCACTTTTATCACCTAAAGGTAGGGACCAAGGTTAATACATGATAACAGTATTATGGTATCTCTCATTGATGGGAGTGCAATCATGGCATCAGACTTAGTAATGGAAAAGAGCTCTTGTTTATTTGCCAATTTCCAAATGTGTAAAGATCAGAGATCCACTTGATCTTGCAATGGAGCAAGGACTGTGTTGTGTCCACGTAGACTTAGAAGTGGTTTGTGGTAGACAGGGTAAAGGAATAAAGGTATTTCAGATGAGGTACAGAAACTTGCCTTTCCAACCCCACTACTACAGCAGCAGACACAGTTTACCATAGGAGAGAAAGAACAGGTGATATCCCGTCCGTGGCTGTTGGCTAAACTAACAAAACAAGGAAAATTATTAGATCTTAAAGTACATGAAGTGTCCCTGGGTTAGGAAAATAATGGAGAATGAAAGCGACTTCACACTTGTGAGACTTTGTGTGGGATTCTGCTGCACTTGTAGCACTCCACTGTAAGAGTACTGAGAAACAGAGTTCAGCATAGCAGCACCAGACTGGTAAGAGGTCTGTAGCATGTGGCTACAAGAGCAGCCTGGAAAGTGAATCTGGTTATTGTGAGAATGGAAAAGCTGAGGACAGGGAGGTACATCCACCTGCCGTAACAGATTTATGATGAGCAGTTACAGGGAAGACAAAAGCCATACTCTCCTAACAGGTACAGAACAAACACAGGAGACAAGTGACATAAAGTGCAGCAAAAGAAAATCAAGCAAAACAATTTTGTTTTGAGGAGGAGGAGGAAGAATGGGGGGGAATGTGTAGAAGAGCTGTTTAAGTACAGGAACAGATTATCAGAGGAAATACAAGAATTTCTGCCCCTGGAGGTGTTCATATCTCAACAGGGCTAGGTGATGAACAACCTGTTCTAGCAGGGAAGCTAGTCCTATTCTAAGGTAAGGGTTGGACCAGATGATTTCAAAGATCACTTCCAATCCGAGCCATTCTCTGATTAACCAACTGAAGATATAATTTTGACCCTCTTAAAATACTGAAATCGTCCATGTGGTTTTATTAGTAAACTCACTTACTCAAAAGGTAATTTTATGAAAAGTAGTTGTCAAAGAATGAAATATCTGAAGGACACTGAGAAGCAATTTTTAGGAAAGGATTATTTTTATGCAAAAAGAAAAATTATGAATGAGACATCTTCTGCTTGATGATATATTTTAGTAAAATAAATCACACAGAATCACAGTATCATTTTCTTTGGAAAAGACATCTGAGACCATCAGGTCCAACCCTTGACTGACCACTTTGTCGACAAGACCATAAAACTAAGTGCCATGCACTGTCGCTTCAGGGACAGGGACTCCACCACATCCATGGACAGTCTATTCCAATGGTTAACAACCTTTTCCATGAAGAAATTCCTCCTGATATCCAACGTGAACGTCCCCTGGTGCAGCCTGAGGCTAGGTCCTCTCAGCCTGTCACTGGCGGTCTGGGAGAAGAGGCTGTAGCCCTGTCTGGGTCCAGCCTCCTCTCAGGTAGCTGTAGAGAGCGAAAAGGTCACCCTTGAGCTGTCTTTGTTTCAGGCTAAAGAACTCCAGCTCCCTCAGCTGCTCGTGTTGTCACAAAGAAAAATGCAATAACATCTTGGCACAAAGAACGTAATCGTTGATTAAAATTTGTTCATGCTGTCAGGATCTCATGAGCAAAGATATTTTCTATGCTTCATTAGTCTGTGCACATTATCAACTGCTCTGCTTCACTGAATGTGAGCTGATAAAGTTTTGAGGAGCAATGAAAACCTTTTTCCTGTTGTATTATTAATGACACTACAACATTTTTGTCTGTATCTACACATATAATTTCAGCAGCAGAGGTTACATAAAGATGGAAAGGCTGGGATTTGTTTTGGTGCCATCAGTTATACTTCTAGGAAGATTAAATTCATATTTGTGTTTAGTAAGAGTGAGAGGTTGCCTCTTTGTGGTCCTAGGTTTGTGCAGTATATGTGCATACATACCTGTGTCTGACTGGCTTCAGTACTGCCATTCCTGGTTTTACAGAGGATCATGCACTTGCAGAGAGGACAGCACTGGGAGATCTAAGCAAAATGCTTTTCCCTCTTAAGGCAGAGGACCAAGTATCAAACAGGAGTTTAATATGGTCAAGTGTTAGTGCTGTAGTAGCATCTTAAATGAACCTCAAATTTAGTAGAGTGCATGTCATAATAGCCACAACATGTCCCTTCTGCATTTCTTTAGAGTGTGCTTAAAAGATTTATCCATCATGGAACTTCTGTTTCCTAGAACATTAGTACTGACTGGTCTCACTACAATCTCTCAAAGAAGGCCCAAAATGTCAGTGCCCTTACTAAATCCCCAGCTGTCTCACCACCAAAGATTCAATTTCATTTATTTTCCATGAATTATGACATTTTAAATCATATCTTGTGGCTAACAAAAAGCAGTTACGTACATAATCTGAATTACTATATGCAGTTACATACAGACGTTCAAAACGGTGAGATGATAAATTATCAGAACCTCATTGATGGCAGAGGGACTGAATGAAGACTTCAGCATTTGGAACTGTTAGGAAGGACAGAAAGGAATTCTGAGTATTTGCTTCTCTTTATTGTTTACCAGCTACTATTTACTAAATGAGAGAAATTTAGAAATTATTCAAAAGCTGTCATTAAAAAGTACATACAGTATTGTTCCCCAAAACAGCCACAGCTATTATTCTACTGTATGGTCAGCTTTAAAAAAATGCAGTTGAAAACTGTCAGTAATCTATAAACTCTGCATTCTGGCTTTTACTTTGTCTTGGTTTGGGTCTTTTTGTTTTGTTTTGTTTTGTTTTGTTTTGTTTTGTTTTTTTAATATATTGTCTTTCATACAGTATGATGAAAACTAAGATTTTCTGGCATGGAACTTATTTCTAAAAAAATAATGCTACATACTCATTCACACTAATTTATGATTTTCATCAGAAAAATAATAATTACATACCCAACCTAAACAATATACGGCTTTGACTTCAGTGTTTAGACATCTGCAGAAAAAAAATTATTTTAATAATATCTCATGTATTTTAATTTCACTAAATTGAATAAAGCATATCTTTAATTTGAACTCAGCATTCTTTAACAGGAGTTAGTTTTTTTTTTTCAGAAAAACAAGATGAAAGGCGGATTTTTTGTGCAGTTTGATTATTTGCCACTCTCTGTTATTTCGTGATGTGTGAATGCAACCTGGGTAAATTTCAAAGAAATTGCCTATCTTGTATGTTTCCAAAGAGTACCAAACACTTAACAAAAATGCTGCATTGATGTACTGTGTTCTTTATTTTCCCCCAAGTTGTAATGGTTTGCTCCCCGTTAGATGTGCCCACCCCATTAAATGTACCCATTCCCTCATTGTAAACCCCAGCCCATTTTCCCCAATGTTCCCCTTCAACCATTGTAGCCCTCCCCTCACAACCTGCCTGTCATTTGTAACCCCTCCCCTTTTTCCAGAAGGTTCTGTGTGCTTCAGTACCCCATTGGTGAATGTGACCCCTTCCTCCTCCCCTTTATTCCCCATTGGGCCCCACACTGTAAATCCCTCCCCTCTCTCCTCCCCTGGAGTTACCCTACTGCACCAAGAGTTGTACCCACCCCCTGATTTCACCCTCCTTTTAAACCCCTGCACAGAGATGCTCAGGGTTGTTCAGCCCCTGAATCCTGCAGCCAGGATCTCCTTTTGTCCCCAGATCCTCCAATAAACCTGTCTGGAACTTCAAACTGACAGCCTCCTCGCCTCTTTCACCCTTCTTTGGACACTCTCTGTAGCTGCTCTTCCTGCAGAACCCACGGAAGGACTGGCTGGCAGCGTCCTCCCCTCCAGCCAGTCCCCACACCTGGCACGCAGCCTGAGCGTGTTTAAAACGCCTTGTGGGGAAAGCTAGCTGGGACTCAGGCAGACGTGTCAAGGGTTTGTTCTTCTGAAGTATCCAAACTATGTGATTGTTCCATTGATTTCACTGATTGCATTTGAAAATGTATTCCAATGGCCTATTTGGCACCTAACAAGGCTCTGACCTTTTCTGTTAAAATTGTTTCCATAAATAAATTGCAACTGAAATTATATAATCTTAGCTTTCAGATATGAAATCACAGAATCACAAGGTTGGAAGAGACCTCCATAATCATCAAGTCCAACCCAACCATAACACCTCAACTAATTCATGGCACCGAGTGCCACATCCAGTTTATAACATCTGGTTAAGTAACGTGAATAAACCAAAAACCTACTTACTTAAATTTTTGAAAGGCAGTGTGTTTCACTGTGCTTGATTCACCTGCCTAAAAGACCAAACTGCCGTAGAACCACCACATTCCACTTATTTCTGACAGCTTCCATTCACTTTCTACAATAATCAAAATACCTTTAAGTATTTTCCAAAATAAAGGAAATTATCATGAATGCTTGTTTATTCTAACTGGCATTTTAAAATTAAATAAGAATTATCTACGGTCAGTGCCATAGACATCAAGAGGCTGATGTACAAATTAGTAGGAATGCAATGTGGTTTATAGCTGATGCATCAAGAAACAATTTGTTGCACATTGTTTCCACCCAAGGAAAAGCATCTAAAAGAACTTCCTCTTAAAATAACAAGCATTTGGCTTCCTATATCCAGCAAAACATCAGCACTTAAGGAATAAACTTTAGATATTACTTATCAAAAAGAACAATAAAATCCTAACAATAAATTCCTTTCTTCAGATATGCAGTCATGCACTGCAATGAATTTTGAAAATCTTGGTTCATATTGAAAAAGGATTAATAGATTTTGGGGCCTTTCCTATAATTCTTACCTTAGAAAACAGAAGCAAGAGCAAACATTTTGCTATGAACAAAAAGCTGACCAAGAAATTAGACAATATCATAAAAACAGAAAAGGGAATCAGGAAAAATAAATTAATGTCCTAACTCAAATTCTATGTATTTTTCATGGAACTCGATTTAATCTCAATCGTAAACTTAATCTTCTCAAACTTTCAGATATACAAATTAGTGCAAGATTTTTTAAATTAAATATGTGTGTCTGTGGTCTTGTAGGGATATTACCAATTCACTATTTTGAAAACTGCTGCTTAGTAACAGAAGTGTTTGTCATGGATGAGAATTTTTTATATTTACTGAAACAATATTAAAGGTGGACTGGGATTATAATTATGAAACATATTAAAGGATTCAGAAATAAAGGGATCAGTTAATGACTGACAAGAGAATCTCAGCTATTTGTAACTGTTATTTATTCAAGACATAAAAGCATTAGAGAGGTATCCATGGAGCTTATTCTTTGTCGACTGATAAACAAAAGTTGTTTCAAAGCTATTAAATTGTTTATGTACACCATTTTGAGAAACATAAATAATCCAGCTGTGGTGGCATCAAGTTCTAAGACACAAGATTCCCTAATGCACCACATCACCTTGGACAGACAACTGGCACACAACATGTGTCTGCAGCTTAATGGCAAAATAAATGCTTCATTGTGTGAAGCTATTTTTAACTAACTAGCCTGACCACTGATATTACTACAGCTATGGGGAAAATCCTTCAATAATTCTTTGCATTATTTCAGGATTCATCTGTTCTGTAAGTGCAACACAGTGACTGTTATAACTAGCCAAACAAAACAAAACAAACACCAGCTACAGGAATACTCAAGTTTTTCAACTTTCAGTGTTCTCCTTTGGAATACATTTGGCTTTCACTCCAAATCTGTGTGATGGCTTCCACAAGTTGCACAAATATCTAGGATTGGAACATTTATCCCTTCATCTCGATCTACTGAAAAAGGATTTGAAAGCTATTTGAGTGGTGAAGGAAGACAGAGGGAAGTAGTGAACACTCAAAAGATATGACTGTAAAAATCCTCATTTCTGTGAAAAATCTAAATAATACTAAAACCATTTAAAATTAATCATATTATGAAACTTTTCAGCAGTTACAATCCTTAGTAAAAAAACTTAAAGAGTTTTTATGAAAAGAAGCAAAAACTAAAAGAGTGATTTGTACATCCATCTATGAATCTTGGTGTAGCTAACTAGTTTATTAATGACAATATTTCTTTAAGTACAAAAAAGCCCTCAAACCTTCCCCAGTGACAATTCTTTCAGCATTTTGTGCTACAGTACTTTCTGGCATCTGTAACAGATGGAAGTAAAAACACAAAGCCCCATATACAGAACAGAACAAAAATGATGCAGGACTGAACACTCAAAAATTACTAGAAGATAATGGAGTGACACGTCTGCCTGAGTCCCAGCTAGCTTTCCCCACAAGGCGTTTTAAACACGCTCAGGCTGCGTGCCAGGTGTGGGGACTGGCTGGAGGGGAGGACGCTGCCAGCCAGTCCTTCCGTGGGTTCTGCAGGAAGAGCAGCTACAGAGAGTGTCCAAAGAAGGGTGAAAGAGGCGAGGAGGCTGTCAGTTTGAAGTTCCAGACAGGTTTATTGGAGGATCTGGGGACAAAAGGAGATCCTGGCTGCAGGATTCAGGGGCTGAACAACCCTGAGCATCTCTGTGCAGGGGTTTAAAAGGAGGGTGAAATCAGGGGGTGGGTACAACTCTTGGTGCAGTAGGGTAACTCCAGGGGAGGAGAGAGGGGAGGGATTTATAGTGTGGGGTCCAATGGGGAATAAAGGGGAGGAGGAAGGGGTCACATTCACCAATGGGGTACTGAAGCACACAGAACCTTCTGGAAAAAGGGGAGGGGTTACAAATGACAGGCAGGTTGTGAGGGGAGGGCTACAATGGTTGAAGGGGAACATTGGGGAAAATGGGCTGGGGTTTACAATGATGGAGAGGGAATATGGGGTGGGTACATTTAATGGGGAGCAAACCATTACAACTTGGGGGGAAATGAAGAACACAATACAACAAACCCTAACCTGTGCTTTAAACTGCTACTGCAATGATTCAGCCAAAGGCTGGAAAAGCGATTTAAACTTAGTTTAGTTGTGGTTAAAAACTGTCACAATATTTCAGTAAAAGTGTGTTCAGACAAAGCCAATAGTTAAAATTTTTACTCATTAGTGCTCAAACCATAATACAACACTTCTTTTTGTATTTACTTCTTGTGCGTGTGAACCCGTCTATGGCTTACTTACTTTGGTTAAATGTACTTATCATCAAATCAGACCAAACCAGAGTGAATGAATGAATGAACGAAAAAAGTCACTGAAAGTATTAAAAGAACACATCACAGGATTTTTTTTCAAAATCAGACTTTTTTTAAAAAATCATTTTTGGCATGCTTCTTCCTTTAGGAAATTCATGATAATGATACTTCTGTGCACTGTTAATTTTTTTTCTTCTCCTAAGCATTTAAAAGCATCAGGCAGAATGGATTGCAGGGCATTAGTATCACTATATTTACATTATGGCTGGGTGGCTGATAAACTGTTGCATTGTAATAATTTAACATTTTATTTAATTTTTCTTGATCTATCCATAATGGGTTTTTTGCTCTTGTATTAACATTATAAGTTAGTCATAATAGACTAATTTATCGCTTTTCTTCCTTATCAGAACTGGACTGGATTCACATGGTTTGTTGCTGGAATCCATTCATATCAGCCAGGCTAACAAAAGGAAAAAAAGGGGTATATCTTTAAGCCCAGTCTTTAATTTGTCAGGAAAATTCTGATGTGGGCACAGGCTAGGGGCTCATCATTACAGGGGAAAGGAGAATAAAACATTAAAAAAAAGTTAATACACTTTTCTGTGTCTACAAAATATAGTGGAAATCCTATCTTCCTGCATAGGTTCTTGGGTTGTGAAGGGGAAGAAATGCTTGTAGTTTCTCTGTTTAAAAGACAGTAGTTTAATGCATAATGTGGTTTAATGGATAACCACTAGTGTGTTACGTTGTGGTCATCTGTTTCAACAGCCATTCTCTGAGGAGCTTTTCCTACCACACAGCTGTTGGTAAGAGTATTCCTCTCATGTTTTATTTTACCTCCAAAGTACAAGACTATTAAATAGATATCAATTGAAAGGTGGGTAATGTTACAATTTGGAGACCATTTCTTATCAAACAGTAAAAATTGCTTACATAACTTAATAAGGAACATAACAGTGATTTTTGTTTTAATGTTAAGTAAAGAAGTAGGAATTCATTATTAAAATTTTTACTATCAATTCACTTAGTTTCGTAAACATGGCATGTAACTGAAAGATCAGAATTGCAGCTGGTATTGTTGGAAACTTGGTGGAAGTTTCCTGAGAGACTGAGAAAACAAGCAACTCTCAAGACTTCAAATGTACTTTTCCTCAGCTACCAGACAACTTGTTTGCTAAAAATTAAACTCCAAGTATAAACAAATATATCAGTGAAGCCATGGATTTATGATACCTCTAGTCTTCACTTACTCCTGAGATCATTACATGGGATGCTTCTTAGTCTCCTGGTCGAGATGTAGCTGCCAGAGCTCTTTAAAAAAGAAGCCCAAGAAAACTGAGAATTTCCCTTCAGCATACTCCACTGGTTGGACCTCGTGTCTAGATATGTTGTTTCTGTGGAAGTAGATATCCTGGCCAAGAAAGGTTGATCTTTTCACACCTTAGACCACCTTGTCAGTGCTGATCTGTTCTTGTACCTCCATGTACTTATTACCACTTTGCAGACTGTGTACCTGACTTCATGTTGGATTTTTTTGATCCCTCCTAGTTGCAGACTGTTATTTTAGCTTTACTTTTTTTTACAAAGTTATGAAAAAGATGCAATAATAAAAAAAGCATTTTACTTTCTAGCTGAAATTGGACAGCCTTGCAATGTATCTGTGTGCAAATAAAACAGAATGATTTGCATTTAGCCTTGAAATCAAAGAGGTTTATAGCAATCAGTATGTGAGGTAAAAAGGGTATGTTTCTCAAATACATTTCTCATACAGTCTTGTTATTTGCTATTTTGAGACAAACTCAAGACCTCTCCATTTCCAGTGTCCACTTTCCCATTTCCAAGCTGTTTGTGGGTAAAGCATCCACTTTAAATAAACAAAGAATTCAATTGCAAAGGCACTAAAGGTACCCTTTTAAGAATGAGTGTTTTGTGGATAGGCTGTGTCAGTTAACAGATAGGTTATAAAAGTAATAAAAAATTATTTAGATACAGAACCAAACCAGCTACTTCAATTGAAAATTATTCAGTCCATTAATATTACCAAACTTTTCTCTCTATCAGGGAGTACAGATTTGAAAATATTTGATAAGTTTATATTCTTTCTCAGACCACCTGGCTTACATCACATACACATAACCATAAACCAACTTACATGGGCAGGGAGATGGCAGTTCTTTGACCCCACGCAGCAGTCTCTAGGCAATTCAGTTGTCCACTACCCTCTTTAATAGACTAAAAAGTTTTCAATATAACTACCTTAAATGTAAGATCAGGGACACTTTTTCCTCCAATTGCCCTCAAAGGAAATAATCTGGCTTCACCTTCTTTTCACAGCAGAGCACGTGGTGTTTAAGATAAGCCATTCTCCTCAAGACCAGCCGTTTAGGTCTGTAGTGGTGATGCAGCTCCCTGCAGACAGATGTCAAGTGCTGATGCATGCACACTGACCTGAAGCTTTTGCTTGTCCCGTTTTTCTCATCTCTTTCCTATGTGGGTATTTTTGTCAGCGACGGGTGGGGAAGGAGAAGCGTTTAACCATTTGGGGGAAGGCAGTCCAGAAGCTTGTTCAGAACAGTGACTCTGATTAGGCTGGCCAATATTTTGACAGCTCTGAGTGCATGGTCAGTGCTATTGCACGGCCAGTCTGTCGCGCACAATGAGGTTCTGCGCAGGGCCACATAGAAGAAGCAACGTAATAAGACAAAACCCATGTATAACTAGAATACTAAACATTTGCATAATGAATCATTTATTAGGCACTTTTTGAAAAGTATGCAATGTGTAAAGAATACTATATGCACTCAATGTGATACGAAGAGATGGTTTGGAAAGAATTTAGTACTTAAAATAATTGTGCATATATTCACCTTTTTAATTTCTATTTTTAATTTCAAAGTTAGTTATTCACAATATTCATGGCTGATTAAATTATCAAATGTAAGCTTTTCCTTAGCCTAAAATGTCTGGGAATTGAGAAAACAAATATATTTGTTGATTTCGGCTTCATTTGTGCAAGTTCAGTTTCAGTTTAAAAAGTACCCCAAGAACATAATGAAATTTAGTTGAACTAAGAATAAAAAAACTCAGGAGGATACCTTAAAAACATACAATTATATACTACCACTAAATTCATTTTAGTATCACAGACTGATAAAAGGGTTTAATCTTCTGTTTTCTCAATATTCAAACTGTTTAAAACTGAGCATCTTTGCCACACTTTGGAACAGAAATATGTTAAAGTTTCATTCAAGCAAAAAAAAATCTCAAATTACAATATCTCCCTGATGGGAGATGTGGTCAGATATAATAATTCTAATTATTTTTTCCTGGTTTTAAGTAATTTATGAACTAATATTTTTTTGACATTAATTAACATCAAGTCATTCCTGTAATAATTTTTGTTATGCTTAGCTGAATGTTTTCATCAATTTTAATGAAGAAACTGTCAATTTTGAAAGAGGTTAAAATAAATTATTGCAAAAATATTTTCACACTTTTAAGAGCAGGCAGTAAACTTGATAGCGCGTTCTATAATGGAGTTAAAGTAAATTAGAAGGTATTGCCAAAAGTTCTAGCTACTCCATAATATATGAGGACTGATTACTTTTTTTTTTAAATGAAGGTGACATAAAAGGCTTTTAAAAAGCAAAGAAAATAAAAAGCTCTATCAGTATTGTTCCTTTTTAGCTTCTTCCTCATTATTTAAAAAAAAAAAAAANTCTTCTTTCCTTTGGTTTGGCTAAATATCTGTGTCCAGAGCAGCCATGGGGGAGTCCTTGCCTAGCAGAATTGCAGGTTGGCAGAAAAGCCACTGTCATCCTAGAGGCCCATATGGGAGCAGCTTGAGTCATTAGTCAGAGGGCACAGCATGTTGCTAATTACTGTGTTAAAAAGAGACATTGGTTCACTGTTTAAAAATAGGAATCTTAACTTTTCTTCCTTCTGACAACTTCAGCAGTAACTTGGCCGGTAGATTAATTAATGAAACGGATGAACCAAATGATCACAAAACCTAGCCACTTGAAAAGCTGCACCAAGTTTTATTTTCAGTCCCTTGGCTGTTACACTGTTCTCCTTTCAAACTCTATAAATCAGTGATAAATGTGTGAGTAAAAGCCCTGAGTAGCTTTTATCTTCTTAGTATCTCTAAAAATTAGTTACCTGTGTTAAAGTAATTTTTCTCACTCTCCATTCTGAAGGGTTTTTTTAGTTTCTAAGAATCTATTCATTTTCTACATAACCAGATCTCTTACTTCCACCTTTCCAAAATAATAGCTTAGAAACTGTTTATTTTCTACTGATCAGGTAAACATTTTAAAATTTAGACCTTTTTTTTTTTTTCTCAGCAAACAAATTGCAATTTGGTTTACATCTTACATTCTTTATCTGAGTCTTAGCTGCTCAGATACTGCTGCTTAAATGCAGAACATATAGAGCTCTTTTACTTAAACTAGAATGATTTTATTTTTCCTTTTATCATTGAAGTATTGAGTGGGCAGAAACATATACTAGTATGAGGATTAATAGCAAAATCAACTAAGTTTATAAGATTTAAGTGCTAAGTACTATGCCCTATGTAATAGAACTGAAGAAACATTTACTGAACTTTAGGGGACAAAATACTTTCGTGATGCAAACTGGTGAGATCAATTTCTTGAAATGCCAAGAAATGCCAGCTGATGAGCAGGCATAGAAAGCTCTCATGCCAAGTGCTAAAAAAAGGAAAATAAATGCATCTTTAATTAAAGAAGGCTGATATAATGGGAAGCAAATGCCTCATTTAGAATAGAAATACCATGAAGAATATTTTCAAAGAATCCTCAAGTTTTCTGAGAGAAACAAATCCATATTATTATGTGAATTGAAGTACAGAGTTATAATATTTGTAATAAACATAGAGAAAATTAAGCAAAAATCTTCTTTAAATCTTCTCTGCTGATTGTGATCTGTTTATGGTAAATCTGATTATGACACAGACAGAGAAAAGGTATTTTCTGAGGATGTCCTATTAGAATGACAGAACATCCTTGCTTTACAAAGACAGAATGGTGTTCACAGGAATCACAAGATCAAATAAAATTACTTTATTTTAGTAGCACATCTGTTCAGAAAGGTTCTACAAGCCTTTGAGTCTGTAAGGCTCAGTTTTCAATGGAGTACGTAATCTTCAATTATTGATTAATTCTTCACTGGGCCTTTGAGGAATCGTACTTATGTAACATGTCTGTGACAACGTCCCATATGCCTGACATCTTGCTGCAAAGAGGGAGAAAGAAACAGTAATTAAAACTGTTATTAGGGTTAGTGGAGATGCTAACAATATTTAGGCAGTGATCACACTGCAATACAAGAATCTCTGTAGCTCACAAAATCATAGAATGGATTGGTTTGGAAGGGATTTTAACATTCATCTAGTTCAAACCCCCCATCATGGGCATGGATGCCACCCACTAGACCTTGCTGCTCGGGGCCCTGTCCAGCCAAGGGACATCTCTTGCCACCAGGCTCCACTCGAATCCAGCCAGCCAATTCCTCTCCCACAGAGTAGCCCACCCTCCAAATCCAGTTTGGAGATGAGGGTGTCATGTGGGGTCATGTAGAAGGCTTTACAGAAGTCTTAGTAGATGGTATCTGTCAACTTGTTTAGCCCCCTGCATGCTAGAAGGCCACCAGGTTGGTCAGACAAAATTTGCTTTTACTGAAGGCCTGTGTCAGACCTCCTTGTCTTGCATGAGCCTTAACATTGCTGGCCTGAGGATCTGCTCTGTGTTCTTACCATGCTCACTGGTCTGTAGGTCCCTGGGTCTTCCTTTCTACCGTTTAAAAAATTGCAGTCATGTTTCCCTTCAGGTTGTTTTTTTTTTTTTTCCCTAATTTCTGCTTGTCTGGACATTACAAAATCTGGACATGGATAATGAAGACATACAAAAATTCTGAAATAAATGACATAAAAATATTGTCTTATTAGTGGACTGCTAAACCCTGTTGTGAGCTCAGTGTAGCAGTAATTTTTAAATAAAAACTATCAAAATGCTAACATTCTTCAACTTGCACTAAATTTTAATGTATTTGCATTTTTTAAAATTATACAAGTAACATCCAAAGCTTCATTAAATGTCTGAGTTACCAGAAATAAAGAACTTTAGTATCAAGTATTAATATATATATAGAATATATATTCTATATGTAGTATCATATATATAGAATATTTTATATATATAACATTACATATACATACACATATATATATATATATATAAAGTACTTTAGTATCAAGTGTGACTCCAAATACATTTTCCTGCCTATTCCTACTGGTCTCATGGCATCAGTTAAGCAAGTAGTCCAATTGTACGACCCATGAGGGATCAAAAAAAATGCATTATAACACAAGTTTTAACATGTCAGCAGTCTCAGAGTGTGGAAAGTTAGCATCAGTAGCATAAATTCTTACACACTTTTGACACAGGATGACAAGGAGAAAATGATGGCACAAGACTTACTATCTCTTTCATAAATCCATCACTTCGAAAATCAAAAATGTGAATCATCCTTCAGAGATATTTCCTAATAAAAGCTTCTTTTTTTTTTTTAGGTGCTAACTGAATGCTTCTAACTTTGTCCTTTTCTCTCTCAGTGGATGACTTTAGATGTAAAGCTGTTTTGCTAGAAGAATATTTTTATTATGAAAGTTAGTTCATAGATGTAATTTAGTCATAGATGACTAAATATTTTCCAGAGATCAGTGCTTAATCTCTTATTTATTAAAATTAATTTTCCAGCATAATTTTTTAAAATTTATTTTGATTCCAAAATACTCTCTCTTTAGTGTTTGTCCAGAAGGGGAAAAGAAATAGCTCATCTTGAAGAAGAAGCAATCAATCTCTCTTAAATTGGATTTGACTAGTTTTTCCTTTCTAAAATGTACCATTATTTTCTCTCTTTTTCAGATGCTTGCAAAGTTTAACTGTCTTTTTGAGTTTGACTATCTGAGTAACTTCCACTCTATGACTCAAAGTGCCATTTCTGAGAAATCTTGTATCTCTTAAAATATTGCTTCTGCAGAGACATCTAACTGTGCTAATACAAAGTTCCTCATGAAGACCAAAAATGTTGAGAAAAAAACAAGGGCAAGGGCTTTTTCAGTGTTTACAACTTTTTCCCTGTTGATAATTCTGAGAGAGTAGCAAATGTCTTTCCAAGGATATAGCTCCTGTTGCTTTTTAAAACTAGGTTCTAGTTATGAAAATCCTTATAAATCAGGATATGACACTTAAAAATTGTCACTCGAAAGCATCCTCCTACAGCACTTCAGTAAAAGTCTTGGGGTCACTCACTACTCCTGGAGAATATTTTTTGTTTGTGCCACCACTTGTTATGGCACTTCACGATATTACTGTGGCTGCTGCTTCCTCCTGCTGCTTCAGAGCTTAATCTGATTTTCATTCCTCTGTGACACTTCTGCTTTTCTTTGATTAGTTTTAACCTCGTTAGACTTTAGCTTTCCTCTTTCCACTTGGAGACAAATAAAACCTATCACATACTTGAAATAAATTTTGTTTGCGCAAAAGAGAAAAAGAGCACGTATAAAGATGTGGTGACTAAAGACAGCAGTATCTTGTGGCCTCTTTTTATAAAAGATAGAACTAAAATGGTCTTTCAGAGCCACTCCAAGATACAAGCTAATTTTTTTAATGTATGTCATGACACTAGTTTGTCAAATTGCACTTTACAACAAAGATTGGACAGCTTTCTGTACAATGATTTTAAATCCCCCATTTTGGATGGGGTCTTCCAAAGACCAAGGCAAAATGATTACCTCAAACAACTGGCCATTTTTCTAGTTACTCAGATATATAATTGTGAATAATTCTGAGTGTTTTTATAATTTTCCAGATGAATCACAAGAAAAAACATGCAAATTTTGCTTCAGTATTAGCATCACATGAAAATATTACTTTGGTAACTGAAATCAGTATAAAACCAAAGACAACGTTGTGAAGTGGGTATTCAGAACAATGCTGCCTAATTAACATTCTGCTTATTTGCAAAGATAACACATAATTAGGCTACTTTGCATGAAAAAAAAGCAAGTCAGATGGTGGTTTATCAAACAATAAAATGAATATTTACTTAGCAACATTGAACTCTATGACAAATACTATTCTCATAAGACTTGTGAGGGAGAACACTCATAAGAAATACTGTTCACTACTACATGTTTCTCAGTTCTGGGAAATTCAGCTTATGTTGTATAATACTGGGGATTTATTTTGTGACTTATTTCTGGTAAAACTAAACATGTCTACCTGCAGAAAGACCTTTTTTTTTCAAATAGACATGCACAACTGGACCACACAGGAAAACAGCACTTTCTTTTTATCAAACAGCCAATCAAGAACCAACCAACCAACCAACTGCACCCTCCCGCCCCCCTAAAAAACAAAAAACAAAAAAAACCCAGGAAAAATCAGTTGAGAATGCACTGCATAAAAACATTATTTCATAGTAGGACTCCTACAGCAAATGCTCACCCTTTAGTGAAACAGTAAATGTGGATGGAAATGGGCCCTGTGACTGAGTGCAAAAGGACAAAGAAACGCAGGCCCACACTGCTCAAAGACAGCTTGGTAGTGGTGTGATTGCCTTTCTTCTGCTACACTTTTCTGCTACATGGTAGACTCTTCTGCCTCCAAAATCTGTTCTAACCTGCCTTCTGGAGCTCACTTTATAATAAAAACAGCAGGAAAAAAATTGGTTTTGGGGACTTACTTTGGTGTAAGTTAGATCACTTGACAATTTAATTTTATTCTGTTGCTAACTCATTATCAAATTCTAACCCATTTATCGTATCCACTGTTTTTTCTTTCTGTCTTTCTATCTGTCTATCTATCTATCTATCTATCTATCTATCTATCTAATTTAATCTATCTATCTACCTATCTGTATATCTATCTGTATATCTATCTATCATCTATTTGTCTGTCTATAAAGCAATAAATTACATCAGATCTTCTCTTGAAAGATTCACATTGCTAGTTCAGCTGTACTGGCTCTCTACAGCAGAAGTTGAATGGATGAACTCTTTGAGCTCTTCTCTACTTTTCTTGGCAAAAAAAAGAGTGATTGTACTTTTACAATACTCTAGCGAAGACTTGTACAGGTCACAATGTGGTATTTAATAAAAAGGCTGCATAGCTGCATTAAATTACCACTTGCAGAATAGCAGAAGTAGTTTTCTGTATTTGTAAATATGGTTACTGTTTAAATACCTTCAATTTCCTTTCAAATACTCGTTTACCAATGTCTAATAGATATCAGCACAGTTCAGCATTAAATTATTAATTCATTTTGACTTTACGTAGGAAGACACATTACTTAAGTACATTCACTACAGCATAAAATGAAACATTTATATTTCTTTTGCAAGTTTAATGTGCAGTTTAAGTTAAGCTATCACTTAAATCTCTGCTATTCTACAATATGACTTAAGTCTGACTATTCAGTGGTATAAGCACCCTTTAGGCAAGGAATTAACACATTCAGAGGCTAATTCTACTAAATAAAGGGAACACACTGATACTTTATTTTATTACCTATCTTCTGCAGTCCAGTCTTTTGCAGAATTTTGAGGGGGCAATGGACAATAGTACACCAAAGAATACAGAGACGTTGTGTCCACTAGGATAGTAGTGAATTCAGGACTCCTGTATATTTCATACACTCTAGATTTAGTGTTCTGCACTTTTTCTCCAAGAGAAACTCTCAGTAACCGAAAGACCAAATAAGGCCCATTAAAGAGACCCGACCTGGAGTACTACATCTAGCTCTGGGGTCCCCAGCACAGGAGCCCTGTTGGAGTGAGTCCAGAAGAGGCCACCAAGATAATCAGAGGGATGGAGCACCTCTCCTGTGTTGAAAGAATGAGATAATTGGGACTGTTCAGCCTGGAGAAGAACAGGCTTTGGGATGACCTAATTGCAGCCTTCCAGCACCTGGAGGGAGCCAAAAAGAAAGATGGAGAGCAACTATTTACAGAAGTGTGTAGTAACAGGACAAAGGGGAATGGATTCAAATGGAAAGAGAGTGGGCTTAAATTGCACATTAGGAAGAAATTCTTTACTGTGAGGATGGTGAGGACCAGAAAAATTGTGGATGCCCCACTGACACGGAGCCTGCTTCCTGGCTGGCTGGAATGTCCCGCAGGCACTGTGTAGGGCGTGGGGACTGACAGCTGGTAAGAACGCAGACTGCCAGTCCTGCCGTGGGTCGGGGATAGCCAAGGCACTCATGGTCGAAGAGAAGGCAAAGGAGGCGAGGAGGCTGCTGGCTGAGGTTGCAGGACAGGATTTATTGAAGGGTCCGGGTAGAAGGGGATCCTGCCTGGAGGGTTCAGGGACCAGAACCACCCCGAACCCTTCGTGCATGGGCTTAATAAGGGGGTGGAATCAGGGGGAGTGTTGTGTTCTGTTTTCCCCCTAAAGGTTTAAAATGGTTTGTCCCTTTGTTACTTGTACCCACCCCTTACCCTGTCAGTTATTGTAACCCCTCCCTTTATTCCCGAATGTTCCCCTTCAATTACTGTAACCCTTCCCTCCCTGATCTGCCCATCAATTGTAACCCCTACCCTTTCTCCAGAATGTTCCCTGTTCCTCGGTTCCCCATTGGTTGCTGTAACCCCTTCCTCCTCCCACCGGTTGCCCATTGGATGGGTCTCTTTGCTCTCTCCTCCCCTGAGGATACGCCATTGGACATGGACTTGTACCCACCCCCTGATTCCACCCCCCTTGAAAAACCCTCGCACAGAGGTGCACGAGGCTGCTCTGGTACTGGAATCTTCCTGGCAGGATCTCCTCCACCCCCACTTCCTCAATAAACCCTGACCGGGAATCTCAAACCAGCAGCCTCCTCGCTCCCTTTGCCGCCTCTCCGACAGCTTCTGGCCGTGCGCACCCGACCCACGGTAGGACTGACAGTCTGCGGCTCCCCCAGCTGTCGGTCCCCACACCTTGACACGCAGCCTGCGTGCATTCGTCCCCTGTGTGGCTAGCCGGGTCGCAGGCTGTCGCGTCAGGGGAGGGCACAACTCACAAGCCAATGGGACAAGTCCAGGGGAGGAGAGAGAGGAGGAGTTCACAACCTGGGGACCAATGGGGAATTGAGGGGCGGAGGAAGGGGTCACATTCACCAATGGGGTACTGAGTAACAGAGAACTGTCTGGAAAAAGAGGAAGGATTACAAATGACAGGCAGGTTGGGGGGGGGAAGAGCTACAATGATTGAAAGGGAACATTCAGGAACAAAGGGCGGGGTTACAATAATTGATAGGGGAAAGGGGTGGGTACAAAGGGATAGACCATTTTTGAACTTTTGGGGAGAAGCAGAACACAACAGAACAGCCCACCTCTGATATTTTTCAAGGCAGGGTTTGATGTGATCTTGAGCAACCTGGTCTAGTGAAAGATGACCCTGTCCATGGCAGGGGAGTTGGAACTAGATGATCTTTAAGATCTCTTCCAACCCAAACCATTCTTGATTCTGTGATTCTATAAAATGTATTTTAACATTTTTCTTTGTCAAATTCCATATCGGAACCAACAAAAGAGCAGAAAAACAACCCTGAATGGATCTGTTCTTTTACTTTGTGCCATGGAAAAAGTACAATTAATTTTACGTGCTCTGTAGGACAGATATGAGTGTGGGAAACTGGTGCAATACTGCGTTACATAATCGTTAACTGTGTTTCCCAAAATCTGTTGAAAAATTGGCATCATAAAAATGGATTACTATAAGTTGAATGACAGAAATAAAAAAAAAGTTTGAATTTGCAGTAAAAAAGTGGAAGTAATGCTATTATGTACAAAAATAAATATGTTTCTTTTGTGGTAAATAGCCTGGCTGAGTATAGTCTGATTTAAATGAATGAGAACTCAGGTAAAAATGGAGCCAGAGGCTGTTGAAATACCTTAGTTTAAATTATTTATGTAAATACATATTTATGTAAATCTCAATTAGTAAAATATTTCTAAAGTATTTTAAAACCAGATAATAGGTAGGTATTAGGCAGCAGCTTTTTAAATTGTATTTTGACACTCTCTTTTGGTTGTTGATTTCAAAACCCTTACTTTTGAAAAGGTTCTTTGCTGTACTCTGCAGTTTAAAAAAAACCCTGGCAGTTCAAAATTTGTTTATTTTCTTTCCCCATGCAAGAAAAAATATTTGCTTTTGTTTCCTTTTTCCCCCCTAACCATAAAGAAATAAAAGATGTCTTTTTTCCCCTACAACATTGAACCAAAGAAATAGTACTGCATAAGATCTAATTTGCTTTTTAAGAAATAAAGACAAGTAAAATATTTTTTATTTCTAATAAACTCTTTAAAAGCAAAATAAGTCACGTAGAAATGTCTGTGCCCTATTCCTGCCTTGTCTATCATCTGTTTAAATTTTACATCATGAAATTCATATTCTTTCTAAAAGTCTAGAAGAGCAGTCCTTCTCAAATTAGAACAAAAAATGGAGGATTTCATTATAACTAATGAAGTCATGTTTACCAAGTTTTTTTCTTGTTCCACAGCTCAGAATAATCTATATGCAATGAACCAGTGCAGCTCCTTCATAAAATGCCAGATGATAAGGCTCAGATTGAGAGGTTTCAAATCCTCCTTTACACACTATCTGCTTCTGCAAAAATCTGCATGCCAGTTTACTATGTTATGGTGACATAATAGATGAGTTTATCTGGTTCTGAAAGCATCTACAGATCACACAGGATGGTCAGAACCTTCCTTACAGGAAATGATTACCAATTCACTGTTCACTGTTACTCTATACAGTCACTGTCACAAATTGTTCCCATTAAGTTGTTACTCAGTTTACATCTCATCACATGTAACTTCTAAATCTCCTTTGGAGCAGTGAAGGTTTTCTCCATTTTTCAGCCAAGGAGTTGAGTCACAAAGAGAGTAACTGGTTTACCTCTACTAGGAGGTAAACCTGTGTTGGTGTAATTTCTGTCACTAAGATAGACAGGTATTTGTCAGAGATGTTAAAAATCTCTCTGCACTTGACCCTTGAGAGGGTGAATCACATGCTTCAGAGTTTCCTCATTTGTTAGGAAAACGTTAGAATACCTTAGTATAGATGAAAATATGACCTCGAAAGCAATGGAAAAGGGGAAGCACAATGTTTTCTGAAGCTCCTGGGCCACTCCACTTTAGCCATTGCTCATCACTTAATCTGAATTAGAGCTACAAATTAAACAAGATTTTAACAAAATAGTCTCAGAGATGTCATTAAGAATAAACAAAAGGAAGTGGTTTATCATTTCCTCCTTGAGGCACTAGAGAGTTTACTGACTTTTTTTCAGTCTTGAAAATTTCTGTGTTTTATTTCTAAGATTGCCAAATGTTGTCCATGTAATTCAACAGCAATATAAAAAAATTGATCTCAGAGGTTCATTGACAAACTAACACTTTTGCCTGTTTTTGCAAATGGAAAATTTGGCCCATGACTTTTGACGTGAGTGGGGCGTTGAATTCAGCTGGTTTTTTCAGGTGTTTACCAAGCTGCTCTTTCACTCCTTCTCCTCTCCAGGACAAAGTTAGAAAATGTAATGAAAATACTTGTGGGTTGAGATATGGACCAGAAGATTGCTTATGAATTGCTACCACAGTCAAAACAGACTTCACTTGAGTAAAATTAATTTAATTTCTTGCTAATTAGTAATAGAGCAGGATAGGAAGTCATAAGAACATAAGTCATAAGAACTTCCTCGTAAGCTTGTATTGTATATAAGATTCATCTTAATACTGAACAGTCTTGTATGAAAAACTAGAACAAGAGGAATCTAGAAGATTAACTCAACATAAACAGTGGCCTGTTTTACAGATTTTCAGTTAGCTCACATTTATGTAGCTCATGAATGTAAATTTTCACTGTATGTTCTACTT
This sequence comes from Promerops cafer, assembly GCA_013398275.1. Taxonomy (NCBI): domain Eukaryota; kingdom Metazoa; phylum Chordata; class Aves; order Passeriformes; family Nectariniidae; genus Promerops; species Promerops cafer. The sequence goes on from VZSE01006618.1 coordinate 1,010,385, forward strand.
TACAGACATCTGTTCAGGTTTGCAGGATTTAGTGTCATAATTAAATGCTTAGTTAATATTTCAGGCTACATGAATGTAAACTTCTCAGAGCTTGAAAAACATCTTTAAATAAACACATCAACCACTTGTTTCAAGAGTCCTGTAGATTTATCTTCAGAAGAAAGGTTTATTTCCCAGGACAAGGCAGGCTTGACAGAATTCGAAGTATATGTGCAGAACCTGGACAGATTGCTGTAGTATTTCACAGCAATCAAACTTTTTGCACTTGTGACAGAAATGATTCTTTGCCAGCAAGGCACTGAGTGAATAACTGGAAAAGGATATTTGGTTTAACAACCAGGTTTAGTCATGCTAAATGATACAACAAGGCAAATGGTAAACCAGAAGTTTCAAGTATAAAGTCTTTGTTAGTAACACTGTTAGAAAGCTTGTAAAATTAGTAAAATTAAAACCACTCAGCAATTGCAATTATACAAAACTTAAGACATTTGTAAGTAATAATGCAGCATTAGCGATTGTTAGATGTTTAATCATTGACACAAAGTACCTGACAGAACTGTTAAGAATACTTAATAGTTTCTTACTGTTAATGAGTTGTCAAATTAGCTATTTCGTTAGTATCTGCTTCCCTAATGCTGTATACAGGTGTCTTAAAATGTATTAATGCCATGTTCACACAAGTGCTTTTTGTAGCTAAATACATCTTAGTTCATGGTCTTCATGTGCCTTGTACAGTAAAATACAACACCATAAAATATAGCAAAAATAAACTATAACAAAATGAGTGAGTTTTTCCAATGCTTTAAGCCTCAAGTCTGCTCTGCCCCAAATAATCTCTGTAAGTTTTATTTATAATTTATTATTTTAAGTAGATTGAGGCTTAAGCCAAATAACAGTCATATGGGGTAAGTCTTAGTCTTTTCATCATGACACCAGAGATGGTAACACAAATTAGTGATGCACAAGCAGCCCAAAAATTTTAAGCCAGAATTAGGTCAATATAAATAATAATTAAAAAACCCAAACAAAACAAAACAAAACACCAAAACCAACAAAAACCACAAAAAAAAAAAAAAACCCAACCCAACCCAAACCAAAACAAAAACAACCGAACAAAAAAAGCAACATTACCCTGAAATACAGCTCAGTAAATACTGGATATTCTCTGTTTGCCTCCAAATGATAAAGAAACTTTGAACAGTTCTGTTTGGCCATATTAGTTTACCCCTCTGTTTTTCTTGTCATGCTAGCAGAGCTGTAACTTAGTGTGCTAATAAAAAAAATCACCAAGATACCTGTGTGTTCTGTAGCATGTATTAGGCAGGAAGAAATAATATCTCTTTCATCATAGCACTGCTCTAACTGGAAAAAGCAATTCATAACCTTTACTAGAAACAGTTTCAAACCTGTAAGAAAAGGGCTTTTTTGGGGGTGTATGGTTTTCTTTTGATAATTTGTTTTTATATTTTGAGATAACAGTAGAATTTGATATTAGAAATAAGAATTATACAAGTTAATGGAAGTTGAGATTTGGTCACAGAAGGTCCTCTGGAGGTAGCTACAAAAATTTTGAAAGCTATGGCCTCATCGATATGCCACAGTATTGTAGCTTAGGATGCATGCTAATTTAAAAATCAACATTATCTCATGCTGTACTAGTTAAGGTGACAAGGGGGTGGGAAGAATAAGCCTACTTAATATGTAGCTTCCACTGGACTGAACTGCAATAAATATTTTTTACAGTGTACAGGCCAGCATAATTTAAAGAATGAATAATTTTGAACAATGCCTGAAATGAAAGACCCTAATCCCCAATATTAATTCTATATAAGCAGCATCTCTGAATAATCTATATACTTAGGAGATACCAGATGGAGGTTGATATAGGGGCAGTATTAGTGGTCTTACAACATTTTTGTTTATCTCTCCTCGCTTATACCCATATTCTTATATCCATAAACCATATATTTGATTCAAGCAGATTCATACTCTTGGAAAATCAGGATTAGTTTTATACTCCCTATGCTTCTTTAGGATACATAACTTCTAAATCTTCAAAGTGTGTGCAGTGGCCTTTTTATGATAGTGAACTCAGTAGACTGAAACAACGGTGAAATGGCAGTATCACAAAAAATTGAGAAGAAATAAAGGCTTTAACTTGGTTTTTCTGGCTCTATTAATTCACCGACTATAATTAACTGCTGAATATTTTTATACATTAAATGTTTCAACCACTTCACAAGTTAGTATTTAGTCAGTTGGTTCTTATTAGTTTTAATAGAAATGCCATAACTGAATATGTATGCATGGTTATAAACGTAAACCACATTATAATGTAGGATTTAAATAATAACACCTAGATTCTGTTCTCCCATATGGACAACCCAAAACCCCTTATAAGTTCTGTGGAATTATTTATAAGGATTGAGAAATACTTTAAATCATCCTTAGACCTCCCAGAAATCCTCTGAGGAAATGAAGGGAAATTACTTTCTCAGAGGAAAATAAAATTTTCTCCATCTTTCCTTCTCTTTTTCTATTATATGAAAAAAAAATCTGTTTTAGTTTTTGGGCAGGAGAAAATATAAGAACACTCCCAAATTTATTAAAAATAATTTATAACTTAAAGTTAATACTCATCCTCTTCATAGTTGAAGTGGTTTATTTTAAATGCTTAGTTTTCATTTTTTTTTAATTCATAATTCAATGAAAAACAGCTAGAAAAAGCTGCTTTTAGCTGAGTAATTTTTAATTTGAATTTGTATTATATCTACCACTTACTTCAATAGAAATAAACCAGTCGAAGTAGCATGAAAGTTAAACACTCATTCTACTCATTTAGATAATTCACCGTCTTCACGCTGCAAACAAAACAAGTCTTTTGATTAAGGCTAGCTCAAATTACAGAAACTTAATATTCAAACTTTGTACAGCCCATTATAGAAAGCTGGTGTTGTTAATTGTCTGGCCTATTCCCTAATTAAAGATCGCACTCCCTTCTTCTAGCACAGATATCGCAGCAAGACTGGCTCTGCAAAGAACTGAAAAATCCATCTGTCCAATAATATAATTTGATATAATAATAATAATAACAACAACAACAACACAACAACAACAATAATAATAGTAGTAGTTCTTCCACATATTTTTACTATTTAGCACTTTTGGAAGTAGTGCAGGGGAAGCTCTTGGCAGCTTCTTCCGTGTCTGACAAAAACACCCAATCAATAATTAGCTTTGAGGATTGACACTTTGTTACACCAGTGAGAGGGTTCATACGCTTTTGCAAACACCCATGTTAAAAGCGAAGAAATCCTGGGAAAAGCTCTCTTGATTTCCAGCCGGGACAGAGGTAACAGAGGGGTCGGGTCGGGATGGGCGGCCCTGCCGCAGGGCCGGGCCCAGCCCACACGGCCCGGCGGAGCTGGCCCTGGCCTGGCCCCGTGGGTGCTGGGCAGGAGCAGAGACTCCATCAGCCCCAGCCCTGCTCCCGTGGTGTTCCAGCGGCCGAGATCCTGGCCCTTCCCCCGGCGGGGCCGATCCTGGCTCCTGCCGCAGCTCCCGGAGCCCGCCGGGGTCAGGCGGCCATCTGCAGGCCCTGGGC
>VZSE01006618.1:1015646-1032909 GCA_013398275.1 Promerops cafer
AGAGAGAGAGAAAAGACCAGAAATGCCAGAATGTAAAGAGACAACATGATATACTGAGTCACTGATGAAGAGGATTAATTCTAGAGGAGAATGAGGAGATGTCTTGATCTTGAGGCTGAAATCCTCTTGCGAGGCTATGGAGAAAGACTTTCTTTTCCCTGTAACACATGAAAACTATGGGGAGGTGGCTCTTTACTTAGGAAAGGCCTCTATGTAATTCTGTGAGAACTTTGAACAAATAGAGGGAGAGAGTGAAAGAGAAGAGTGATGAGGATTCTGTGCTCCCAGAGACAAAGGAGATGACTTCTGCTCCCAGTGATGAAGATGAGCTTAAAAACAGATGCGGAGAACTTTTGCTTTGGAATAGTTCACCTTTAAACTGGTACCCCATAAGCTGACATGGCCCATACACACAGCTGTGGGAAGGCTGTGTGAAAATGGGAGGGACTTCATGATTGCAGGTTTCCCCGGGCGGCTGCTATTCATGAGAGCTGAAAATCACAAGAGAACTGTTTTTTTTTTTCCTTGTGGACAGTCTCCATGACAATTTGCAAGAGGGACTTCTCTCCCCAAGTGAACTGATGAAAGACTATTTTAAAGGTGGTAAACTGACGCGACAGCCTGCTTCCTGGCTAGCCACACGGTAAGTTGGAGCACGCAGGCTGCGTGTCGAGTGTGGGGACTGTCAGCTGGGAGATCCGCAGACTGTCAGTCCTACCGTGGATCGGGTGTGCACGATCCATCGCAATCCGAGAGGCCGTAAAGGAGGCGAGGAGGCTGCTGGTGTGAGGTTCCTGATCAGGATTTATTAAGAGGACGAGGGTAAATGCAGTCCCACCAAGAGGGTTCAAGGACCAGAACAGCCCTGAACACCTCCGTGCAAGGGTTTTTAAAGGGGGTGGAATCAGGGGGTGGGTACAAGTCAACGTCCAACGGGGCATATTCAGGGGAGGAGAGGGAGAAGGGGTCCATCCAATGGGGAACTGATGGGAGGAGGAAGGGGTTACAGTTGCCAATGGGGTACCGGAGAACAGGGAACATTCTGGAAAGGGGGGGAGGGCTTACAGTTTATGGACAGGTCGAGGAGGGAAGGGTTACAACAATTGAAAGGGAACATTTGGGAATAAAGGGTGGGGTTACAATAACTGACAGGGAAAGGGGTGGGTACAAACAACAAAGGGATGAACCATTTTCAAACCTTGAGGAGAAAACAAAACACAGTACAACAGTAAACTGACTGAAAATATTGAGTTTTGTTTCTTTACATTGACAGTGGGGAAGAAAAAGGTTGTGGAGAGGGGAAGGTTCTGAAGGGTTTTGTTTGTCAGTTTGTTTGTTTGTTCTTTTTTTCCCTCATTTTTCTTCCTTTAGTCACTGTCAATAAACCTCTCTTTATACCCTTTTAAGTTTTGAGCCTGTTTTGCTTTTCTCCTAATCCCATCTCACAGCAAGAAATGAGTAAATACACCCTAGTAAGTGCACCTGTAATTGGCCAGCAGAAAAAATACTACACTATTTGATGCTTTAGCTGGGAAATTTCAAATTGGTGAACCTAAACCACTACAATCTGATCACCTTGAAATACAAATAGTAACTGTTCTTATCTTTCAGCTAAGATACCATTACAATTTTCAGGGGAAGAAAATACATCTTTGAAACATCTTGTTCTACCACTTTTTGCGACATGAAGTTTCGAAGTTGAGCATTTACCAGTTTTATTAAGACAGTATTTTCTTTCAGTAACCATATTTTTCCACATATTTTAATTTGAATAGTTAATTATTTGTTGAGAGAGATAATGAATAAACTACAGACAAATTGTCTGTTTTCCATAACTTAAGGGTACAGAAAATATTTGAATATTCAAAACCAACTTATTTCAGAATTTCTAAGTCTCAGTGTGGTTATTTCATTTTATTCCTTTACTATTTTTTTTGGCCTGTCAGTGCACATGGGAGAGTTTGCTGTATTTTCTGTTTTGTAGTATATGCACATGAACAGTTATGAGAAGAAAAAAGCATCTATCCAGATGCCATCCAAATGGGCAGGAAAGATAAGTAAATATATGGGGTTTTTAAAATAATCTAGTTATGGCATGAGGGATTACATCTTAAATTGATACTAAAATATTGGAGTAACTTACTGCAGAAATGCTTACTTGTATAGGTTGCAAAGTCCTTACTGGATTTCTCTGGAAAAATTAGTAGCTAATGGATTGTAACTTGGAATTAAAGAAAAGCCTAGGACTCTGAGACTCCTGAGACTCCTTAGACTCCCTCATCTGCTCTGAGTCTAGCTTTGTATTTTTTGATACTTAAGTGAATTTGAAATACATTGACTCTTTTTTTATATTTATTGTCTTTGTGATTACTATTGCTCTTGATGCTGTTGCCTACATGAGATATTTTGTTTTTTAAGAGTTCTTTTTAAAGAAAGAGAATGTGTTTTTCTTCGCATTTATAGTTACACCAGCATACTCAAATGCTCCTATGATGTAAATAAGTGATCAGTAGGGTATAAAAAATGAACAATACTATTCGTTACACGTGATAGCTGAGGCAGAGGCTATAGAGGATGACTGCTAAAGGGAGGTGGTTGATGTTGTCTTTCTGTAAGCTGTTAAAAAAAAAGTCTTTTCTGTACTTGGAGTAGGAACAAATAGACCTTTGAATTCATCAAAACAATTAATAATATATACATTTTAATATATAAGGATCAGTGTTTTGTAAGACTATTAGGAATTAATTTTAAAAGCTTTGTATGGCAGGACGAGCTACTTCCAAAATGATTTACGCAACTGACAGTTCTAATTTTGAAGTATTAAATGTCAAAACACTGAGACTTAGAATGCTTGATAAAAATAATCCTATGTACCTTCTGACAATTTTATTTCACATTATTGCTTTAGCCAATATATTGGTGCTCTATCATAATGACAGTCAGAATTTATTAAAAGTTTGAGAAAGGTTTATCGTTGATGAAGTTGAAGGATTGTTCTGATATAACTTCCTTTTACTCTGCCTCAAATGCAAGTTCAATAAATAGCTCTTTATAAATAGTCAGTGTTTAGATCAGTGCAAATATAAATCTGATTTATAAGATTAACATCTGAAGAATCATTGATTCTGATTTAATCATGAGAGCTTCAGAACATTTGAAAGGGAGAATTGTTTATTCCATAATCACATAAATTTTATGTGGACTTTGGATGCCCCTTTTATTTCTAAGGTTAAGTCAGTTCAAATAAGCATTTTAAAGATGTTTATGGTTTACTCTGCACGGAGAGGAAGGAATAAGGCTAGATATTAAGTGGATGGCTGGTTACTTATGTGTCTGTTTCCAGCTCTTTTATGTTCTTGTGCTGTGCTAGGAAAGGATGCAAGGGAGCAGACCCTATTACTCTAGTAAGTAGAAATAGTCTAAAGCTGTATTTGTGGTGTTGAATGCAACTTTGAAAACAAAGAAGATGAAATGAATTTCTAGATGGCCACCAGGATTTGGACTGGATGGTGCTGTCTTGCAAGAGAAGATGTGTTTGACTGACTGAAGAACAAACACCTTTGAGCTAAGGAAGTGAAAACCAGATTATGTTGGCACTCCTCAGTGATTGTAAAGGATGATGGCACTAGAAATGACTCAATTTTTCCTTGTCCGTCGGTTCAACTTCGTTAAAAATTAGTTAGGGGGACCTATGCTCATTGTGTTAATTTTCGTAAAATCATGTAGGCAGTTACAGTAATCAAAATATAGGTGCATTGTCTTATGAAAAAATAATAATTTAAAAATTTTTAAATACTTCCCACTGTTTTCAGTCTAGTTAACTCCCATGCTTTAGAGCCATTCTCAGGCACTGCTGCATGGGAGAAATTCCTTTGGTAAGAGATCTTTTTTTTTTCCTCAATGTCCTTTGCTGCTTAAAACTAATAGCGTACTACCTCTGAGTTTGTGGATTTATCACTCCATTTACCTCTCCTTTTACAATCCAGAGAAAATGATTAGATCAAATGGGCTGATTATCTATCCCTGCTCTCAAAACAAGCAAACAAGCAAACAAATGAACAAACAAACTAAAACCAATAATAAAAAAAATCCTACCAGCTCCCTCCCACACCAAACCCACCAGAAACCAGCCATACAGTAAACCCCCAAGATGCAGTTCATAAGGAGACATTTTACCAAATTACATTATTTTTTTAAGTATCATGCCATAAGATAAAATCAGTTAAAACAGAAGATGAATCCCATTTTTCAGGATGCAGCAGGTAGGAAAGAGCCTTGCAAAACAAAAGAATGCAATTAAAACAACAACTTTAAATTACAGCACAAACACCTTTCTCTTTCAGACTGAAATAGGCATTTATCATGTAGAGTAATAGTAGTGAAAATTTTACAGCATTTACCCATTACAAAAAAATAATATATCTCACTGATCATTAATTTGGAAAAGATATCAATGAAGCAAGTATCTTTTAGTGATATCACATCACAGAAGAATTTTTTTCTGGGCTTTCCCCTACAAAAGCAAATTTTGTCCATTTGTAGATAGGAGGTAGGACTGAAATATTCTAAGTTACAGGAGATCTTAAGGAAGGCATTCAAAGTCAAATTTTCATAATCCACTCAGTAAAAATTATGTGAAAAGAAAATATAAATACAATGACTTGCTTTGAAAATCCAGGCCAAAACACAGTCACTCTCTTTTTTAATTGCCATGTTGGAAAGTTTTTACTTTCACTCCGCAGCTTTCACTCAGCATTGTGTATGAATCCTAATGCTCTTTTCTGGCCTGTATTACTCATTGTTTCTTGATAAATCCTATTAAGTTTCTCTTATGAACTGCAAGCTGTTGTCCACATGAATTTATCTATGATCAATGCTGTCCTTTAGCATCTCCATGCCCTTGTGTGACTGGTGGCTAACCAGTCACACTGTTGATAAGGAAAAGTACAGTGACTGCAAATATTCTTTCACCAGTACCATAACCTATTCTGCAAATCTCCTCTGTTAATACAAATAAAGCTAACAGGAACTTTGGATAAAAGTTAGCAGACAACACTGAAATTAGCAGTTCTATGGTTTCACGTTGTCTGTGGATTATATGTATGTAGGTATTTTCTTTTTAACCAGAACATTTGTAAAAATGTAATAGATGGGTAGAAAGATCTTCCAGTAAGTTGGATAACTTCAAGCTTCAAGCCTTTTTTTTTTTTCTTTTAAACAAAGCTTTTATATTGGAAAACTCAATATGTGTATTTAAAACAACCCAACAGAGAGATTATGTCCAGATAGACTATTTAGCTAGAATAAAACAGCTGGCTAATAAATATAGTCCTTCCTCTGAATAATGTAAAATTTTAAATCTTGACTTTTTATAGCTGAGTTTGTCACACAGAATAGCACAGTAGGGACAAGCCCAAAGCTGAAAAGTATACTTTCAAAATTAGCAAATTTTACACGAAGTCAGTGGGCAGAACTACTTCTGCACATGCCTGAGGTTTCCAAATATGGACTTTCCCACTTTTTACGATTTAAGTATTCTGACTAAAACCACAGGACATACCAGGTCTTCCCTGGCCATTGGTGAGTATTCTGCAGACTATCATTTGCGAGACAGGAACACCTCAAAAAATGCCCTTGGACACTGAGTTGCTCTAAATGCAGGGGAGACAATGAATAACCAATTGTGCAACAGTACAGTACATTTCTTAAGGAAAACTGCTGAATTTTTAACAAAATCAGTGAATTTTTCCACCATGGTTTGGTTTTCAACACAAATTTCTGAAGGGCAAAATGAGAGCTTTTGAACAGAAATAGTTAGAATATCCATTTACATAGCTGGCTACTTCTTCATAGAGAGAAAAAAAAATAACTTGTACATTGGAGATGTCTAGAGAATAAAACACGTAATACACTACTGTATATTACTTTTTCAGAATAGATGTAGGTGTGTAGGTCTTTTTTAGTCCCCCTAGGATACCTAATGTAACTTTGCTTTCAACTAAAGTATTCATAACTCTTGTGATATAAATATTTATTGAAAGAATGTTCTTGAATGTTATTTATAAAGCTCTGTCACATAAAAAGAAGATATATCTATTCTGATATGATCTATGGAGAAGAAGATAGCTGATATCTGTCACTTACATATGTCTAAGGACTATGCAAAGCCATTTAATAAAGTATGTAGAAGTATGGATTTCAATTTCACAAACTGGAAACCAGCAGGATAGAAAGATGGAATAAACAGACAGCAAGATGTATGATAAAACAAACAAATCTACCATGAGAAAACCTCCAGCCAAAGATTCCCCCTTCTGTGCACACATTTTTTGAGAGTTTTGATCTCTTCTAAATTCCATTAAATATTTATATATGTTTTGTTTCAAAAACATCTCAGATATTTACACTTCCTCTTCCAACTTTTCAGCGCAGCAGTGCTGTCACAGATGTCAAAATTGATTAATTTTAAAAAATTATGTAATACAGAACTTCTCCAGTGGTCTCATACCTAGAGAGTCATAATTTAACTATGTTCATAAATTTACTCAGTGAGCAATATGTTGCTTTATAAACTAGTTTGGAAAGAGCTTTGATACTTGTTTTTTCATAATGTTAGTACTGAGCCTAGTCTGACTCCTACTATACATACAAGTGGGTCATATTTGTAGCAAATCATGTTTTAAATCCAGTTCTAGGGTATGAAGTGACACAGATGAAAATTCAGTTGTCACCCATTTCTTGGGCTAGATTACTCTATTTGCATAGATTGATTAGGGTCAACCAGAAGTAGCCATTCAGGTTATCTTATGAATTGTCATTGAAAGGAAGCCTTTAGAAATTTGTTTAGTGAATGTTTTGCAACAGCATTTGTAAAGGAATCTGATAGGTGTTGAAATTCAGTATGATATTGGGATATCCTGTTAATTATAACTTAAATAGTTTTAAATTTCATAATTTTTGGTAGAGTGAATATAGGTTAATTTTCCCAAGGAAATCCAGATGTCAAAGAGGAAGTTCATAAATATTTAATACAAATATTTTAGGAAGTATATTAGCTGTGCTGTGCAGCTAATATATCTGCAGCTCCATAAACTGTGGTACTTAAATGTCTTGAAGTTTAGCTGCTTTCCCTCAAGTTCAGCTAACCCCAAAGACAAATCCAAGGGAAGATTGTTCAGAAGCCTCTAGTGGAAGTACACCTTCAGAGATTATTTTCCAGTAAATTCCTTGTAGATTTTGTTGTTCCTTTTTAAGAGGACAGTAGATCTGGCCATACAGCTGCTCTCAGAACAAGTATTTGTGTATCTGGGAAGGTTTCCACATTTATTTGTAGTCTTCAGTCTCTTAAAGAGCAGACCCCATAAGGTGGTATGGTACTATCTAAAGCTGTGCTTCTCCAGGTGAGAGAGGGCTGTAACCAGGGAAAGGTGGGGTACCTTCCCTGATTGCTTTGAGCATCTGTTACTCTCAGGACATTTAACCCTAGAACAGCTAGAAAAATATCTGTATGGATTCTAATATATCTGAAAAGAAAAAAAATCAGCTTTATTACAAGGAGGTTTCACTCGAAAAGTTCAAAAAGAGAGCTATTTTACAATGAAGTATTTTCAATTTTAAAAAATTATTTGTAATAAATTCTTTCACATGAACATTTTATGTTCCTTCATTATGGTATTAAAAGAACACTAGCAATTTTTGGAGAATCTTGTAAATATTAAAAGTAGTAATTTTCTACAGGATAGGGTAGCCTGGGATGAATTTGAACAAGCAACTTCAGATCTCATTACCTGCAGGCCACAGAATGCTATTTAATCACTGGAGTGTTTTGTGTAGTCTGGAAATACCACCTCAACATTAATTGTGTTGTAATTACCCTTTCTATTTTGCTTTTCTTAGTCTTGCATTTCAAAATCTAGTATAGCCTTTGGAGACAGCTTTTTACTTATAGTAAAAATTGAGCCTTCTAGTAGCAAACCTCTACAAAATCAGAATATGCTTGTTTTACTGGTGTGTATTACTAGATGAAAACTCAAAAATAGCTACTTAATAGTGCAAAAAATATCAAATGTTTGTGGTGAAGAAAATCCAATATATCTGGTGATACCTGTGTGAAAGGTGAATGATTCTATGTCCTGTAGGTGCTTTGGTTTGTTGAATCATACCTCTGCACTAAGCAAGGACATTTTCTCTGGACATCATGAAATACATGGTTTTGTAAACGTCTGCAGAGAGGTGAGCATGTCTAAAAAACTCATCTTTGGAAAGATAGGCTCATTCATAATGAATAACAGGTATCTGAACTGCAGTTCCCCACAAAATGTTATCACACCTCAAGAAGTAAATATTTTTCTCAAAGGAACCAAAATTGGTTTACTTTGAGATTTACTTTAAGAGGCACCACAAATATTGAAAAGAAAAAAAGTCCTTCAGAGAAGTACTTGTTGTCATCAGCTGGAATTAGACTCATGCAGAAACATTGCTATTCATTCTTTTAGAGGCCTCAATTTTCTACCTACTTTGTAAAATACTTGAAAATTAGGTATTTTGAAATATTTCTATATAGAGTAATCATTTTATATGTAAAATGGACAGGGGACAGAAAAGAAATTATGAAGGTTTAAATTTCAAGGAGGTTTAATTAGGCAGTTTACCTTAAGGTTAACTAAGCGAGTTTATTCAGCTGTAATGTAGAACTGGGATGCTGCAAGACTAAACTCTAGGAAAAATATTTTGGTACATTGTCAGTTTTTCACTTTCCTTTCAGATATGTGTTCTGAAGCAAGAACAATTTTCAGGTCTGATTTATGGAGTCCTGTCCTAATGTATTGCTTGAAGAATAAATGTGAGCGTTATAATGCAAGTAAAAGACTTGAAACCTACATACTTAAGCTTTGGATTACTCAGATATTTTTTAAACTAGAAATTATAGCAAACCCAGACAGATGAGTGCACTCACCATTAATGTATTCATAAATATTAAATTATATCATGCTTAAGCACATCACAGAAAGTCTTCTTGTAGTCATGGATAAGATATATTCCTGAGAGGCAGTAGTTCACTCAAGCATCTGTGAGCAAGGCAACATTTTTAACCTATCTCCTACAACCCATATAACCTATTTAGCAGAAAGGCTGTTGGGCTCAGTACTTATTCCCACTGTGGCTTACACACAGCAGACATTCAGAGAGAAAGATTAATAAATAGTCTGTGAGCTTGACACAGGCATGGGAAATACGTATTTTATGGTGTTCAAAAAACCTTGCACAAGAGGTAGGCAGCCAAATCTTTGATGCTGTCAAGTCAAACAGATTTGGGGATTCTACTGGCCAAAAGAAGCTTTTAGGATGCAGACTGCAGTTATGGCATCTACCTGTTTGTTTAGAACTATAAATATTTCTCACATTCTTTTTCACTCTAAGTAATTTTTAAAATGTGAAATAATACTGTAGAGTTAAACTCCTATAACAAAGACTGTAGAATTCCATCAGAATGATAGAGGTTTGTTCATAATTTAGCAAAATTCTTTGTTTATGCCTCAGATGAGAAATCAAGACCCATAATCCTACTCACTGTGTCTCATAAGTGTATCTTGTTCAGTCCTGTCTGAGAAACTGACAGAAGCCCTGTTATTGTACACACTGTGAGAGAAAAGAAATACTACATTACTTATCCATAAGTTTAGTAGAGGTAGAAAATATCAAATGTGGACAGAGATGCTAAAATCTCTATCTACTTTTTCTCAAAGACTCAATGATTGATCTTCCTGAATATGGAAAATATATTGCTTGTGAAAGGCATATCATGCCAGCCAGCCTTTGAGACCTGAAGAGCTGCCAAAGTTGCTACAAGCATTTTCAGTCTCATGAAAATAGTGACATTTTTCTTGATAGGGTAGGGTTTTTCATCTGAACAAGGTGACACTTTACATAGTGGCCCCAATACTTCAGATGTTATCCTCTCCCATCAGGCATAAGCTGTCATTCATCTATTTGATACTGAAAGCTTTGCAATATTAAAAAAAAATTTGAAGGGCTAGGACATAAAATTCCTGTATGTCTGGGCTCACCAGATAATCACCTTCCTAATATGCTTAAAAATACCCCAGCCCTAAGGAGGAGTCTGAAAACTAACAGGAAATCACAGGTGTCAATTACATACAAAACAGAGCCTGGGACATCCCTCTTCAATAATATTAGATAAAGAGAAATGGAGATAATTTTTATTAGAAGATAATGGATGTTAATTGCCCTTTTTTTTTTGCAACAGTCAGTTGGAGACTGAAAGTCCTAAAGTAGGTCCTATTGATTCCTTATCTTCATGAGGACTTCACAACAGCAGTCAGGATCAGTGGCAATTATGTCTAGGCTTACTTCCTTCATCAGTTGTTTCCCTGTGATCTAAATTCATGAGAAAGATGAATGGTGTAAGATCACCAGTGTTCCTACCAGTGTTTCATTTCACTGCTTGTGGTGTGAAGACATTTGATACTTCAGAGTGTATGGTTATGCTTCTTAGAGACCACGTGACAAGTCCTGCTGTTTTTCATGATTATATGTATTTGATTTCAATTTTTTTGAGTTTTACTGAATTCTCTGCCCTGCAATAGGCAACTATTTGGTTCTTCTAACCTTCAAGGGTTGTTTTCTGCTTGCATTTTTTAAAGATATGTTTGTATTCTCCTTCTAAATGTCTTGCTGAAATTTCTGTCTGGGTCAGACCTCTGAAACTAATACAGCTGCTGAGGTCACATGCTTTCCAAGTCTAACTGCACTTTCTGTGCACTAAGTCAAGTCATCTTTGCTACAGTTGCTATGTACAGGCAGAGTCTAGTACCAAATGAGCGTGGTCTGTTGTCACTGAAATACAGCTAAAATGCAGTCAAAATATCTTAGCGTTGCACTAGTCATCCAACAGTGTTCTTTTTTCTCACATCTATGAAACTGAAGCACAGTTTGGAAGACAATTTCCCAAGGAAAGGAGTGCCATAACCTGTGGTTAAAACTTTATGTTGAAAGATACAATAAAATAAATATATTAAAACCACAGATTTTTCTCATGTTCAAGTAGACCTGCACCCTACAGCCTACAGGTAATAGCACTGTAGTGTCTATGTCAGTAATGACTATAGAGGGACATCTTTTTCTGCATTATCCTCAAAGGCAGAATCATAACTACTTTTCATGCTACACCTGTTAAATAACATTTTGTAAGCTCAGAAATTCAGCAGATCACTTTCTAAAAACATCAATGATGAAAATTCCTGATCATTTTGCAAATCAAGCTAAGTAAAGTCTTTTTTTTCACACAGTTTGTCTCCTAGATCATTGTTCCTGTGGACCTTCTGCCTAACAGCACACTAAGAGATGGAAGAGAAGCACACAGAAGTGCAGAATTTTGAAACCAAAATAAAACAAGGGAAAAAGAAAGTACTTCTCTATTTTTCTTTTGGCACTCAATATAAAATATTTATGGTGCTGGAATATATTTGCCACATATGTGCTACTGACTGCATAGGTATGAAATTTATTATAGCAACACACTTTGCAGGCTCACTCTGATTGTAAGTCAGTGAGAACTTTGACATTACTTTCTGGAATACATACATGTGAAACTTTATGAGAGGTTCACTGACTTTTGTGTAAATACTCAAGTCTTGTGCTCCATGCCTAAGTATTTAGTCACATGCATTGCTATATTAATCCTTTGTTGAAAACAAAAATTGCTCTTATGCAAGTCACACAAGTTTAGTCACACAAAATTAATTCATGGAAACACAGTCGCTGACTGGAGCAGTTGGGTTTACTAGCTGTAGCAATGAAGGTTGCTGCACAAAACAAATCCTTTGTGCCTAAATATTCAAAATACTTAGATTCCACAACTACTGATTATTTTGAGAGGAGCTAAGACATTAAATAGCGAGACACTAGGTTTTGGTGTTTATACTCCAAAGGAAAACTCAATTTGCAATAACAGACATTTTTAGCAGCACTAGAACACCTGTATGTAAGGATCAGTTTTACAAGACAATCCTGTTTTTTCACAATAAAACAAAATTCCTTATTGTTTATTTCAATTTTTCATAGTATTTACTGAGGTTGCCAAACAAGTCATAAGGGCAGGAATTCATCTGAAGTGTTGGCACTTAGGTATTTCTAATTTGTGACCTAAATTTAGTGATATAAATTGGGTAGTGATCTAGATTTCACATGTTTTGACTGTTAGGTTTCCCAGAGATTAAATTTGCCTGAGTTTTTGATAAATAAATTGTGCAATAAACCTGTAATGAGAATAGATTAACTGCTGAATCACAGTTCTGATAGAAACAGAACTCAGATCTCCTGATTTTTCCATTTTATTGGCCATGAATAAACAACAAGGAATCAGGTTAAAATGACACACTAAAGTGAGTTCGAAAGGCGTAGAATATGGATGTAGATGCCTACATCTCCTTTTTTTGGTGTTCTCAGTTCAGTAGCATTTTAACTCAGTAGTTAACTCCTTTTTGAACATGAAAATGCCTGTGAATATTCAGTTCTTTTTGTACCAGGACTTCTTGCCAGGATCCCTCAACTTTGTGACACAGCATATGAAGGTCTTAGTTTGATAAATCAATTTGCAATTAATATAGTTCATGCCAGCACAATGAGAGCCCTGTAAATATTTACAGATTTCTGTGGATTAAATAATGGCAACTTACAAAAGTAGTGGTTGTTATGTACTTTAGTATCATATCATGGTGGATATGTAAGGAACAAATATGTTTGTCTATCAGTGGCTTCTGCTTGTAGTAGCTGGGCAGGATATTTGCAAAATACCTGCATAATTCAGGAACTGAACAGTTGAGATAAAATTAGTTGCAACACCAATGTAGCTATAGAAGATATAATAGTGAACATAACCATGTTTGTAAGAGCACCGGAGGCTTTGGTTTGGATATTTGATTGTATTGGCAGGATGGAAATTCCGTATCATGTGGACTTAACAAATGCATAATTGGCATTGACATGAACTCTATGTTAAGGAACGTTTTAGTCATAGTCTATTCTTGCATGATTTATGATTTGAAACAAAAAACCATAACTACCACTTCTTGTGTACTTCACTTTCAAGGTTGACCATTAAGGTTTTAGATTTTCATGTGGAATACAGAGCATTACAAGTGAGACATGGTTTTCAGTTTAGTGCAAAATTTATTGGTACAACATCAAGAAATGCAAATCATAGAATGATGGAATGTTTTGGGTTGGAAGGGACATTAAAAATCATCTAGTCCCAACCCCTGTACCACGGACAGGGGCACCTTCCAGAAGACCAGGTTAATCAAAACCCCCTTAGAACCTCACCTTGAACGATTCTAGGGATAGGGTATCCACAGATTCTCTGGGTAACCTGTTTCAGTCCTCACCTTTCACATAGTAAAGAATATTTTTATAAGATCTAATCTAACTCTACCCTCTGAGATGCTGAAAAAATTGACAGTGTTACCAGTTTAAATATATGTGTTCTCAGTAAGACACTTGGAAAGTGTTAATTATCATCAATTCTGTCTATGGAAGAGAGGGGGTTACTGTATTTGCAAATAAGAAAACACTTCACCTCGTTCACAGTAACAAAAATGGAACAAATAACCATTTTGAAAGGTACCTAAAATTAATTTTCTTAACTTAAAATCAAATCAAAGTGACCCAGAATTGATTTTGAGAAAACTTGCATTTTGTGACCACTATGGTAAAATGCTTCGAAAGAACAACTTGATTTGAAGCTGTGACAAAGTTCCCTGCAGTGCTTCTACATTTATATTCATGAAGATGCCATTAAGACTCAAAATTTATTCAAAGTGCCAGCAGTCCTTTAAGAATGTCTTATGCTAAACATGCAATAATTAAGAAGGTACCAGCTTTCTCACAGTTTCTTCATTTTCATATATCCAGGAAATATTTGCAGAGATACAAAACACAGTCAAAGAAAACAGTTTACTGAAAACAATATTCATGGTGAATTAGACTGATATTTTATAGATCAGCTTGAATGCAGGTTACTACAATTTAAGGTTGTTATAGACATCTCTGTTAGATATATATCACTTGTACACACTATTATGAAGTATTGTTTACAATCCCAGAATACTTTGAGGAACTGAGCAGCAAGTAGAACAAAATTAAGGGGAAGGTGGGAAACTTCAGGGTCAGTAATGATGCTGTTAGTTTTTGATAATGCTTCATTCTGCTTTCTCCTCGCTGAAGGAATTCCTACCCTCTCCGGGTTCTTTTACTTTTCCATTTTCCCAGTTTCTGTTGTTTCTTCAATTATCTGTAATAGATTTACTGTTTAAACTTCCCAGTGCAGTATAGTCCACATAAATCTCTGTGGAACAGCCTGAAAGATCTCTCTACCAAGCCATTAGTTTAACTGCCGGCAAACTGGCATAAGTGATGACTGGAGGTGGAATATATTACAAACTTATCTAGCTCAAAGGAGTAGCCATTTCATCCCCAAGCATTCATTTTAAATTTTGCTAGAAAAAGAAGGGCATCTTGGAGGGAACAGCAGCTTGCTCAGACTAACCCTGCCTGAGCACAAGGTTTGGACCAGGAGATCTCGGGAGGTCCCTGCCAACCTCAGCCATTCTATCTCTGTAATACAGGAATCTCGTGGTGTAGTGGTGGATCACCTTATGAATTTAGATGCTTCATTAAAACATTTAAATATACTTTCAGAAACATTACTAAACACAGAAAAGCCAGGCTAAAGCTCAAACATATGGGACAGAGTATTTTAGGTAACAGTTGTGAAAACCTGCATTATTTTTTAACTAGCTCCACATAGAAGAATGGAAATTTTTTTTTTTCCCCTCTGGAAAGAAGCCTACTGGACTTTTTATTTGGTAGGTTTGGCCTTTCATTTTCTTTTTTTCTTTCAAGTGCAATGAATTCTCCATTTCTTTTCACAGGACTCCTTCATATCTTATTAAATAAATAGGATGTATTAAATTACTCAAAAATCTTTTTAGAGCCACAGACAACTTATTCTTCACTTTTTTTTCCCAACTCCAATGCATTTATGAATTACACTTGTGGCTTCTGAAGAGGAAATCTACCCACTGGAATTTTAATATATTTATTAAAAAGGGCATGGCAGGTGCAATAAGTAAAAAATTTATTGTTTTTTTCTTTTTTTTTCCTGGGTGGTTGTGAGACATATCCAAAACTATGTTCTGTAGAAGAAATTGAACAAAACTCAAATATAAAATAAGAGATGCAGCACACTGAGCATAATGAGACCTTCCTGCAATCAATCTCTTCTGTTGTTTACCACTCTATTGTCACTGGAGTTGATGCAAAGAAGCCAGACTCTCTGCAGAGGCATCTAAAGATTTTCTAACTTGAAGGTCATAGCCATGGAGAAATCATCAGATTTATTTCTGCAACAGAACTCTCTATTTCCAAGACACTGTTTTGAGGCAAAACTGAATGTATCATCTTTTCCCCAGAATATTTTTTTCCCCCATTGCCTTGTACGCTTCAAATCTCTGTTGCCCTTATTTTGTAGAAGCCTAGCTTCATTTGTTACTTACAGCATCTGTAAAGAAAGATCCATGGATATTTTAGTAAAGTATAATATTTTGGTTTAGTGTCATAATTTTATTTGATGCAGGAACTTTAATGTATATCTTGTATTAGTATCTAGATTTCAAAACAAAATCAGAGTTCTTATGAAAAACTTAAGTAAACCCCTGAACCCCTGTTCTCCACAGAGACCATCATATTCAATTTAAATTTCAAACTCTGGTATATTGTAGACAGATTTATGTATACTATATGTTATAACATTTGCATTAAAACAATTACATACTTGATAATTATTTTTTAGCATTTGCAAAAGAGAAAAATATAATTCTTAATTAATTAAATATTTTAAGAAAATTTCCCAAAGAAAGTCCTTACTTGCTAAATACAGGCAGGAAAAAAATGAGAAATCTCAACCTCACTTTTCTACTGCATAAAGAAGTAATTTTTTGACAGGTAAGAAGACTCATGGCAGAATATGAAAAATTCTTTGTTAGGGGGAATCACAAGCCTAATGAGAAAATAACTGTGTGGGACATGAGAACTGGCACCTAAAACACTATTTAGTATATGTTTTATGCAGTGCAGATAAATTAATGATTAGAGAACTTCCTTGAAGTTCTTGCACTGTTAAGATAAATAAAAGTCTGACTCATTAATTTTCTTCCCAGCTGCTGCTATAACTAACTGCAAGACATTTATCACAACATTTCTCTCTCTCCCTCCATTTTTTTTTGTGTGTATCTTTCTCTTACAGCACACCTGAGAGACAGTACATTCCAGCAGATCTCTCACTTGCAGAAATATTTGGTTCCCAGCTCTTCACTTCCTTACTTATTGAACAAAGATTTCCAAACCATAATCATAACCTACCCATTGAAAATAAATCAGAATGGTTATAAACTGCTACAAACAGATGTTTAAAATGCATTGCTACAGGCTTCATGTGCAATTCAGATGCAGTAAATAATCTGGGGCCTCTGCCTCCTTTGCCACTTTGATGAGCTTGCCTTCTCAAATTCTGATAGAAAGTTAATAAGTAGTAAATTCATATTATGTGTCAGGCCAATCACTTATACAAGACCGCCTGCTTCATGCAAAAAGTATTAGAATGGTAAGCATTTAAATAAATATATAAATAGTAAATACTTGTAGAGGTCAGTTTTTGGAGAGTGAAAATGATCCAAAGTGTTTACATCTGGCTATAAACATTGGGTTGCAACATTTTAAGTTAGATTCCAATATACCCATTAAAAAAGAACATCATAAAGTAAATGTGTCAGAAATCCCTCCTATGTATTAGGGTACACCGCCTGAATACTTCCATAGTTTTTTGGCATATTCTTGGCTGTGAATACATGCTTATACAGCAAATTATACAAATTTTAAACAGTGGGTCTTTGAGACAAATTTTGAAGAAAATTCAGCAGTAGTAAATACTACGAAAAAAACCCTTAAGGTGTCTCTGATTAAATGGCCTCATAAACTTTGCTCCAGAAAGCTTGTTGACATTGGAGTTTAGAGGTCTGAATTTGCCTGTGAGAAATGCATTTTAAAGCAAGTGTCATAGCAAGGGGGATCTCAAAGGCTGCTGCTAATAAAAGCTAAAATCCTTACTCCCTTCAAAACAATAAAATAACCCATGGATATACTTTTTCTTTTTTTTTTTTTTTTTTTGGGAAAAACTCACCTTTTA
>VZSE01006618.1:1036033-1097019 GCA_013398275.1 Promerops cafer
TTTTTTTTTAATTTTTTTTTTGTTTGTTTGTTTGTTTGCTGTGTATGGTTTTGTTTTGTTCTGTCTGCAAAAAGCTAAAAGGAAAAACACATGTTCTTAATTATTTTACTTTTTGCAATCGGTCTGACCTGAACATTTCAAAGGGGAAGAAAAAGAGAACACTTTGAAAAAACAGTATAAATCTTAGTCAACTAAGTCACACATGGTCATCTTGGGACACTACAGAATTATTTTGATCTGTCAAAGGAAATAATAACCTTTACAATGGTAATAATAAAAGAACAAGTAGAATGTTTTTACATAGTAAAGTCACTCTGAGATGATAGTTTAAAAAAAAAAAAAAAAGATAATATCAAAATTTAGGGGAAAGACCATACATTACTTGTACCACAATGTAATGAACAAAAAGGCTTGAGGAACAGGCTGTTTAAAAAGTTAAAGCAATTAAAAAAAAGCCCTAGAAATGCAGTAAAAGAACCACACCATCTGTGTGATTGTAACACGGAAGGAACAGCCAATAAATCAGTCATTGGTAAAAAGGAAATGACTCAGACTTCTGAGAAAATCCAGTGAACAAAAGAGGGATAACATGGTCAGCATGGGGAACCTTTCTCTTTGCCCTATAATCTAGCTTGTGTCAGTAACATTTAATATGTTCTAAGAGTAATTTTTGAAAAACTGGTTAGGAGAAACTAGTTTATCAGTTGCCAAGAAACAAATATACTATGAAAATGTTTTTCTCTTTGGTTGCCTTGTTAGTGTCATACACTCTTAATGATGCCTTTTCACTACAGGTTTCCCCTGACACACTGAGACAGAAGATTCCTGATGTTTTGTCAGATTTTATTTAATAAAAGTAGCACAACTTGTTACAAAGCTGAAAAGAATTCATAAAGCAAAAGAGTAATTAAAAAGAGAAGAGTGTTGTGGCCAAGGATGATAGAAATTATGATTATAAGGGAATATTTAATAACAGATGGTAAAGTTTATAATGAAGCCTTCAGGATTTTAGAGCAGAAGTGCCTGTTGATTCTCTAACAGAATTGCTACTGGAGGTTTCTGATCCTCATATACACACAAATGTTATTGTATTTACAAAAAGCAAAAATCCCCACCCTTATTAATTCTTGATCCCAGAGGCTCAGGTTACAAGGAAATTAATTTTCAGAAGACAGTGACACTGAAACTTAAGACTGTACAATTCAAATGAGGAACATTTTAATGCCTTGTACACAACTGAAACTTCCCCAGTGCAATAGGAGCATCAGATTTTGAGCTTTCTTTATATGAATCACTGTGGCAATTACAAATTAGGAAAGCTGATTTTTAATGAGATTTTTTACACAAATGTAAATAGCACTTGCTTGCAAGACAGATAGGGACACTAAACATGAATGAAAACTCTCAAGGTACTCTTTCAGATTTTGTTTTATATATTCAAAATGGCAGAATGGAACCGAGAGAAGAACAGGAGATACAACGAGGAAAATGCACACTGTATTTTGGAGGCCTAAAAGGAGTGACAAGAGCCAGACCAGTGAAAAGAGGAACTGCCTCATTCAGGTGGTTTTGGATGCAGCATTCCAGAGAGGGAATGTTCTGATATGTCATCTCTGAAGCACTTCTGTTATGGTATAGTTACTGTGGTTTGTTCTAGCTGAGGCCATCCTTTGGTGTCCTCTACACAGAGATTCTCTACTTGGCAAAGCCTCTTAATACCATGAGCAAACATTTATTCAAAATGAATTATATTCTTAAATGAAACACCAGCACATGCATTGGATCTGAAGGCCCCCTCTAACAGAAGTCTGCTGTTCTTATAGACTGAAGGAGCAACTTAATATTATATAGTAGTCCTTCCTCAATACATAAGAAATCCAAGTTACTGTCCTATATTTTTAAAAGTTCCAACAGCTGCCTTAACCAATTTGATAGTAACTAAAAGAAAAGAGAAATCTTTGAGGGTAATAAGCAAATTTAGAAACACTTCATAAGCCTGAACTGTTTGTAAACCAAATGTCATTCACTGAAGACAGAAATTACCATATCAAACAATTTCCCGGGACCTCAGATCAGGAGCTAAACTGCAAAGGGTGGCAGGAAATGATAGTGGGCCACAGAACATAATTTTCAAGAAAATCCTGCTGCTCTTTCTTAAATAACAAGTTTCTGGAAGTGAATGGTCAGTTAGAAATCACGTATTATTATAAATTTAACCATATTGATACACGGAAGTTTCACTGTGCTGGTGTCAAAGTGTCAACCCCCCCAAATCCATCAGCATGTATTAATGACAGAGATGGTAAATTCTACCATCAGAAGCTGAATTGCCAGTAGTTCACTTTTCCAGATATAGGGTGAATTACTTTTTCATCTTAAGGGACCCTAATCTGCAAATCTTTCTTTTACACAAATGCTGTCTGCTAAAATGTTTTAAATTTTACCATGCCTTATTCAAACAAGAACTATATTTTAACAAAATGTCTGAATTACTTTTAAATTTCTGAGCTTATATTTCTGATACAAGTACACTATTCAATTCTGCTCGTTGTGATGATTCGGTCATTGAGCTGCACTCTGCTATCAGAAAGAGCTTGTCACATTTTATGAAACAGATATGGTGAAAATAATACATGAAAAGCTAAGAAGAAAGTGTAAAGCAAGAAAAGAACAAGAAGAAATATGGATTAATGTTGCCTAATTTATGAACAGGGTATTAAATATCTGGAACATAGCAATTACCTTTAAAAATGGCTCTGTCTTTATGTGCAGCTAAGAACAGTCAAGAGACTTCACTGGGATTACTTACATTTATGTCTCTGAGCAGCACACACAGGGTTCACAAAGAAACAAAGATATTTTTTACATATCTCAATACTGTTTTATCTAGCTAGAGTCAAAACCAATATTCTGTAATATTTGAAGTTCCAAGTACTTGTCCTGCTGATATATCACTTCTTTGAAAATGTTTTGTTATGTCCAATTAAAACATTTTAAACATGTTGTGTTTAATATATATAAAAGAGTAAAAAGAATTAAAAGCTCTTTAAAACATAAACGTTTTTAAAATAAATATAAATAAAACTGTTTTGAAACTCAATCTTTTTTAGTGCAATTTACCAGTAAGCTTAGTAAAATATCATTAAGTAAACAATCAAATATGCAACTTTATATTTTTTCATTGCACACCTTGAATCTAAGCAATTTATAAGAAGATACTGTTTTAACTCTAAAGATATCGCTTTAACTACAAAGTTAATTTAATTTTACTAATAAAAAAGCTGAATTTAATTAAAATTAAAGTCTTTCAGTCTTTACTAATTTTGCTTTGAAATTTAGATTAATTTTCCCAATACTTACACTGATAAAGGAATATAAATAACATATATCAAGTTTATTGCTACTGGGTTGGATTAGTCTCAGTGAAACATGGTGTTTGTGAAACAGAGTTCTTGTTCAGTGACTGATGCTCTATGTCTTATTCAGGTCTTTACAATGTACTAGTGTAACAGTAATAAAAATAAAAAATAAAATAAAAATTATTGACAAGATTATCTCTCATAAAACCCTTTAGAAGTACTGAAAATTGAAAATCAAATCCTCTCAATAACTGTGTAATGGCACAGCAATTTAGTGATAAATAATTTTCTTTTTGTACAGATATGACCTATTTCAAGTTTTTGAAAAACCTATAGATCTCCAATAGAGTAGCAGAGGAATTAATTTAATTTTTCTATTACTAGGGAAAACAAATATGACACACAAAAAGCAACAGTGAGTGGAGTAGAAAGTTATATTAAAAATATATTTGATCACACCTGTGGCAATTTCATAGTGAAATTAGTCATCTTGTGATAGCGTACAGTAAGCGCCCCAACATATATATTATAAATTTACAATGCACATTGATTAGTGATCAAAACTGAGAATTAATGAAAACTAGAAGGAAAAACATGAAAATAAATAAATTCTTCGTAATGCACAAACAAAAAAAAAATTATTTTTTCGGTAGAAAAAACAGAAAAAAATGACCTTTTAAATTCCACGAATAGCTGAAAGCCTACCGTTTGAACAAACAAACAAAAATATTAGAACTATTTCTGAAAATAAGACAAAGCTCACTTTTTAGGAAGTCCAGGTGTCAGCTAGCACCAAAACTGGGCAAAGATTTCAAGATTAAGAAAGGGTCCTTAAGATAGGTAAGCAATAGGCAGAAGTGCAGGAAAGACACTGGCTCAATACAAAACAGCTCTGGCAAAATATTCACTGGGAATTCCGACCAGGCAGAGGTTCTCAGTACCTTCTCTGACTGTTTTCACTGACATAGCTGTGTCCACATCACAGGATTAAGTAATTACAATAATTCTGTGCTGACCCAGCAGCAGTGGAGGAAGGGCTGGTCTGCAGCCTTTTGCAAGTGCTCAACACACATGCATTTATGTGTATAAATGTCTTGGTATCTGCAAAGTTGTGGAAATCAGGGAACATCTGGGTGATGACTGGAAGAGGATAAATATATGTACTGAAAAGGGCACAAGAAAGACCTCAGAGAACTAGAGACCCATCAGCCTTACCTCAGTCCCTGGGAAAATAATGGAGAGAGTCCTATTAGAAAGCATTGCAAGTCAAATAGAAGAGGATTAAGAAAAGCTAAAGCAAATTTACCAAAGGAAAGTCATTCCAGACTGACCTGGTCATTCTGTTGGCATGAGAAGAGTGGTGAATCCTGTTTGCCTGGCCTTTATCAAAGTGTTCAACACCATTTCCCACAGTTTCTCGTGAACAAAGTTGCAAAATATGGACTGGATATAAGTCTGTGAGATGGGTGGGAAACTGGCTGAGTATTCTACTATTCTATTCTATCATCTCTGTGGGTCAGAAAATTGGAACTGAATATGCATTTGGCCCATGAATTAGAGTACAACACAGTATCACAATATTTTTTAATTCTGTCTCAAAGAATAGATTTCTCTCTATCCCGTAAAACACTTTATTTAAAGGAATGTATATGCAAGTTTGTTGCTTATTCTTGGCTATGTTAGCTAGAAATGAAGGAAATACTGCAAACCAGTTTGCACTAGATAATATTTCTCGCCCCTTTTTTCACTCCAGTCATGCTCTGTGTTCCTTTTTTTTTTATTTGCCATTCCCCAAATATGCAAAGGAAATTGGAAGATTGTGTTATTGATGGGATACAAATTCCCTCTTTCCAGTAAATTCCAAAATCTCATTTAAAAGGGTGTTGCACATTTACATCAGTCTGGTTTGGAAACACTGTACATATATGCTGAAGAAAGAAGTCAACTGCAACTACAAAACTGTATTCATACTATTTCCATGTGGAAGGACAAAAAGCATTTCTTTGTTCTTCATCAAAATGAAATTACTTAAAGTCAAAGCAGTTTTGGATTGGAATTATACAACAATATATAGGTGTTTCCAAATTTTTAGTGTTTTACACCATTTGAAGTAACAAGAAGAATTATTGCCAAGATTGTAGGTGTACCACCTCAGAATTCTTAGAGTGACAAAAAAATACTGTCTTCATGCACTTGAAAACTTTTGCAGATGTTTTGCCAAGGACATAGTGAAACTTAAAATAAGTATTAAAACCACCATTTTTTAAATCAAAATATAAAGCAGAATTAAAAATTAGTATTTTTTCCTATCTTGCTAATGTTTCCTGAACATCAATAATATTCATCTAAGAAATAAAACCCATAAATGACACTATATACAAAACAATTGACCCAAACAGGGAATGAAGGAAGTTGTCCTATGGATTTTTTTTCCGAACTGAATGAAATGCTATATGAAGCAAACAGTGCTTGTTTAAATTTATGAACTGCATGTTTGGATCACATAAATAGTTTATTCAGATGAATCCTGGGCTCCTGCAATTTAGCCTGGACAGCCATAATGAAGAAAGTCAACTTCCCCCACACACATCTGTATGTGTGGTGCAAACCCCATGTCCCCCTGGTAGTCACAGCATTGTGAAAGAGAGCATAAACCTCCTGTGATTAATTATTTGGACATTGCTGATCACGACCTAATGTGTGCCCTATTTGAGAATACAAATGATTCTGTCTGATAAAGCTTTCTTCAAAGTAGAGAATCTTCTGAGGAGAGATGAGACAAACCACTTATTCCTTACTTATGTCTTACTTCCACCTCCAACATTTTGATAATGTGCTTTCCAGATTTAGGGGCTTTCTTCAGTTTTGAAGGAAAGAATTTTTATTTTGTTTGTTTGTTTTGTTTTAAAACAAACAAACAAACAAAATTGTGATGGGTTGGCTTTGATCTACAGTCAAACACTCACACAGCCATTCACTCCCACCCTGCACCCGTTTCCTGAGCTTAGCTGAGTATTCTATAAAAATAAAAATACAGACTTCTAAAAATACAGCATTTTATTCACAAAAAAGGGCTCAGGATTCTCTTGTGGACTCATTGCTACTGCCCACCCCAGGGCATCCCCTGGCTGTCTCTCCCAAAGATTGTCCCAGCAGTGTCCCCTACCAAAATGCTGCAATTTTCATGCAATTTTCATCTTCCTTTCTATGTAAGTTTTATCCTAATAAAAAGTCTTTTTGTATTGTTTTGTAAAACCAGATGCAAAATATCAAAGCAGAACATATATTTAAAGTTGTTCCTTAGATTTTTTTTTCAGAACAGGTAAAAAGCAAATTTTAATCTTAAAAATAGTTTTCACAGGAAAGTGTAAATGAGTACTGACCTATCTGCTATCTTCGTTATTCTAATAATTTCATTTAAACAATACCAAATAGAATGGGTTTTTTCCTAAGCTATGAGTCTGTATTCATTTTAAAATATTAAATTAGCACTCAGTTGGAGAAAAGATAACTAATTTAGGTTACACTGTATGGAGTTTCCAAACAGGGTGGATTGTTTGTTTTACTATTTTGAGATGCACACATAATATTTTTCTAGTTTGAACCCCAGAAACTCAGTAAATAATTTATATTTTTTATGTGGCATAATATATATGACACAATCAAAATTTAAAAAATAATGCAATTAACTAACTTAAATAACAAAAGATTTCAGTGTCTCACTGCTCAAGTTTTAATTTTAATAGCTATTTAAAATTAAATCAGCATTTATCTGATTTTTTGTCTGCTTACAGATACATTGTGCATAATTGGTGCTAAAGCAGCAAAACTGAAGATGCTAATGGTTGCTAATTTCGTTGTTCAGTTTACAGCTTACATCTTAGAGACCAGTGAGCAATCACAAGCAACACCAGCATGCTAATCTAACTCAACCAAGTTTGGAAGTATTTGTAGTAACTTTACTCTAGAGCATAATTTTTAAACAACCTTCCTTTGTGTGACAAGGAAAATAAAACTGATCAAAAATGTGTGTTGAAGCATATAAAGTAGGTGCAGGTAAAATAGGCACATAAAACGCATCTCTTTTTCAAGATACATATAAAAAAATAAAGGATGTAGTAGGATTTTTGAAAAAGGGGAAACAGTTTCATAGAAAATAGCTGTGTGCTTATACCTACCACTGTGCTTATACCGTTCTCACTCCCCAAAATGTAAAAAAAATTGTACTATTGGCCTTTTAGTAAAGTTAATAAATCTTCATAATAGGCCAAATGAAAATTAAACAAACAAAAATCCTCTGAGAGCCTAAACTGGAAAAAAACCCAAAAAACCCCTGCTTATTCAAACATAATCTCTGAGATCACAGCATAAAGCAGTGACAGAAAGCAGGGTCAATCTTTAATTATTCCTTTCATCTTCTTAGAAAGATGAAATAAATATCTTAGACACATGACTGACTTTCATTGTTCAAGAAAATGTCTTTCAGCATTAATGTTGGCAAAACTACCTTCTATTTTTCTATGGAAAGAACACACTAACTTCATTTTTGTTAGTGTCTTATAAAAAGGGAGGATCATAGATCTCCCTTGCCTTTTGCGATTTATTTCAATTTCAGTAATAACACAAAGCAAAGCAAAGGGACCCAATTAAATTGCAGATCATGAAACAAGATAATGAAATAAGATGTCAAGCAGCTGTCAATTCAAAATGCCTTAAGTTATTTAAAGGAAGCGTCACAAGTGTAAAGTGTGATTTATTTCTTTATTTATGTTTTCAGCAAAACCCAGAAATCCTGATCTGAAACACAAATTTGTAACCCACTGCTGAGAAACAAATCACAACTCTGCTTTCCTTTGGACACTATTCAATTTATCTTTATCTTCCCTCCCAGTTATTCTGTATTGGTAGATGTTGACTTCTTGATAGCGTATTAAAACCAACAGTTGTGAAAGTGCTGGAGTGGAAGGAGTCTCCATGGAAACAGTAGTTAAAATTAGGTAGTAAAATATTCTAGTATAAAACTGCATCTCTCCACAGCTCCTAGTAGAAATTAATAAATAAATAAATAAATAGCCAAAACTATATAAAATATTATATAGCCATATTTGTGACCGTATAAGTCACCATCTGTATTACATCAAATGTCACACTGAGATGATAATTTTGGACAGAACAGCACACCCTGAGGTCTTTTTTGTTCTTGTTCTCCTCTTAAGCAAATAATTGCAACTACCAAAGCATACATTCGGGACAGAATGCAACAGAAAGAGGAAAAAGAAAATTTTCCTCAAATCCAAGCAAATAATGGATTGTAATTCATCTATCAAGTCTCCCTTTTGTAGTGGGAATAGTGAGGTAGAGGTACAAAGCAAAAATAAAACCTCAAAAAAACTAAAAGACTTGGAAGAATCATATTCGCACAAATTATATTAAAGCAAAGAAAAAATGAATTAGCACTTCTAAAGCAGCAAGACATAAAAGAATAAATCCATGCTATCAAAGGGAACCTAATTGAAATATAGATGTTCTACATGACAGCTGACACAATGCAGTAAAATCAAAAGTTGAGGTCTTCACAAATTGAAAAAAATTCCCTAACTTAAAGCTTTCATTTGCCAATCAAGCTGATCCAGGAAAGTAATTCTATAAATTAATCTCAAGGGGGTTTTTATGTATGTAGTTTTATGGTTCACATACTCTTTTTCTGACATTTTCACAAACTACTTTTTCAACTTCTTAATAGAAAGTCAATAAGCTACCAATACTCTCTCTAGATGGGAACTGAAACACAATGGGATTAAGTGCCCAAGAAAATATAAAATTTCATAATTAAATTAATGGCTCAGACAAATCCTTTCAAGTCCATCATTCAGCTCCATGCTTTTTGGATAAAGCAAGAGTAACCTCAGGAAGCTCAGCAATACATTGGTTTTTCTGACCATTGTTGTAACAACCAAGTATTAGAAAATAACCCTATTCCTGCAGTCATTTACTGGCAGTCTTGAAAGCACTTGGAATGACAGATTTCTCCTTGTTACACGAAAGTACTAAAGTACAGCTAAATTCAAGTCACTGACATTTAGAGAACAATCCTACTCTTAGTCATAATGTAAAGTAAGAGTGGTTTAGATGCCATTTCCTTTACCATTGTTATTTCCAGAATTTCTTCCTTGGGAAGAATAAAGCCTAAACTTTCCATGTCTTTTTTGTGCATTACAAAATGTGGCATACAAAGTCTTTAAGGCACCACTCACTTTTTGAAAGACAGCAGTTACTAAGGAAGAGTAGCTCCCAGTTCTCAACTGATTAACACTTTCTGTATTTCTTTGTAAAGTTTTAAGAACAGGGTTGCATACAGTAAGTTTCCCTAGTGATTTGTTGCAACAAACATTAGCAGTCTACCACTTAAGGAACTTAAAGTAATTTGAAACAAGATTCAATTATCAGCTCATTGAAAAAAAGAATCTTAACCTCTGTTTTGAAGCTGGTTTAAACCAGTGAATACAAATTAGTACAAGTGAAGTTGTATAAATGTTTAATGTGAATTGTAAAAAGAATGAAAAAAGTAGTGACATGAAAGCAATGGTTACATATTAAATTTAAAGCAGTACATTTTAAAATTTATAGATATAGTTTACTGGAACAGATTATATGCCATTTTACATTCAGGTACTTACTTTTACAATATGCAGCTGTATTAACATTCTCTACCTTACTATTTAAATCCACTGAGTTTTATTTTTGTAATAAATACTACTTAGAATAAAAAAAATCTAGAACATTTATTGTTATTTTCTCCCCATACTCTCAGTGAACTTCAGTTGCAGGATTTGTTAACGAAAATGTGATTAATCTGAAGAAGGAATCTGCACTTTGTGCCATAGGTTTCCCGTACAACCAAGATATAGCCTGGCTTAAGATTATTTTACAAAATAATTTACATAAAGATGCTGGAAGTCAACAGATACTGTCTGAAGGACTCTAAAGTAGAAAAGAAAAGACTCACTAAATCCTTATAAAATTGCCTCTATCAACCAGTCAGCTCAAAGACCATTCTTGTTAATTTTTCTGATGATATCACCTGTTTTCTCACTTTACATATTAATAATGTATTACTTCTCATTCCAATTACAGTCCAAAGATACTCTGTCACTCAAAAACCTGCAAGTAGAAGACATTGCAGCTACATAAATGTAGAAAGGTGTGGAGGAGTGGGGACAATACTGCATTGAAACAAGTCTGTTTCCCAGCTTGAGACAGGACAGGAAACAGGAGGCTGCTCACTCACAGCCCTCTGCTTGTAATAGTGCAGTGCTATGGCCTCTAACCCACTGCCCCACATCAGTCATCACCTTCAAAGCTTCACAGGAGCAATCTCTTCCCAGTTTGAACTCTACATGGCATGAATACTTCTGTCTCAGCTACCAACCTGGCATGGATGCCCAGTGTCACCAGGCAGCGGTGTTGACTACATTTCTCAGACCCACTGTCACCCACAGGACATCTCTGTGTTTCTGTGAGATGATGGTTGTCCTTAGGGGTGGCTCACATACTGGACTGACCTGCCTACCAACTAGAGAGGCCACATCTTTGTGACCTATATCCATCCTCCTAATCTCCAAGAGATGGGGGAGAGAGAAGGGAAGGGCAGGCTGTCAGCTGAGTTTCTGTGGGAAGGCTCCAGGGATGACCTATGTCAGTAAACACCCGGAGCTGCCCCTGTGTTGAACAAAGACAGCACCAGCTGGCTCCAAAATGTGGCCCATGCTGGCCAAACACAACCCCATCAGCAGGGCTGGTGGTGCCTCTGTGTTAACACATGTTAAATAAAAGTGCAGCAGCTGTGAGAGAGAGAAGTGAGGAAAACACGAGGGAAAAGGTCCTTCAGACACCACGATCATGATGAAGGAGGAGGAGCAGGTGCTCCAGGTGCAGAGCTGAGACTGCCCTGAACCCCTTGGAGAAGTCCATGGTGAAGCAGGTTGTCCCCTGGAAGCCCATTAACAGTGGAGCAGATATCCACCCTGCAGCCCATGAAGCAAATTCAGATCTCAATGTATTCTGCAAGACTATAATATCATAAAGCTACTTTTCTGAAATGAACTCTACAGTAATTGTACAAAATTTAACGCAAGGTTTAAGGAATCTCCAACAGAAATTTAAATTCAAATTTCTGGTCTCACAAGGCAGAGAGATCTGCTTGATGTGACAGTTTCTAAAAGATCAGACTTGAGGAGTAAAGAACCTTTCTCCAGTAAAATGACAATGTAGAAGGAATGTAACGAGTGAGGAAGTATATTTTGACAAACAGCCACTGAATCAAAGGCAAAGGAAAGTCCTCTATGGTGGTACTCTTGACACATCATTCATATGTAACACAAAGCAGCATTTCATAATACTTTTGAATTATTCATATGAAAAAATGCTCTGACAAAATTATTTTTAAACTCTAGAATGTACTGAAGATATGTGCTTCAATAGCCTGCAAGGGAAATCAACTTTATAAAACCTGCCTTATTACCTGCTGGCTCATATTGCATGCTCTTTGTGTAAGTTTCTTCAGTGCATAGATCTGCTGTAATTACTGTCTCAGTAACGTGTATTTACTATCACCCTGCAAAAACTCACAGGAAATCTATATTTATGCCAGTGTTTAAAAGTTTTCTCCCAGAGCGCAAGTCTTGCATTTTCATGTCACACGCCTTGCAAGATTAGTAACTTAAGAATTCTGAGTGTTACATCTCTCTGTGATCTCTAAATTAAAACATCAATACTGTAAGTTACTATGTTTTGGTTCATGTTTTTTAAATGTAATTTGACTTTTTAAAAAAAAGTAAAATATGCTGTGAAACAAAGATAAGGAAAAATTACACTCTTCTCTTCTGAAATATAATTATCTCCACACTTTAAAAAAATCTTTTATGGAACTGAATTTATAACTTTTTATTATTTCTATTTTCAAATTCATGTGATTAACAATATAAGCTAAGAACATGGTAATTTTCTGTTAGAAATAATATAACTAATCAGGGGAAATTTTCAGTGAGTGCTTATAATGAGAAATACTGTCTGTGACATATTCAGTCCCCCCTATCTCATAATTTTTCTAGTGGAAAAATACCACTTTATTACTACAAATAGTAATTAGTAGTAATTAATAATTACTATTACATTAATTAAAATTAATATAAACATATTTTTCCTGCAGTTTCCACCCTTTATGGATCTTTTGGATTATTGGTTTACTGTGTTGCTTGCTATGTAGAAGATTTCAGAACATTTTCAGGGCAATTTCAGAGCACCAGAGCAACATGTTCTCAGCAAGTTGCATGTCACAAGTTACATGCTTCAACATTTGAAGGCTAGGGACTCTGAAGAACCACTCCAGGCAAAACTATAATGAAAGAATCAACATCTGCTTCAAACCTGAGCAAAACAGAATGGTTTGTTAACTTATATTACCTTGTATGTACTGAATAATGAGCTAATACTTTCCTATGTTGCTTGTTTCTCTTGTATATTTTGAATTCACAGAAACCAATAAGGATGCCATATAGTACCCATACCAAGCTCATAAAAAATAATTTGGCAATTTATTCTGAAGAAAAAGAATTATGGATGGAACTTGGTTTAATTCTAAGACAAAGAAAAGAAAGAAAATTGAAAGTGAAAGCAAAGTTACTGGCCTTTTTTCCTGATTTTGTAATATTTTTTTTTTATATTGATCATTCTTTAATACTCTCCGAAAACCATTTTGCTTCTGTAGTGATTCTGGTAAGGTTTAATGGAGAGCCTGTTCTGTAATTGCTCTCCCTGTGAGAAGTGCTCATTGTATTATTACCAAACCTCAGCATATGTCTCTTCACAGACTGTGGAACAGTGATGTTTCCATTTCAGCAGTTTTTCTTTTAAAAGAAATTTTGAAAAGTGCAACAGAAAAACATTAAGCAGATTCATAAATGATGCTTTAGTTTGGCTGCTCATTAACATTTCAGTGAATATTACAGAATTTCTGGTCTCACCAGTTCTATATTTTAAGTGTTTTGTAATTCTTCATTTTTTTTCAGGAAATACTGTAAGTGCCAACTCTTTAAGTCATCCCACTTACAAAGCACAGCATGATGTTCTACTGAAAGTAGAGGATTAATTTTCCTAGGATGTGCAAACATTTTTTTAGTCTGTTAAATAACACTTTTATTCTAGATCATTAGCACAGACAAAAAAAGAAGGTGCAACCACAGTTATAAACTCAGATATTGTCTTTGAAAGGGATTTTGTATTTATTTTCAGTAGTAGAAATATGGTGTTTTGCCTACAATTTAGGGCAGGTAGTTTACAGAATAGAATAATTGACATCAGCACATAACTAAATGAGAAGTAATACAATAGATTTAAAGTAAGTTTACCTTACACACAAAACTGTTAGAGTCAAAAGAATACGTTAATAAACTTGTTGTATGACCAACTCCTTAATCTCCTTTTCATTATTGAGGAAATACTGGCAGTCTCTTCAACCTACTGTCTATTAGGAAAAGATACATATGTCCACAAACAGATGGGAAGAGCATGCTGAGATCTTATTAATTGTATTCTGTTCTTTGTTGTAATGTCAATGGCTTATGACAGTGCTACAAAACCACTATTAGCTGGAGGTAAAAGTCTAACTGCAACTGCTCAGCAGCAATAATTTGTGAGGGAGGGATGATCTGGCACAGAAGGCAAGAAGGCCCAAATACAGGAGGTAGTTGAAGAGGAGAACAACTCTTATTTTTAGTCTGCAATGTAACTTTGCTGAGATGACATTGTGCATGATTTATTTTGAATGAAGAAGAATCTCCTGATAGAAATCCATCCACTGAAATGTATTTAACAGGGCTAAAAAGTTAGGCTAAAAAGTTAATATGTCAATCCTGTTAGCTATGTGTAACAGTTAAACATCAGAGTCAATACTTGTACAAAAATCAGATTGTCTTGGTGACTTCTGTATGTAATGATTCTGGTAATTAATTTTGGAAATCCCTATTAAAAATGTTTATTAACTTCCTGAAATAATCTTAAGTCAGAATTGGTGTGTTCTGTGATTTCATCATACAGTCAAACATCAACATTTTGGGGTTTTGCCATTTCTTTTGAGGAATGCTGTTTGAATATAAGTCTACGGACTTTGAATTAACAGGAGAATGAGAGAAAGGGTTTAGGCAGCTGCTGTGTTTGTATATCAGCTTAACATTTGTGTCTTTTAAGAACATGGAAAAGTAAGAAGTGCCTTATGACTACAGGGAAGACAGACTAGCACTGGAACTGTTTTTCTAAAAAGGCCACGTATCTTCTCTCTTTGGAGGTTTTACTAGATTGAGTTCCAAAAAAGTTATAAATTACCTACTCAAATACTGTCAGCCTTGTTTGATCTTTGAGGTGGGACATGGTGACCTCCAGAAGACCTTTCCAAGCAGTACTATTACAGTTCTGCAGAAAAAGCAGCAGGGTTTTTCTGAGAAGCATTCACTGTTTGCAAGCCTTAATAGAAGATAATGCACCATGAAATCATAGAGGTGACATAAAAATATGTTAATATTGAAATACACTGCAAAGAGAACAAATTAGGCTGATTTATTTTAAAACTCAGTAATATCAGGCCATTTATCATGTAAGCAAGCAAGTGGAGAATAAGCCTAATGCATTTCAAATACAACAGAATTTCTAAAGCTCATCACACCATATTCACAGATTGCTTCCTTAAATACAGTAGAGGCTCAAGGATTATTGCAATATAATCTCATATATGAATCAAGATACTGCTAAAATCCTTTAAATTTAAACAATTTCAATGATCTTATAAGTCAAATTAAAAAAATACTAATCAGACATCATGGAAGACAATGTAAAAATTTCCCACCAATAGTTTGCAGGTCCAGGTTGACTTTTATTAATAACCCCTTATTACATGGATCAAGTAATATACTTGGCTCCTAGAGACTCCCAGTAAATATATTTCCAGCACAAGCATCTTAAAGAACATCCTCAAGTGATTTTTCTTTACAGGGAAAGAAATGTAGTGGTTTTGTTGGGAGCAGAGTTAAATTTACTCATAGTTGCTCATATAGTTCCATGTTTGGATGTCTGCTGGAAAGAGTATTGGTAGGTCAGGGATGGTTTCATTATTGCAGGGCAGTGCTTGCACAGCATCTAGACTTTTTCTGCTTCTCACAAATTTAGCACGTGCACATGCTGCCCCACCAGCAAGCAGATGGTGTACACAAGAGGCTGGGAGGGACACAGCTGGACAAGTGACCCCAAGTGACCAAAGGAATATCCTGCCCCATGTAAAACTCTGCTGAAAATCAAGAACTGTGAGGAGAAGGAGGGAGGAGGTAAGTTTGGAATTATGATGCTTGTCTTCCCAAGTGCCTCTTCACAGTGGTGGAGCCCATCTTTCCTGGAGGTGGCTGAATACCTGCCTATCTATGGGAAGAAGTAAATTAATTTATTATTTTGTTTAGCTTGTGGGCACACCTTTTGCTTTACCTATAAAACTCTTCTCACTTTTACCTTTCAAATAGTTTCTCTCAGCCTGCTGAGAGGAGTGAGTCAGTGGCTTTGTGGAGCTGAGTTGATAGCTTGGGTTAAAAAGTTTTATCTGCAAAGACCTTTGGTAAAACATCATGTGCTAAATGTCCTGTGAAGCTCAGAAGAGGTCAGAAGGGGAAAAGCAGCCCATTTTTCTTCTCTGAACTTGTCATCTCTGCCCAAACTTATAGTAACATAGAAATGGGTGACATTCAGAAGATACAATTTCTCTTCTGAAGCAACATTTCAAACATGTTTACTTCTACTTTAATGGCAGTTTTCAATCTTTTTTGGGTCTACTGTACAGACCAAAGGGCAGTAAGTTTAAAATTAGGACAAGAGCAAATTTTCAACGTCTATATATTCAACTTTGGGTTGTCTTTTTTGTCCTTTTTACTCGTCTTTGAAACTCTGATGCAAATCTGGATGAAGGAATGACAAACATTTATACCTAAAGAGACTCTGAGCAGTGAGGACTGCCATGGCTCTTGGAAGAGGGAGGGTGTAGGATGAAGACACAGAGTGCTATAATACCACTTTAGTTCTTATCTACTATATCACATGCAAACATACCGGCTTGTTCAGTTCTGAATCTTCATACTGACAATTTGAAAAGTTCAAAAAGGAGAATTCTTTGGGAAAGAAAAGACTCAGTATAGTAGCCAGAAGATACACCATTCAGCCAAATTACACACTGAGCCAAATGATCATCTCTTGTAAGTAAACCTTGCATTTGTTATTCTCATTCCTGTTTTATCATGCTATCAGATGCTAACACTTGAAGCAAAATGTCCATTAACATACTATAATTAAAAGGTCATTACAAGAGAAAAACTATTTAGAGTCTTACTATGACTTTAAAGCTGATATTAAATGTTTCCATTTAAAATTGGTCATCCTAGAAAAGATATAGAATTCTGGAAAATTCATCACTTTTACGTTTTAAATAAATTTGGGGCAACCATTCTGTTTAGACTATGACTGTAAATAGATGCACCATAGCTCTGGAAAATATTGATGTCTATAGCAACATTTGGTCTGCATTAGTATCTGGAACTGCCATCTCTCCAGCATAGCAAGAGCTTTAGCTGCTTGTAAATAATATTTACTCCCTTGCCCTCATATTAAAATTCCTCTAACACTCATTTATTCCTAAGGCAATAGTGCTTGAAAATATAGGGTAACAATGCCTTCTTTAAAGCTATCAGACTGTTCCTAAACAGCAGTCGTATGAATTCTCTGCTAAGTAAAATTAACTTGACATCCACATTATTCTGAAAATACTTCCTCTTGTTTTTTCCTGTGAATTTTAATATATAGCATCTGCTTCAGTAAAGAAAAGAATATACTCTCTTCAGTTCCTGGGTCAAAATGCCTCTGAAGGTAATTGCACAGGGCTTGCAAAAATCTTTACAATTAAAATTCTTTCTTTTTATTGTTTTATGAACTGAGGTAGTCCAAACTCAGTTTTAGCATTAATTAATACGTTCTTTGTCATTTTTAGTGAATAGCACTTTTGCTATAATTCTTTCTTTTTTATTTCAATTTATTTCTATTTCATTAAAATGAAAAGGACACAGATATTCTTCATATAATCTGAGTAAAAGAAGACCACTAAGGATTTTGCAGGACCTTTCATACTTAGAGCAGCACAGTGTCAAAGTGATGAAAAATTTTAAATTTTTCTGAAATTCATAAGCTAGCAAGACTTGTTATAGAAATTATTACAAACTGAAAAAAGAAATTCTGAAATTTCCATGGGGTATATTTATATCTATACTAGGATATTTCTATATTCTCAAATTAACAAAGGACTAGAGCAGACCTTTTATGAAGCAGGTGTCTTCCTTTGTGTATAACTATTTCTGTCTAAATATGATAGGGGAATGACATAAATTTCATGAGAGGATGGGAAATGTATTAAAATTGAACAATGTGGCATATTTTGCTTTGTTCAGGTATAGCACTGGATGTCATAATAATAGTTGTGTTATCCTCTCTTCCTATACATGGCCAGAGCTGAACCCAAAATTATTATTATTTTTTGAAATTGAAATTTTTAAGTATAAAAATGTATGCCTTATATTCAATATTAATAATCATAACACTCTAGAGGGAAATTACCTACTGTATTGTGTTAAAGAGGGTATTGTGTGACACAGGATTGGGATAAGATTGGAGAAAATTGCATAATTTTGGAAAACTTTTATTTTTGTGATCTTGTCACCATATCTGGAAATTATGAACAAATATTCTGCTGGAATACATTTTATGCAGCTAGTAAATTTATTTATGCACCCTCAAATAAAAGTTGCATTTATAAAAATGGAAGGATTATTTTTGTAGTAAAATATTTCAAAAGAGAAAATTTCTTTTTTTTTTTTTCNGAAGAGCAGTTTGTCATAAGACAGATCTTTGAATTACCCAGAGCTGGGATAATATCATAGTCAAATTAGACTTAATATAATTTTAACTCATCTTTTGAGTTTTTCCTCATAAATAAATTGAGTGGATAAGTGTCTGTCATGCAGAAAGGCATCTATAAATTCATTCAGATTAATAAATTCTATCTTTTAATCCTACATCATTTTTTGATTGCAACATAAGAAGATATAAAGATGGGGGTATCAAAACACTGAGTATATTTAAATTGAATTATAATCCCTAAAAAAAAGCACCTGAAAAGAAAAAGGAATCTACATATAGAGACGAAATGCTTTTAGAGACAGTTGTTACTGATCATTTATGACAGGACAGGAATCTTTACAGCTGAAATAACTGCAGCAAAGTTGCCAAGCCCTCAAGTTTTATTAAATGCAACCTCAAAAACCGAAGTCCATCAGTGTTTTCACATTTGACAACATAACATCTTGCTCTGAAAGCCTCACAAAGCACCCAACAATGAATATGTATTTGAGAAATCATGGGAAAATTCTGAGTAGTTGCCATAAAATTAGAATTCAATCACAAGAAAATCTGCAGACTGACAACTTTCATTAGAAACGCAGAAGTAAAGCCAATGTTTAACCTTTATGTTTTTCTTACAAGCATTCTATCTTTACATGCTTAAAATACTTCAAAAGTGTAGAAGAATCACAAGCCATTGAGGAAAACAGTAGATCAGCAGGTCTCATGCAAATACAACCACGCAAAAATATAATTGGTATAATGCTAGTTCCTGGGTGGTGGGCTTAGAATTGCTACTCCAGAAGAACACAAGAAGCCTGAAACCAAGGAGGAAATGTCTGAAATGTCTAGACACATTATGACTAGGAATGTTTTGTTCTTCACTGAGCAAAATTACTCAGTTTGTTTTCTCGTGTTTGAAAAAAGTTATGTCAAGAAATTACAAGTGAGGTGGCTCTGGTAGATGTCTTGAAATAACAGCAATAGCCAGGGGTGACAAGAAGTTGTTTTGTTATTAAGCTGTGAAATTGCTTGAAATCTAGCCCATGACACATCGGGGAGAAGTCAGGCTTATTTCTCTTTTACCTTGGCTGAAATTTGCAAGTTAAAAAGACACATAAGGAACATTAGACTTTTTTCAGGGTTACAAGCTGCTGCATGTTAGAACATGAGATAACTGTACAAGCATGTGTCATTCCTGCCTCTTTCGTCCTTCAGTTCTGTCCAGCCTATTTCTGAGGTAAAAAGTGACTTTGACTGTAGTTTTACTGAGGCCATCCTTTACCCGTGGCAATAGCAGTGACATCTGCAACCTGAGCCCTCATCTTGGCATCTGATTGAGAATGTGAAAGCTACACCAGGACGGGCTTGGAATAGAGATGAAGAAAAGACAGTCAAGATTTTGCATCTGAAGTCCCATCATTACGTTTCATACCCTTTACTCTTTTGTAAGTGTATAGATAAGAGAAGCAAAATGAGGTTACTCAAATTAATATTCTTGTAATTATATCACACAATGGTAGAAAACACACCAAACACCGATTTGTGTCTTCTACTTTTTAAACCAAACCAATGAAATGCTATCCTGCATAATTTTGAAAATCAGTGAAACATAGGCTGTTAAGTAACACTGATGTTTCCAGCCTTTGAGCTTTTCAGTGCTTATTTTCAAGTTCATAGCAATTAATTATAACTATATACTCAGACCTTTCTGCACAAAACCAACATTTTGATTAGCTGGACCATGGTTTGCAGCAATAGATTTCTTAAATTTTGTTTTAAATCTCGAGAGAACAGATTTTTTTCTTTGTTGAATTGCACATAGTAAAATCTTCCGATGTTTTGTTCATCCAACACAATGAATATTCACTTCAAAATTTTTTTTTCTGGTGTAATGCCACAACATGAGTTAAAAATTCATTTTGCTTTCTCAGCTGTTACTTTCCAACTAGATGAAAAATCCTTATAATGATTCTTTTTTATATAATAGACATAAATTCAGAAAAATAATATTTACTTGAAAACTCATTTATGTTACCTACACTATTCTTGTCCTACAAATTTATTCTAAAAAGTCACTTCTACTAAAAAACTTGAAAGAAACCACTATTAAAAAATATAGAATTATCAGTATTCTGAGGGGAATTTCAGTTGTTTTGTTGTCATTCCTTTACACTTGCAGATAGAAAAGAGTACATTCCAGATGAAAAATTTCTGCCAACCTCATAAAAGTCAACTTTCTAAGGTATGGTAGATCAGCTGGTTATCATATATTGTATTTACATATTCTCTCTTGCTTTTAATCTTTCTACCCCGTCCTTTCCCTTTTCTTATGCTCACTTCACCTTTGATTTGTTTTTACTTGCATGGTGAGGACTACATCTTACCTCACCTCGTGTTGTTCCCAAGCTTTCCTGCTCTCTCACCCAAGAAGACAGAAAAATTATGAAGAACAGGAAGTGAAACACTTGACATGGATAATAAATCTCACAGCTAAATCCCAAATAACTCCACAAGCAGAGAAGCCAAGTCTGTCCATCTACAGAGCCGTGTCTCCCACATTTCCCCAACACATTAATTTCTTCTCCCTTTTCTCAGAACAACCCTTTACCAGCCTTTTACACTCCTCCTCATGCCCTGACTCCCATCTGTCTCCTTTTTTGGATGAGTAAGTGGCAGTGTGTTCTGTGACTAGTTTGAATTAATCAGTTTTTTTGCCAACTACTGCATGTGGCTGCTGCCTTTTTCAGGTGATGACACAAGAGTCAGTCTTGATGGCAGCAATTACTTCAAGTTTTTTGAATTAATCTTTTGAGTTCTATAAGAGAAGAGAAAACTTAATAATTTCCTTTCAGTGAGAATTTTTAATTTTGTTATCAAGAAGATGAGAGAGTATGACTGAACAAACCATACTGCTTTAGGAGGACAGGCTAAGAAGAGTCCTCCACTGAGGAAGAATTTTTTGTTTTGTCAGTCAAAAGTAAGTTAGTGACAACAGTTTTGTTTTGGTTGGGATTTGTTCTTTTGGGGTTCTTGTTGTTGCTGTTGGGTTTTTAAAATTTGTTGGGTTTGTTGTTGTTTTTTTGGTGTTTTTTGTTTTTGTTTTTTTTTGTGTTTTTTTTAAATTTAATTTAAATTACTTTGACATTAAAGAGAGATGCATAAAGAATGAACTGATGAGAGAATTGGAGCCTTTCTAGGTACCAAGTCAAAGATTAAGCTTTCTAAATAGTTACTAACAGAAAGATTTTTGCTAAACAGTATCATGTGTTCAATAAAAATTAGGTGCCATAAGGATAGGAACAAAAATGAATTTATTTGGGAGAGAAAAGACCTAACACAAAGTAAAATGAAGAAGAAAGGAGAAGGCAAAAAACACCTAAATTGAGGTGAAGGCCAGCTGATCCAGAAGCACCTTGTAAATAACAGGTCTTTGGAACACTGATAGCCATTTACAAATCAATGTGGAAGAAAGCAATACTGAATAAATTAAAGCTCTTCTAAGCAGGACAGCCAAGGTAAAAATTAATTCCCTATTGAACAAAATGTGTGGTTTAGATGCTTTTACATCTTATCAGTTGTAGTAAATTAGGTGTAACATAACAAAATAAAGGGGCTATGAATAAACACTATTGTTACCAGACACTCAATAACAGTCAAAACTTAAGCTTGAATTGTAGGCAGCTGAAAAGGATTGGAGAGGAAATAAATCAAAGATACTACAGAATTTCTCCCATCTACCTGAAACAAGTGCCAGCAAAACCAGCTGCCTAACTATTTTATCCAGAAGGGATTACTTTTGGCAGCATCACATGGACAGGAAGAGGCAGAAAAACAGCTACTTATGAATTTTTTAACAAAGTCAAGTTTTTTTACTGGAAGAAAAAAGCTTAAAAATAATTTTGTCATGGTTAGATGCAAAGACATTTGTTAGATATTGGAAATACAAATCCAGGTCTTTATTTGTGTGGAAAGCAAGATCAGATGGAGAGGCTGATTGAATCAACCTGAAGCCAAAACTGCAAGGATTCTTACTGTGGATGCCATTGTCTCCATAAGGAAATTACTCACATCCTGTTTGATGTGAGTTTGTTCCCCTTGGGAGAGATACCCTACTGCAAAAGAACTCAATAAGTTATTTTATTTCATTCTTTAAAAAAAGAATTGCTCTCTTTCCCCAGATAAAATAGATTAATAGGGAAGACTTGTTTTACATATCTAAGTTTAGATGAGTAAGGGTTGGGGTTCAAGAAAATCAGTCGGAAGATATTAGACAATTATTGAAAAGTGAAGTAGGTTCCATTCCATCATTTGGAAGGGTGAGCAATAAAAGAGATGTACAGTATTAAATGCAGAGAATGCAGGACAATGGGACAGAAGAAGGGAGCCATCTCTAGTCTCATTCATGCAAAAAGAAATCATTACCAAAACGTACTGAATCCTATGGACAGGAATGGTGGATACTGGCTTGTACAAGAGACATTAGTGCATGCAAGAAAAATCTGCCATTTTAAAAATAGTTTCAACCATAAGTTCAAATTTCCCACACAAATTTTCCAGGGAAGGTATGTATTCCTGCACATTTTGTCTCCTAGCAGCTGTCT
Organism: Promerops cafer; assembly: GCA_013398275.1. Classification (NCBI taxonomy): domain Eukaryota; kingdom Metazoa; phylum Chordata; class Aves; order Passeriformes; family Nectariniidae; genus Promerops; species Promerops cafer. Next base: position 1,058,970 of record VZSE01006618.1, read on the forward strand.
TTCAAAAAAGTATTTCTTAGGCTGTCTATAAATATCTGTGACCTGATGTCAGCAGACTCCTAGAAGTCTGCCGGGCACTTCCAGTTGTAAGTTTTTCCTGTCAAAGGCTTAAAAAAACCAACCACATGCCTCTTTAGCATACTAACTTCTGCTGGTGTGGGTAGTGGGTGTTAGTCAAATGATACATAAGATTTTTGGCCTCAGGAATTTTTTTGCTTTGATTTCCACCCCTTCTGATTTTTTGTTGCAAGTTTTTAGAGATGTAAAGCGTTACATGAAGTATTTTCTAAGCTGGTCATTCTATATCTTTTACCAATATCATAGAAAAAAAATCTGTTTCTGGGGGCAAGTGTTCCTCTGAAATATTTTTTACATCAATTTGAATTGTTAATAGATTTCATGGTATAGTTGAATCTTTTGGTATTGATTACAGTATAGTACATAATTGAGAAGTTTATGGTTTATTATATTAGCTTAATAATAGGTACCTCTGTTCCAGAATAGTTACAGTGGAAAAAGCAAATGCAACTGATATGCTGAATTACACAAAAAGCAAACTAATATGTTATTATATTAATATTTATTGGAAAAAGAAATGCAAATGTCAAACCTCAAGCTAGAAAATATTGGAGAAGTGAATGCCTTCCAGAGTTCAAGAAACGTTTGGACAACGCTCTCATCATATGGTGTGATTCTTGAGGCTGTTCTGTGCAGGAACAGGAGTTGGACTTTGGGTGATCCTTGTGGGTCCCTTCCAATTCAGGATATTCTGTGACTCCATGATTCTGCAGGCATGTAGACTGCTTGGACAGGGTTTATTAAAGCACTTACTCAGTTTCAGCACTGTCATTCCTGAACTCTAATTTGGTATTGCCCTTCCTTGGCTGGTAAAGTTCTGGGAGTAACAGGGTTAACAGTGCTTTTTCTAGCAGCATTTATTTCAAATGGCCAAATATGGTTTCACCTCAGTTCAGTGAAGCAGTTACTCTGGGTTCTTCAGTTCCTACCATACTGGAATGTGTACAGGCCTGTGACCTGTCATGTTACTACCCTCTTAACATACTAAGTTTCACATTGTTTAGGTTGCTGAAAAATAAATTGGAAACCACATAGCCTTTTCAGTTAAAAAAGTTCCAGGTAATTTTTTAGCATGCAGTTTAGCAGAGAAATCGTGGATATGAGTGGGACTTCAAGAATCACCCAAGTACTCCACACCATTAAAAGAATCCATGTATAAGACATGCAAAAATGTGATAATCTGAGTGAAAACCTAATAAATTGAATTAGGTGTTAATGAAGTCTGATGGATTTTGCCATTCTGCAGGTGATATCTTCAAAAGAGGCAGCACTTCTGGCTGTATGGTTCCTCCTATAAAATGGTGGGTGTTTTAGGCAGAAAGCATGAGAAAACACTGGAAGAAGTGCAAGCACTGAAACCAAAGGGAATACTTCCTTCCAACATAACCACTAGTCAGATCAACAAAAATGTTGTCTTTTTCTTTCTTTAGATGGTTGCAGATGTTCACACAAAAATGCAATAGAAATGTGGCTGCAGTATAACACCCAGGCTGAACAAAAAGAACAATTATTATTTTAGTATTTCCCAGTCACCCTTTGATTATCAGAAAGTGGAGATAACTTTCAGTTTCTTTGTAGCTAATGAAATATTTAGGTCCTCATTTCTTTGGTAGAGCTATACTGAATTTTCAATGTCAAGAATTCATGTCACAGATGTAAACATGCATGAGCTATAAAGAGAACTTTTAACTCACATTAAGCACCATTAGAACACTTAAAGTATCATATTGTTGGTGTTTGTAGTCAACATCGTCAGGTAGAAAAATCTAAACTAGTGACAAGAACATGACCAATCCAATAATTTACTCAGCTGTACTGAAAAAAACTCTTCATTTGTTACAGAAGGGTAAGTCTATCCTCTCAAGACTGATCCTGCTTCTTGTGCTTTGGTATTGGATATGAACCTTCATATTCTTACGATTTTTTCATATTTCCCTGCTTTCTTCAGCCATTGAATTATAATGGCACAAATACATTAACAAAAAGCATTATAATAAAATATATAGTCTTTGTACAGATTGTATGTTGCAGATATTATAGGCTCTGTAACTTAATTACTCTAATATTTTGTGATTATCCCTTAGGCATCAGCCTCCTTATTTTTTGCCATTTTCCCTGTAGAAAATCCAGCTGGTGTGTGCAAGCAGAATGCATCAGCAATAAAAATTGAGAAAGGAAATTACAGTATTTATGCTAAGTATGGGTATAGTAAAGCCATCTTCCACCTTCCTTTCATTTCAGACTTCAAATTCCCTCTTTTTTCTGCTGCATTCCACAAAACACTCTTTCCTGCTTGTAATCTCTGACTCCTGGAAAACTCATCCCCTCAACTCTCGTGTGACAGATTACAAAATTCAGTAAGACCTTTTTTTCTCTCCATGATAATTTTTTACCATGCCTACATACAACACAAGAGCAGTAACTTCTACAGTTAAATAGAAAAATTTGTAACAAACAGGAGGTAGTTTGACCATATGCAATTGAACATCTTCCACTAGAGCAGTAAAATTTAACACCCAGTTTTCAAAGACATAAAATAATAAGCAATTGTAAAAGAATATACATTTTAGAAATTACACTAAATGTCTGTATTTAAAAATTATATTTCTGCACAGGTTAGTCTCTTTGCAATAATGTTTTTTCTTTAAAATCTGATGCCTTTCACAGACCTAACAACTTAACTGTGTGATAGAGTAGGACAGTAACACTTTGTGTTAATGAACTATATTGAATGCTCAGAGGAAGAATGGAACATTGTCCATATAATTGTGCACTGAATCTTGGAAAAGCTTCATTAAGGCACTTAATACATCTTTTGAAACCATTTAGTCAGTTTATTCTCTGTATGTCAATTAATTTGTGGACCTCAAATAAGAAATTAAGATTTCTCTGGCATGCAATAGAATCAACACTATTTAAAAAAAATTAAATATTTGTGAAACCATTTCTTTCTGGTTCTAGTATACCACACAACTGTTGAAATGGAATGAACTTATCTGAAAATGTCCCTCATAGGAATTAAAATAACTCCACTGTGTCAACCCATGACAAAGTACTCTAGATTAAGACACTTCAGGAAAGAGACTGAAACATGAGGTGAAGGAGAGGGAGAGACAATCTGCATCTTAAAAGCATTAACACTCCGTCTGCCTCTTGCATTGCATTGGAAGGTGAAAAACCCACTCAGAAAGGCACAGCTGTGACAGCATCCTAGCTGTGCCTGGAGTAAATTCTTCCTCCTTGCAAACAAGATATGCACACCCCAGCAGAGGGAAAATAAAATATAAACATTAATAGATGCTACAAAGAAACCTGTGGGGATGGTACCTCTTAGCACAAGTTAAATATATACCTAAAAATGCACAGTTTAAATATCTAGTTTGGACTTGTTTACCTGATGCATGGTGCTTGAAAAATTTCTTAGGATTTTAAACAATAACCAAAACTCCTTGTTGTCTATTTTTATTATGTTACAGCAATAACTTACTTATAGATGCATTTATTTGCAAGAGATGCTTTAGTTTTGCTTTTCAAGAAATTCCACAAAAAATTATCAAAAATATTGTGGAGAGCACAAAGAAAATGTTTTACCACAAGAAAGTCTGGTTTTTTGTAACCTCTGCTGTATACAAATCTCTGCTATTCTCTTAAGAAAAAAAAAAGTCAGAAACATTCCACAGTTTCATCCATTCACAACTTTGTCTTCCTGAAAGCCCTAGTGCCATTCATGAAAAAATACCAGAGCTTTTTAGCACTGAGAGCAAAAACAGGGATGGTTTTTTTAATTAATTAAAAACTTGTAAAAAGAAATAATCAGAGTTACAATAATAATATCAGCCAAATTCACTGGCGTTTCAGCAAGTACAGGAACATTGCCACAACCATAACTACAACATTTATTTGTTCAGGTCCTAAGCTGAAGATACCTGCACTGCCTTTTTCAGAGAGTACCAAAACATTAAGCAGATATTTCAGGATATTCAGCTAGAAGAAAATTTTATTTGAAATACTTACAAAATACTGAAAATTTGATTCTGTAACTTATTGAAACAGGAAACAAATACACCATGTTGTTTTTACATCCACTTTCAGTTGACTTAACACATAAAAAACTATGAAAATAATTGCAGTGAATAGATTTTAACATGTTTATAAGGTGGTTTTGCTCTTATGATTTGGGGAAAAGAAAAAACAAACAAAAAATAACCAGTCAGAAAAAAATAATCAAAAAAGCAAATGGAAAAAAAAAAAGAAACAACCAAAACCCCCACCCTCAAATTCCAAATAAGAAGCATTTTTGCAGAACCAATATGTTCCATGAATGAAGCAAAAGCAGCAAAGAAAGCTCCATTTTATGAACCAATTGCCTGCTCTAAATAGGTCAGGCAGATATGGTCACAAGTCCCAGCCCCTGTTCCCTACCACTTGAAAGTAGAACATAATATTCTCAATCTAGATGTAAATGATGGCTGACTTTGGAACTATAGCAATCAAGCTAGACTTTCATATATGTGCAGTGCTTATCAGTGCCATTTAAAAAATTCAGTGTCTGTGCCAATCTGTGCCTGAATGTCGGCAGTTATTTGTAGGGCTGATGCTTAGCTGTAAAGGTACCAGTGGATAACTGTGGACCCCTTCAGCTGAAGCAAAGCTGGGTTCTCATTCTGCATTTTGAAGACTTTTACTTGGGGAAAGGGAGAGTTTTCCACACACTTTTCAACTACTATCAATTAGAAGCTTAAAGTGGAAGTATTTTGTTCCTTTCCAATTTTTTCCCCTTCGCTCTCAGTATGCTACACTTACTGTTACTGGCAAACATAAAATAGGCTGGGAAAGCAATTTTGTATTTAATAGGAATGAGGAGTTGAGGAGAAGCTATGATGAAAACAAAGTACTCCAGCAACAAGCTTTTCAGAAAGCCAATTACTATGATAGATAACATTGATATTTAATTATAGAATAATACATAAATACTGCTTTCATTTTTTACTGTAGTTCACTCTCTACCCCCATGTGGAGATTTCTGAACACCGTAAATCCCAAAGTCATATCAATATATTATTAATTATCACTTAAAGAAAAGCAGCTAGGCTGGAGCAGACCTGCATTTCATCAAGGGATTCACTTGAATCATGTTAGTCTGAACATGTGGCTTTCTGTTCTGTATTTAAGATTATTGCTCATAACCAGTCTGCCCTGCTGGACTGCAATTTGGAATTTAATTGTATGCCCACAAGAAAAGGGCATACAATTATGCCCTTTCCAAGGGTCACTGCTGTTGTTGTTAAGTCACAGCAGACAAGAAAAGGGTTGCAGTATCTGTTAGACCGACACGCTGAGTTGTGTTGACATCACTCTGTACTTATAAAATACATATATATCACCAAATTTTATTGTTATGAAAACAAATTACAACCATAACAGGCACTAAACTGGATAAAGAAAAGTCCAAAGTTTCAAGGTATAACAGTACTTGTACAAAGCTATTTGGTAGAAATTTACTTTAGTTCATTGTCCTGCAAGTTGGTTGCATTATCAACTAAGACCAAACAAGTTTATCTCCAAGACAAGAAAAAAGGCTAGTAGCTTATGTCAATATATTTTAAATATTTGCTTGTAAATTAAAGCTATAGGTTTTATAATCAGATCCATAGAAACAAAAATAGTGAGAGATGTCTCCCTGTACTATGCATCTAACTCCACTTATGTTGTCTCAGTTCTTTATGTATTGATCTAGTGCTACTGAAACCCAGAAATAAGGGGTTCAGGTAAATACAACCAGCACAATTCAGCAGTTTTGATGGAATATACTCAACATGATACTGAACTAATGACTTTATATTATAAATTTCCTTAAAGATATCATCTTCAGTATTGCTTTTTAAGAATGAGAAAATTCTCTCAGTAGTGGTTCCTGGTGGTTCCTGCACAGATTCTTTCCTTATGAATGAAGTATGAAATGCAGGTTAAATGAACCTCAGCTACTCATTGTCCTGGAATGACATGAAAATAGTATTCTGCCTCTGGATGAAAAAGTGAACTCTGCACTTGAAGAAAAAAGATGTGTGCAAACATTAATTCTCATAATTGTCTTGTGAGTTCCCTGAATATTTTTCGAGAGAGCTAAGATACAATACCAAGATATCTTCCATTACATTAATTTATTAGCATTTACATATTTTCCTTTCAGTTTCTAGTACTGTTTTACAGGCCTTTAAAACTAAACTTATTTCACAAGAAGATAATGAACTCATGGAAATTCTCTTAAATTTAATTTGAGAGTTGTTTATGAGAAAATATACTTCCGAGTGATAATGTCTTGACTTATTAGTTGCTTAATGATGACTTTTAAAATAAGAACTGAAAGCAGTTTCAGGCAGCAGTGAAGAGTCAGCATATTGCAATAATAGGACAGGTTTTTTTAAAATCTATCTCCTCCTTTACTCCATGTTTAGGATTTTTGTTCTACCTCTTTCCTTCTTCACCCCTCCCTCCTCCTTCTCCTGCCCCACTTCCCTTCTGATTCCCTGCTTGTTTTGTGATTTGTTACTGAAGGTTGAAATAAATTTGTATTACCTAGACAAGGGCATTTCTCTGAGCCTGAAGTGTGAAGACTGCTAAAAGGATTTGAAGCATGCAGGGAGAAAAAAGCATCTTCCAGATTGTTGTATCAGTCAGAAAACAATGGATATACATACATTTTTACAATTTTTTGAATCCACCTGTACATATGACATCTGTGCTGATTTGCAGCATTTACAGAGATCCAGGCTAATTACTGTAGAAAGGAATTGATATATCTGGCAATGATACAATGAATTACACTTGTTTTTTTCAGGGATGTGAAACATGACTTTAATGATTTTGGACATACTGATAGCCTTGGATAAAAGAAAATAAATGGTCAAGGAGTGAATACACAAAGCTAAATGGAAAAACTTCCTCTCTTTTATGTGCCAGTATTCTTCCCCATTTAGACTTTGGCTTTCCAGAACCATAATCAAGGGTAGCTGAAAAGGTTGTGCTAACATCCTTTAATTCTGGAAAGAATTCTAGTGTGATTTTTCTCCTTTCTGAAAACCAGTGAGGAATTTAGCAAGTATTAGGAAGTAATACATTCAATCAAAGTTGAATAACAAAGGGGTATCATCATTCATTACTTCATTATTTTAATGGGAGATGTATAGAGCTTCTTCTTTTTATTTGTATTTTTTATTTAAATTTTCTAATTGATCTTAAAAAAAGGTAAACACTGATAGCATAATTCTTACATGGGTTCAACATGCTTCTGGATGTTTTATACAGGGAATACAAAAATAAATTAAAAAATAACCACAGAATTTCTGTTTGCATATAGTACCCAAGCACTAGCAGCATTACTACTTTGCATTGAAAAAAAAAAAAGAGATTGAAAAGGAGTGTAGTGAAAAAAGGGTTCTACTCTCCATGTATATACAAAATTGCCACTGTGTATTCACAGAAAACATATGGAAAAACCCATCTGAATCAGCTTTTTACAGACAGATATTTGAAACCCTAGTGTCAGAAAGTCTATCAAGCCTGAAAAGAGAGCAAGAGTATCAACAGTACCCTATTTGAAAGAACACAAAAATACACACTAATATGTGATAATATGCTCAGAGACAACCTTGGGATTATCATATATTAGTTACTAATAGCCAATATCATCAAAACATAATCACTAATTCCACCTCCTGTATGTCTATGACAGTATGTAGAATTAATGGTGACTTAAAAGAATAAAACACATCTGTGAAAAGATCAGGAAATGCTGTAAGTTTTACATCACTGAGACTAGATTTACTTTGCAAGAATGAGCCATAGATAAGTAGCAATGCAAAAAGAAATCCCAACAAAGCAATAAGATGTGTTTAACACAATATAGGGACAGCTTATGCATTCACTGTGAGAAAATTATTCCCATCTTTCAGGTCAAAATGTTACTCAATCATGGTGTTCAAAAAGACAGGGCTTGCAACAAGCTCAAAATAGAAGCAGAGTTTTATTGTCACTTTACTATGCTGAATAAGTGATTGCACAGGAGGAAACCACGAGAGGAGGTAACAGCATGAGAAACGATGAATGCTAAGTTGTTTTGTTTTTAAAATAAAAACATTTATAGAAGAAAATTCTGGTCAGGTCTGCCTCCGAGACTTAGACTTTTTTTTAATGTAGTCACTTTTTTTTTGTTTGTTTGAGTTTTTAAAGGGGAGTTTTGTGTGTGTGTGTATGTGTGTGTGTGTGTTTTTCTTGTTTGTTAGGGGTTATTTTTATTAACTGTAGCTTCACATTGCAAGTCATGGAAAGACTCCAAGGCATCAAATAGACAAGTGGGCCACGAATGCCTGGAGTTACATTACCCATTTTTACAAGAAGACAGAAGGCCCTAGAACTTCTGAGTACAGAAAATTAAAAAATTAGTAGCATAATCAAGAGGTGTCAGGGAAAAAAGATAAAAATACTCAGTCTAATTAGAGTCACAAAACTAGTTTTCTATTCTCCAGAACTGTAAATGGTCAGGTACAATAGGAAAGATAGTTCTTTAAACAGGTCAGAATATTGTATAGTTTTTTAAAATTTCATTTATCAATTTATTTTTAAAGAGGATGATGATATTGCATCATGAGAGAATTGAAATATAATGATATTAATAACAACATAGAACAGTTTTCTGCCCCCTCAGTCTAGCTATTTAAATAAGATTTAAACTAAGAAAACTATAGTAGCCTGAAGGAGTGCTAATATTTTCCCCTCATTTAGGAAGGTTAAAATTGCAACTAACTCTATGTCAGCTAGTCTGACAATTCCTAATAAGCCTGGGCAGAAAGCCAGAGGAAAGAAGGATGACAGAACTTTGTCTCTGGATCCAACTGACAACTTCACAGCATAAGAAGATTTCTAAGTTAAGCTAGAATCAGTGAAAACAAGTTTGCCATAGAAATGTGATACTATTTCACCGAGTTAGGAAATTCAAACACTAATTAATTTATCTAGCATTTTTTCAGTATATCACTGTAAAAGCCAGTGCACTGGTTTCAGCTGTAGTAGAGTTAATTTCTTTCACAGCAGCTGGTACTTGGATGTGTTTTGGATTTGTGCTGCACACAGGGTTGATAATACAGAGATGTTTCTGTTATTGCTGAGCAGGGCTTACACAGAACCAAGGTCTGTTCTGCTATTTGTAATTCCATGCTGGTGAGGGATTTGGGGGTGCCTGGGAGGCTGGGAGGAGACACAGCTGGGTCAGGTGACACCAACTGTCCTAAGGGATATTCCAGACCATCTGGCATCATGGTCAGTACATAAAGTGGTGACTTCTTCTTTGCTTTGCTTCTGTGTGCAACCTGCTTTCCCTTTAAACTGTCCCTATCTCAACCCACACTTTTTCTGGCTTTTACCCTTCCGATTTTCTCCCTGATCCTACTGATGGGGACTGAGCGAGTATCTGTGTGGGCTTGGTAGCTGGCTGGGGTTAATCCATAACACCTAGCTTTACAGAAATTGCTAGCATGGAAACTATCTGGAAGTCAAGGGGATTTCAGCATTTGGAAGATACGCTCTCGTGATTGTAAGGTGAAATAACACTTGAGTAATTTGAAGACCTCATCAGTGTGTGAGCGTGACAGACATAACCAAATCAGTGTTCACGAATAGTGCTTCAGAGCATGAGAAAACAGGTAGTTATTTCTGCAAGAGAAACATCTCTATTTGCTCCTTGCAGCAGTGATGTATTGGTTTTCTATTATGATTTAAATTCCCATGTTAAGTTTTATTGCTGTTTTTTCTAATACAATTTCTCTGCTGCAACAATTACATAGGTCAGATGTTCCAAAAGAAGATGAGTGTAAGTTACTGACTGCAATTAGAAATAACCAGCCCACACAGAAAATTAATTTTTATGCCAGTGAAAGGTGGCTTTAGTCCCAGACAGACAGCATATGCAAAAAGATAAGGCAGAGAAGCAGACAAACTTTTACAGATTATCAGAATAAATATTTCCCAGCAGAATGCTCACATTACCTGAGGGCTCAGCTCACTTAAAGCCAATAAAGATGCTTTCCCTTGAACTCTCCCTGTGCATTCTCACATTGTTGTGTTTGCCAGCAACAGTATTCATGCATCCAAACAAAGAGACAAATTTGAGGATTAATCTGACTGAAAGGTCTTGTTATTTTTTTCTTTCATCAGTTTAGCTTATGACCAAATCAATTTGACCAAATAAGTTTCCTATCAAACTCACCCAGCAGCTGTGTTTTTAATGTTTTTAATGGCAACGTACAATTATGCCAGCATAAAGCAACTGTACAGCCTCAGAGGAATAATCCCTCTTTATAACTGAAGAAAAGCAGCACCGATGAAGAGCTGACATCTCTCTGTTGACTATGATAATAGAAGATAGCCCAAGCTCCTAAAATGGATGCCCTCTTATAGACTGCATGAATGAGTCTCTCTCTCTCTATATAAACATCTTTCCCTCTTTTTTGGACTCTGAGTGGTTATCTTTAAAAGAGGTAAGCACTGATCACACCACTATTCCATTGAAAAGTGCATTTCCACTTAACAAAGAAAGAGAAATGCCTTCCACTTTATCTGTGTGGGATCTTATTTTTTAATTATAAAAATTAGTGAACAATACAGTTTATAGATGTTCAATACCCTGTTTAGAGTCTAAAAATATTTCCTCAACAATTAAATTTTAATTGTGGTAGTAGGATGAATTTAAAAGACACCTGTTTCTTCTCTCCTCCTAGCAAATTCTGTCAAAAAACCTTGGCATGGATTTTCCCAGTTCATCTTGTATTTAGAAGGCTAAGTTAAGCAGATTTAATTTTTTTCCCCTGAAAAAATATGTAACCATTTCTTGGGCGGCTTCAAAGAATTTTACCATTATTTTATCAGTCTTTATTTATAAACAATGATAATTCTCCCAATCTTTCTTCCTTCATTGACCTACAATTTTTTAGGAATACTGGGCCTTCTAGAGCTAAGTCCCTGTATATAGAATATTTTGGCACTCTTTCAGATTTTCCAAATCTTTTAGCAGTTGTGCCAAACTTCTTTCATACAAAGAGTGTATTGTTCTGTACTTGTGAAAAACAGGAAAGAGAAGTAACACAACATCCTTACATATAAATTTTTAATCCACTAGTATTAGACCCTTTAATTAGTCTATCACAAGACTACCTTGATATAGGTTAACAGTTTTCTACTAATGAGATCCTGTAGATCTCACCCAGATTAATCCAGACAACTGGTCTAAGTAATACACAAATATGCACAGGAAACAATCCATTTCAACCTGACATGAAAAACCTTTGAAAAAAAAGAAATAAGCAATGGTTTAAATAGGCAAGCACATATATTTTACTCACAGCAGCATTATCACTAGGACAAAACTACTGTTAGTCTACACCCTGACTGCAAAGAGTAACTTAATCAGTCAGCCCTTATTTTAAAATTATTATTAAATACTGTTATTTTTTTAAGTGCCAAAATTCATGGGTACAATAAAGATCATAACTTTTTTTTTAAATACTTTTTGTCTAAGGTTGAAGAATAGAGCAGAAAACAGAAGTTAAATTTGGCAAAAAAGTAAATATTTTTNCAGGCGGGGGGGAGGAAAGCAACACATAAAATACAGGTACATTAATAGTTAATAAAATAAATAGTCAGTGACACTACCACACACCATATCTTAAGTTCGGGTTCTACACCTAGGAAGATCCTTCTTTCTGGAAGGAAATGGAATACCTGGTTACTCAGGGCATGGAGAAGGCTGAGTTACCCAGTTTTTTGTGTTAGGCTTTACCAGCAAGTTCTCCAGCCACCCCACCCAAGTCACAGATGTCAAGGACAGGGACTGAGAGAGTGAAGAGCCTCCTCCTTTGGAAATCAGATTCAAGACCATCCAAGGAACCTGAAATTTATGGAAGATGATAAGAAGCATCCACAGGTCCTGAGTGAACCTCAGGCTAAGCCACTGTTCTTTATAACTGAGCAGTTTTGGCAGTCTGGGGAATATTCCACCATGTGGAAAAGGGGAAACAAAACCTTCATGGTTGAAAAGCAAGCTCTGGGAAACTATAGGCTGGTCAGTCTCTCCTCAGTGCCTGACAAGAACATAGAATAATTTAGATTGCAAAAAGCTTTAAAATGATGGAGTTGCACTGTTTACCCAGCATCACTCTCTTCACCACTAAAACATATCCTCAAGTGTCATATTCATATGCATTTTGAACACTTCCAGGGATGATAATTCCACCACATCTCTGGGCAGTCTGTTCCAGTGCCTGATCAAATTTACAGCAAAGAGATTTTTCCTAATATCTAACAACCTGAGGCCATTTCCTCTTATCCTGTCACCCTTACTTGGGGGAATGACCCCCGCCTTGTAATAGCATCCTTTCAGGTAGTTCTAGAGAGCAATGAAGTCCTCCTGAGCCTCCTCTTCTGGCTAAACCCCAACTCCCTCAGCTGCTCTTCATGAGACTTTTGATCATGAAGCAGGTCCTCCTGAAAACTATGCTAAGACACATGGAAATAATTAAGGTAGTGATCGGTGATGGCCAAAACAGTAAGTTTCCTTTACCTCTAAGATCACCAAGTCCAACTGCTAACCTTATAGTGACAAGTCCACTTCTAAACCATGTTCCTAAGTGCCGTACCCACACATCTTTTAAATACCTTCAGGAATGGTGTCTCCAACAATTCCCCTCAGTAGCCTGTTCCAATGCTTTAAAATACTTTCCACAAATAAATTTCTCCTAATTTTTTTGTCATGTTTGAAAAACACCGTAGCTTTCTTTAACAGGGTTACAGAGAAATTGGACTTGCAGAAAGCCGTTGATGTTGCCCCGTGCACAAGGCCCTTATATCTAAATTGGAGAGGCAGGGGTTTGATTGGTGGACCACTCAGTGGAGAAGGATTTATCTGTATAGTCACGCTCAAAAAGTTATAGTTCAATATCCAAATGGAGGCCAAATGACAAATGACGTTTCTGGGAATCATTACTGGGACTAGCTCTCCTCAATATCTTTGTCAGACACGTGGCCTGTTGGACAGAACTCACCATCAACAAATTTGTAGATAACAACAAGCTGCATGGTACAGTCAACAACCTCAAAGGAATCTATTCCAATCAGAGGGACCTTGACAGGTTTGAGAGGTGGGCCTGTATGAACTTCATGAATTTCAAGGACAAGAGGTCCTACACGTGGGTGAGGGCAATCTCCAGCCCAAATCAGGCTGTCAGGAGAATGGATTAAAAAACGGGTTGAGAAATGGATCCCTGAAAAGGACTTAGAGATATTGGTGGTTGAGAAGCTCAATAAAGTGCACCCACAACCCAGAAAGCCAACTGAGTCCTGGTCTGCACCAACAGAAATGTGACCAGAGGGTTGAAGGTGGTCATTCTCCTCTTCTGCTCTACTCTCTTGAGACCCCACATGCAGTATCACACCCAGCCCTGGGCCCCCCTACATGAGAAGGACTTGGACCTACTGAAGCAAGTTCAGAGAAGGCCACAGAGATGCTGGGAGGCCTGGAGCAGCTCCCCTGTGAAAACAGGCTCAGAGAGATAGGGTCAGAGAGTGAGATGAGAAGATGGTTGATGGAGAAGAGAGGGCTTCAGGGGCACCTTAGACAGCTCTCCAGTACCCAAAGGGGGCCTGCAAGAAAGTGGAAGAGAGACGTTTTACAATGGCACTGGTAGTGACAGAATAAGGAGGAATGGCTCCGAACTGAAATAGAGTAGATTTAAGTTAAATATAAGACAGAAATTTTTGACTATGAGGGTGGTGGACACTGGGCCAGGTTACCCAGAGAGCTTGTGGATGGCTCATCCCTGCAAGTGTTCAAGGCCAGGTAGGATATCAATCTTAGCAACCTGTCTTGTTAAAGTTGTCCCTGTCCATGGCAGGCGAGTTGGAACTAGCTGATCTTTAAGGTTCCTTCCAACCCAAAACATTTTATGATTCACCCAGTTTGAGACACTATGGAGTGGAAAAAGTTTAATTGAGTCTTAGCTGATTATTAATTACCTTATGCAGAACTTTGAGAAATATGCAGAAAGTGAATAGTTTCTGATTCACTGCAGAAAGGGCCACATTAGCTGTTTTCAGAAACAGTAGGAGAAAAAACAGACAGCACTTGAATAAATGGAAAGAAAAAAATCACTGTTTCTATCTGAAGTTATCGGAGGCATGCATATTCCCTTATACAGTGTGTTGTCCCTTAAAATCACACATCACACGCTCACTTATTTGTGAAAATAACTGACATAGTTCATGATTCACAGTTAGATGTCTATATCTATCGATGCCTTCAGCTGAATAGCACCTTGTTCCATAGATGGTCCTACTGCAGAAAGTCAGATTACCCATTTAGTGTGAAAAACAGGAGTTAGGGCGCTGGAATATCTCACTTATTAGCTGTGAAAATTCCATATTATTTTACTTTATATTGATTTCATTTAGTAATTCTATGCATAAAATTAAAAGGTAAATTCAAAATATATTTTTCTTTTGAATGCTTCATAAGTATTGCAGTTTAAGATTTATATTTGGGTATGATTTATTACATAGAGGTGTATAGACAGTATCCACCATTCTTCTATACAGAATAAAAACAGTACTAGCAAAAATCCATTCTATTAGAAAAATCCCTGAAAGACTTGAAGATTTGAACTTATTCCTAAAACAGTATGAAATTTAGCTAAAATATTTACCTCAGTTCTTAAGGTATTTATAATTTGAAACCATTTTGTGGAAAACATAACATCATGCCATCATTGTGCAGAAGTTTCCCTACTAAGGGCCACACAGACAAGAGCAACAGCATGATCAGGCAAGAGTTATTCATCACACAACAAAAAGAACCTGAAAGTAATAATTTTCAGATGTATATGAAAGCCATTATACAACTATGACAAACCGTAAAACTACCTGCAAAAACACTGAGCAGTTCCTCCATAAACATGATCTTTCAGGAAATACGTATTCAGACATTAGATCATCTGAAGTAATAACCATTATTAACAAAATTCTGCTTTCTAAAAAATTCATTAATTTACATGAAAGCTTTAAGGCACATAAAGGCTTTCCTAGTATTTTCTCCTGAAAGGAACTGGTTACATTTGCATTAAAAAATAAAAAGTTACTGTATTTTGAAAGATTATTAAATAAAATAAATCTAAAAATTTTTAAAGACATGCACAGTCTTTAAATTTTCTTTACAACATAATGGTTTTTAGCATCCCTTGTATTACAATGTTAGACTGACTTTTTTTCAAATCAAGTCTATTATGGAAGCAACACCAATTAACAGTCATTTCTCACTGAGAAACACAAAATATTTCAAGTAAAATAAAAAAAAAGAATCCAAACTGTTTTCTGCATATATACTAATAGCAGTAGGAGTTCCACATAATTTAGAACAAGACCACTTGCAAAGTGGACCAAGTGGCTGCTGGTGGTGTTGAATGGTGCTGTTGAATCTCAGCAAGTGTATCAGGAATTTGATCAATTTTGAGCGTCACCCTGACACTGTGAGACAGTATTCCAGGGATATATGCACTCTTTTCAAACACAGCTTTAGAAATTCCATCACTAACAATAGTTTGTTACACAACCACTTATAAAGTGGTTGTAAAGTACATACGACTTTACAAAAAAGATCAAAAAAGATTGCAGTAACTCTGCAAAAGGAAAATGTATACACAGTTAAGAGGAAAGTACAGTCTTCACTGTTAGTAATAGCAACAATACAATTTGGGGTGCTAAATATTTCACTCACATCTCCTTGGAACTGGATCCACTGTAAAACCCAACCCAACTTTTTAATATTCTGTTTGGCCTCCAAGTTTAATCTGCTCTCTTCTACAAATTTACCTTTTTCTGTCCCCATTAAAAGCACTGTTGTTCAACAGTCATTTACATTTAATTTTTCTCTTTATGAAAACTGGTTTTGAAAGTTTAACAGGTATTTATTCATATACACTAAGCTCACAGTTTTGTAATAAATGGTTTGTTATCAGAATGGTTGCCATTATTCTGATCACTATAAAAACAAAATGAGAGATGTCAGTGGAGCTAACACATCCGTGCATAGGTTTTCTTCAACCCTTTTTTTAAAGAAAGAAAAAAAAAGAAGAGTACCCTTTTTTAGTACAGTACACTAGATACCTATGTAACATATTAATCACATACTTTTAAAAGAGGGAACACATCTTTATTTTCTCTGCATTCTAATAGAGCTGACAATGCAGCTTTTATTTTGTATATTTTGAGTGTTAGTGTGATGACTGTTGAGAGAACAGAGCTTGTGGTAGATAATGAAATTTATCAAGGAAGAAATTAGAGAAAATAAAAGAAATTAAAAACTCAATAAATACACATGCTGTGTAAATAAACTGCTGTAAAGGTACAAATAAAGCTACCTGAAAAATAAAAACACCCTAGAAGTAAATAGCCTTTTTCTGCAATTTTTGCCACAGAAGAATCACTTCAGTACTTGAAAATTTTCTTTGCCTAATGTCTCTTTTCATGCACCTCCTTACTGGAGTAGGAGTAGATAATACAGAGTAGGAGTAGATAATACTCCAAAGACTACAGAATGAACAGCTTATTAAATTTAGACATATTGGATGGTAGAACTGCATATTGTACACAAGGAATGGTATGAAAGTTCTTCTATTCCATAGATGAAGGTCATGAATATATAATAAAATAATGACAAAAATAACCATGAAAACTAATATAGGATGCAAGAAAGCAAACTCAGATATCTCCAATAAATTACTTTGACAGCAATAAACAGACACATAAAATTGTACATCAAATTTTAAAATATTTTACAAAGAATATCCTGTTCCATTACAAGAGGACAGAAATTTCAAATAAAACATAGAGCTGCAAACCCCTCTTTTTTATATGTTTCTGGAAATTTAACAAAATTGCAGGCCTATAAAATCATTAAGAACCTGTGTATTTCTACAATCACAGATTCTCCAAACCCATGGCCTTGCTGGTAGTGTCTTGTACATCTTATATTTCATATACTGATTTATGTGGCACAACTCTGATTTTCTGATTACAGAGAGTACGACAGGCAGAAAGCAGTCAGTCATTCTTTTAAAAGCCCATAGGATTTTTGAAGATTATTTACTCAAAAAAATTTTCTTGTAAGAGTTTAGTTAAATAATGTGCACATCCTTTTAAAGTATTGGTTGGTGTTTTTAAACGATACAGAAGAAGAGCTAAAAATTATAACTTTTGGCCAGTTTAAAGTTGGAAGTAATTGAGTAAATTTTTTTATCATCCTCTGTTAAATTCAAGTTGTCAAGATAAATGTAGGCCCCAATAGCCTTTTAATCAAAGATAAGCTGCATATTCCCTTTCCATATTCTTAAAGATCCACTTCTTTGTTAGAAAAAAAGGTGGGATGAAGAAGAAATTCTGAAGTCCTTCTTTATGGAAGTCAAGTCTGTATGTTGCTTTCAGATATTATTTGTCAGAATTTTGCTCTCCAACTTTATCTTGTTTTTTTTTTCCAGTTTAATAGCAATGTTACCTTTATATTTCTATCCCCTTAATGGAACCTACTGCTGGGATTGCTCCTGTAGTAAACTTCTGACTAATCAAAGCCACAGAAAAATTTAAGGGGAGATGAAGTTCCTTGGAAACGTAAATATTTCTTATACCTGCAGCTGAAACAAAAAATGTTGGATCAGATGGCTGTTCCAACTTAATTAAATTACCCAGGTAGAAACCGAATAGAAACTTAACAGAAGAGTTTTTAAAACCTTAAGAAGAATATTAGCAGCAGGAGAAGAGCATAACACCAAGCTTTATCATGGATCAATGAGCTAAAGACAACATCATGTAACACGTGGACACTCCTCAACTCTTTCAGTCAGGAGTACAAAACCCAGGGAATAAGGAGAAGAAAGGAATGTTTTATTCTCAAGATGGCCTCTCTAATCATCACAAAAACTGGGAGAGTAGTGAAGTTACCAGACTCTGAGTGAGAAAACTTAACTCTCTTACAGAAAGCAGCTCATGGGTTCCAATACCAAATGGAAAGGATGGTGAACCCAGGAGAAATCATATTTCCCCATACAAAAATACTTGACACCAGACAAAGAATTTGTTCCCTCTCAAAATATCCTTCTTCATTATTATATAGAATTACTTTCAGAGTGATTCAGAGGTTGACGCACAATGACTCCTCAGCCTTGAGATCAAAGAGACTCACAACAACCTTCCATTCAAGACAAAAAAAGATTCCAAAATACTTCATGTTTTTAACAGAAACGAGTGTGCAGTGGTTTGGAAATTACCTCTCAGTAAAATATCTAACTTCTCTCAAGATAAGATGATGATTTTGCTAAAAAGATGGATCATGGAAGATTATTGTCTTACGCAACTTTGTATAAGAAAACTTAACTGCGGGTTATTTATCATACTGTAAGAGCTGTAGATCCTTTTATCAGACCAAAGATTTCTCTCACTTTAGGTGCATGAAAAAGAAGGTTACTACAAGACGTTGGCTGTTACAGTTTTTCTTTAGGGACAGGGAGAAAGAGAAAGTGATATGTAATGAAACCAGTTTTTTCAGCTTCACTGATGAATTAGGATTTCTTATAAAAGACTTAAATTTTCACCTGTTATGAAAAATTTCCTGCTGCTGTGTCCCAACTGCATGATCGGTTAGCAAAGCATGCATTTACCATCTGCTTTCTTTGCTGACTAGGGCCAGTACTACAGGTTATAATCTGTCAGCTAATACTGGAGTTTATCTCCTAAGTTGCAGAGAAAAGTTGCAGGCAAGGCCATATTAAGCATATACTCCACTGCCAACATTGTAGTCTGGGGCTAAGAAAGCACTTCTCAAAACAGCTCATCATCCTAATAAATAGAAAATCAACTGAATCACTGAAGGTGAAAACACATACCAGAAGCATTAACTATTAATTAATAGAAAATTCCATTTGTTAAATTCTCTGACCATACTAGTTTGGCTTTGTTATTTTCTTTCCCCATTATCACAGTAAGAGGACAGAATATATACGGGTGGGGAACAGACCTTTTTTGCCAAGGCAAACTAAATACCATATTCCCTTAACACTTCCCAGACTTTCCCCATTTTCATAACACTGTCTCTTTGCTCATTATCTTTTTATTTCATCTCCACTACAGGACAAGGATGTAAGTTTCAGTTCCTTCAAAGTGTATTTATCTGAAACCTTGATGAGTGAGGAAAGAAATTTTTGCCTCCATTACAGTACTTTACAGCTCTTACCTGTGTTTAGAGTTTCACTGCTATTCCTGAGATAAGTTAGGCATAGAAATCACTCACACGCAGCAGAGTGATTGTAGTTATGTGTTAGAAACTTAAAAATGTTTTTTAATTAATTAAGAATGAAGATTCACAAATTAATGATTTAACATATGTAATTGGGCACAATATAATAATGATGATATAATAACATATATGGATGATATAATAACATAACATATATGATAATAACATATAACCTAATATATATAATATAATAAAAATACTCTAGCAGAATAGTTGAAGGAGGACACTTAGTATCTCACCTGAGTGTCACAGTTTAGGGGGTTTGGGGTTGTTTTTCTGGCTTCTGGGGTGAGTGTGTGTGCATGTGTGTGGGTGGTTGGTTGGTTGGTTGGTTGGTTGGTTGGTTGGTTGGTTGGTTGGTTGGTTGGTGGGGTTTTTTTGTCCAGAATCCAACCAAAGTAAAGCAATCTCTATTCTATGAGACCTATGATTTTTCAGGCTGTTCTGTGTAATTTTTATGGCACAGAAATTATTAATGATAAAAAAGCATTAGGAACACCTAAGCAAGGATGGCAATGAAAAAGTGTGGCATCATTCTGCTCTCAAATAACAAAAAATCTATGAGGTTTTCAAAACCATCTTTGATAACAGAAGCACAACAAAAAAGGACTATCTAGTACACTGAAACCCCAAGCAGGTCATGATATATCTTTTCAAGAGCCTGAGATAACCACTAAGACCCTGTACAGGAAAAAATTTCACAATGTGCAAGTTTACACTGGGATTTTACTCTCTTTACTATTAGAGATTTGTGTTTAGCCAAGAGCCTCTGCAGCAAGCTAAGAGACCTAAAACAAATAAGAGAATGTTTGTTACAGTATTAATGCAACACAGAATTACTGTAAACAATGGAGATCTCTAGCAAATTATGTTTCTCTCTGAGGGACTGGGGATGTTTAGCTTGCTTGAAAGGGGGTGATGGGAGCAGAGGAAATGGCCTTGAATTTTACCAGGGGAGGTTTAGTTTAGATAATAGAAAAAAATTCTGCACTCCAAGGGTAGTCAGGCATTGGAACAGGATGCTCAGGGAAATGGTGGTGTCACTACCCCTGGAAATGTTCAAAAAAACCTGTGGATGTGGCCTCTGGGAACATGTTTCAGCAGTGAACATGGCAATGGTAGGTTAATGGTTGAAGTCAATGAACTTAGGGCTCTTTCCCAATCTTAATGATTCTATAGTTCTATGAAATACCTCTATATCAAGACTGTATTTTAAAATAGGAATGTGATGAGGACATACTTTTTCTCTACTTTTCTTTTCACCCAAAGTAATCAAAAGTAAACTTTCCTTCCCATATTTCAGAAATGTCAATTTGACAGGTTTTCTAGTGTAAAAACTAAAACATGGCTTATAAAGAAATTCTGTAACTATCTAGGTACCGATACAATCATTTGCATTGTCCGGTTAACTAAATAAAACTAATTTTTTTCTAATGATATCTAAATTTCCCTTGCTTTACATACCTTTGAGATGTGGCCACCACATTTTTTCCTTTTCTATAAGAACAAAATCATTAAAAAACCACTGTTTTGTAACAAAACAGAATTAAAGAATAGTTTCAGAACTTCAATAATCACAAAAAATATCTTGAGAAAAGCCATAAGAGTTAAGAGTAGAATTTGATTTCAATTAATAGCTATTTTTGAAGTTCAGTCGCCTAAAGAGAAAAGCTACATAATAACTAACTGAAATTATTCCAGTTAAAAGCCACAAGAAAGAAACTGAAAATATGAGACAGGAAGGTAGTCTGATATTCTGTAACTACATAAGGTCTATCTTTTAAACATTAATCTTAGTGCTCCTTCACACTTCTAAAAGGAATCATATATTAAAAGGTTTTGGGTTTTTTCTTCTTAAATTTAGCATATTGGTTGGGGTAGAGGGAGTTGAAAAGTTCCAAAAGTAAACCACTTTAACAAGAACACAGAGCTTGCTCTGCTGTGAACTACTAGTATTGAAATTATCAGAGGTAAATACCACTAATGCACACCATAGCTGAGGAAATTTCTTCCTCATTGCTCATGCTGTAGCTCAGTTGGGGCCAATACTTTTCCTCTCTCTCCAGCTTTAGCTTAGTCACCATTTCAGATGATGTTTTTGATGCCAACACTACCTTTTGCAATTTCCAACCACTTCACCAGAAGATTCAGAGCTGGATCCCTAAACCCAAAGGTAAATATTTAATCAATTTCCAATTAATTAATGAGGAAAATCTCATTGTAATGGCACTAGTTTCAATAAAATTTCTTCATTGGTTATAGAAAACTAAACTTCAAACTGCAAAACACCAGAAAATCTGTTTCTTTTCAGTCCTCAAATTTTTTTTAAAATCTATTATTATTTCTGCATTTATATAAAAAAAAAATTCAACATGTTTCCTGACTTGGGATTAGAGCATGCACACTATGCAAGTTCTTTGCAGTATATTATAGGTTAACTCCTCAATGAGCAATCTTTTATTATCTCATTCAAATCTGGTTTAGTCATTATTTTTCTGAAACTGTTGTTTTTTAATAATATTTCATACAATTGACAAAAAAAATGCAGCTTGTATTTAAGGAGTTCAGGTAGTGTCCTTTAACTAGCCTAGACATCTTTCAAATCATTAAAGTTATTTAAAATAAGGAACTGAATTCATAATAGACATAAGCCAAGATAAGATACAACTTCAGATTGAATCTCCTTTGGCTTCAGATCCTGGTGAGAATATTTTCCTGGCCAGGTAGCACCTTACTGTGATTTAAATGCAGGAATACCTGCAAATGGAATAAAGCTCTCAAAGAATAACCTCAAATAAAATTAATTCTCCCAAAATAATTTTAAAGCATATTTAGAATGTCTGAACAGGTAGAGCTGAAGATGCAAAAGCTTTCAAAAGAAACAGATTATTCCTGTCCCCTCACCTGGAACTAAAAACTTCACAAAGAGTAGTAATAATGTAATTTCACAAACACTAATAATAATGTGAATTTTAAGTTAAAATAAATTTAACTAATTTCTTAAGAAGACAGAAATGAAGTGCAAAAGCTAAGGCTAGAACATACAATACCACAGAAACTGTATGTAAATTATGAAGGAGGTTGCCTATTTGTAAGTATTGAAGTATTTGCTTCAGTCCCTGCCTATTTAGCTTGTCAGAATTGAAGTGAGGGTAAATTACTCTCTTACATTTTCCTTTGTGTTTCTTTCAAGAAACAAGATGTCAAGATGTCTTCACATACAAAAAATACACTGCCTCAGAGGTTTTCAAAAAATATTGTAACTCAGTGTGTAGAAGTTTAGAAGAA
This sequence comes from Promerops cafer, assembly GCA_013398275.1. Classification (NCBI taxonomy): domain Eukaryota; kingdom Metazoa; phylum Chordata; class Aves; order Passeriformes; family Nectariniidae; genus Promerops; species Promerops cafer. The sequence goes on from VZSE01006618.1 coordinate 1,081,720, forward strand.
AAAATTCTTTAGAGAGAAGAATATTGTCTGTACCATATTCTGTACTATCACTCTATCCACATATTTTACATAGGAAAAATAACAAGCAGGGAAAGAAAAGTTCTCATGATTTCTTCTAATTTAAAGATCTGTAGACCAATGTGTTTCTTTCTTTAGGTGGTTCTTGAGTACAGAGTCATTCCACTCTTACTTGACCTTTTCTTTTTGTTTACTTGTTAATATAATTTAAAAGTAATAAATGGGTTGATTAATTCCTAATATTTTATAATTGTTGATCGTTATAGCCATAAAAATCAATATTGGTCCATTATCAGGGTCAGAAAGGAATGACTGGTGAGAAGGAAAGTTCTTACTTGCATGGATAAATTAATGAAAAGGCAGTAAATGCAGAACAAATATACAAGGGACAATACATTTGGACTATATACAGAAAAATTTCTAAGATCTTCAAATTAATTCAGTAAGAAATTTAAAGTAGTTGCACATTTTCAGATAAAGACTCTATAGGTTTCACAGAGAAGAAAAATATAAATTTTGGCATCAAACCTTCCTAAACAAGTGTATATGTTGGTGTAATGAAAGCAGAATAAGAGTAGCAAATGAATAGGTTATATATTTTCATCATTCCAGAGTGTTGATTTAAAAAATTATTATTATTTGAAAATTATTTTTAAAAATCTATTTCTTTTCTTCTCAGTTTTAGAGAATTTAACAAATACTTCAGTAATCTGCTACTTACATATTTCACTCAGAAAAAAAATTGGAACACCTTAGGTTTTTGAAGACAAGTTTGGCTGCTGACATATAGTTTGAATCACAAAGCACAATGTTGATGACTCCTCATTTTCTTCTTCCATCCTCAGGAAGGAGAGAGGTTAGAGCTCAGAAGGCCCCCTGTCTGCAGTCTAGTACAAGACCTGGACAGCTTTTGTGGTAGAATTAGGGTTGCAAATAGCTTCACACAGAAAGCAATCCAGTGACCCATTCCACCCCCTCCTTGGGGTTATCCAAATCCTGTCTCTGAACAAGCTTTTCCACCTTTTTTCTGCTCATCTGAACCTGCATGGCTATCAGTTAAGGAGCTAAACTAGAAGAAAACGAACGCTGTGGAAATCACTGACTCATTCAATACTGGTTTAGTTACTCAAAACATCCTGGCTGAGCACCAGCAGCTCCACAAAGAAAGCACTGGGAGTGTGCAGCTCTCTCCAGGGCAGACACACAAACCTTCCTTTAGAAGGCACCTGAACTTGTACCCTGAGCAAGACTGCTATTCAGGAGATTGCATCACATGTGGGATTGGAAAAGGAGCCGTACACTCGAGCCAAAGCCCACATTTCAGTGAAATAAGAGAAGACCCTGAAAATGGCCATATACCTTAGATTAGGAGAAAGCAAGTTCTGTAACAATTCGTATTTTTTTAATAGGTAGGAATAATCTTTCAAAGTGTGTTTTTAAGTCAGGATGTTAAAATTCACAGCACAAGAATACTCTCTTATTCAAATTTTTAGGTCAATTTGTAAGCAAACCTGTAATTTACAAAGACATCACTGCATCATCTTATTTCTTGTGTTTAATGCATGCATCCTTCATAACGAAGGTGCTACCTCAGAGTATGAAGTACACTAAAAAAAAAGGAGAAAAATGTATTAATCACTGCTGCTCTTCCCCCCTTCCCCAATGCTGTAGTAATACTAAAGGTTTACCTCTGCTCCACTGCACTAGTTGAGGTGCCCTACTGCATTTAAAGACTATAACAAGTCCACTTCTGAAAGCAGTGGTGTCTTAATGAAAGTAAAACTGTGACCTCTTCCACATGATCTTGCTTATAAGTTCGATTTCAATTTTAGAACTCCCTCATCTTAAGCTAGAACACCTCAAACAAATAAGGTAAAAAATACTAAAAATGAGGCAACAGCAGTTCCCTCATTTTTTGCTTTTACTAAAAATGAGAATATTTAAAATATATGTAAAATATATTTAAAAATAGTGTAAAGTCAAAGACTAAGAATTTGGTTTTAAGACTGCCCAAGCAGATCTATTTGATGTTCTAATTGGACTAAAGATAGGATATTCATGGTGCTCTGATCTTAGCTTCCAATAATTTATTAAACACCTACATCATACAAATTCTAATAAATTAAAATAATTTGTGATAATTTTTACCCTGTATGACCAAGGACTTTATATCAGAATGAGTTTGAGTAAAGTTCATTAATAATAAGGTTGTGAATAAAGTTCAAAATAATGTTTAGCTCTGTTTTTGCATGTAAAAAATTCTGTCAAGGGAGAAAAATTACGAACCCCAGATGCACGTTCACACAAACAAATGGAGAAATCTATATCATTGCCAGTTATGTCTCATATCAATTTCAAGTCACTGCTGATCATGAAAATGACAGCAAGTATGACAGTGAATGGCAGTACTGAGGAAATGATGAGATGTAAAACAGTCTGTTAAAGGAAGATTTTCTCCCAAAAGTGCTAATTTTACGTATTGGGGGTTTTATTTGCGAACTGACATCCAAACACACACACTCTTCCCTTCCTGTGTGATTTGCATGGCATAAAAGAAGAGGAAAAACACAAGAGAAATACGGGAGTAAAGCACAAGTGCAGCCTTCCACCATGAAATTTGAAGTATAACAAAGCACAGAGCAAGTGGCAGAAAACATTTTATATGCAGATTTGCTGTTCCTCTGGTGTCTGTTCTACTTCTCCTCCCTTAAACCCTCTAAACAATATGCTAATGAAGCCAGGGTCCCTGGTTTTGCAAAACAGTATTTAAACTGCATTAAGGAACTAAAAATAAAAAACTGTAATGTTTTTATATACCACTTGTATCTTTATACTGTTATATTTCTTATCAATGCTCTAAATGGATTGTATATATCTGTCAAGATAAAGAGAGCATATGACTTGAATTGTCAAATGTACTTTGACAGAATAACATAAATTATACATAGAAATAAGTAGTTGGTAAAAACTAATACAAATATTAAAGATATATCTGTCATCAGAAAAAATTAATTCCATCTCAACTCCTCCTGATCATGAAGGATGCAGAAGGGGAGGGGGGAAAAGCCATTATACAATAAATTACTCAAGATGCTTAGGACCAGAGAGAGATACAGCAAGAACATACAGAAGAAGCAGATGAGTAGTTCGGCCACTTAACTAGTAGCAAGAGAGTTCTGAATTATCTGCTCCCCAAACTATTTCTAAGCTTGTTTGCTTCTGAAATTAGTAAAATGAGAGTTTAAATTAGGATATAAACAACTCTGAGAGCAGCTGGTAGCTATGTCCTTCCCAAATATACTTATTACAAGAGTAGCATCTCAAGAGAAACTACAGATCTTAAATCATTGTCAGTTTCTATTTTATGGCACAATACAGAGCCCTGTAGCTTGCCTTCATTTAACCTGAACCTACAGTGTAGTTATTAGGACACTTCAAGAGAAATGATAAGCCCATAACATGGCTTTAACCAGGAACTATGCAAGCTGACTCCTTATACCTACCACTACATCCTTCCATACCCATACTTAAAACGAGCGACTGAAGCCTTACTTCATGGTTACTTGTAACACCAGGAGTTATGGACTTGGAGAGGAGTTCCATGCTTAGAACTGCAGAGGTGGAAACATCTTCCAGAAATTCTTAATCAGGGACCCAATCTACAGTAGATGGTCAAAGATAAGTAGATTTACAGTGAAATTCTTGTCATCAGTTTAGAGGTCAAAATTCATGCAGCTGTCATTCAGCTCATTCCAAGCTTGGAATGAGCTATGACTTTGGAACAAAATATGTAAACCCTAGAATCAGTACTGCTGAGCCTGAAAGTTTTCAAGTTCAAACTCTAGGTCATGTTGATTAGAAAATTTTTTTGTTCTGAGAAAAATTCTGTATAGAAATAATTCTTACATATAAAAAAATATTTTTCCCTGTTGATGTATATTATATACTCTAGTGGAGTGAGCGTATTCAGCACCCTTTACAAGAGAGGTGTTTATTTTTTTACCGTTCAATGTAAACCCATTATTTGTACAGCTGTTGCTAATTGCTGTCCTCCTCTTTCACTTAGAGTGGGTGTTCAAGTGTTCTCCAAAGCTCCTTAGAACTAGAGCCCCTATCCTCCAAAGCCAAAAAATTGCCTTTACATTACAGACAAGACATATGCTGCTGCTATGCTAACAGCTTCTCTCATGGTATTTCAGAGTATACCAGCATTTTCCAACAAAGTAACATCAAAGAACAATGTTCACATCTACAGAATGCCTCATGGAAGCTCGACAAGGCAGATCTCTTCCGGTTTCTGGGAGATTTTAAGCTATCAAAAAAAAAAAAGAACTGAAGCCCAGCAACTTCCACATCCAGTGCTTACCCTCATTTTAAAATAGGATAGTTTATTTATCTATTTAATTCCAACAGAGGAAGAAAGCAAACCAACCTTCTCATCTTCGCAGGTCCTCACGACAATTCCCCTCCGTTAAAATTTCCTGCTGTTTCTTACCTTTGTGGCTTGCATTTTGCCTCGATCTTCCTCTCCCTGCTGTGTTCCTCACACCAGACTGCCCTCCTGCAGCACCACCAGCTGCTGCCCCTCAGGCACCAAGCCACAAGCAGTCCATGGCTCCTACCTGTCTGCTGAGGGGGGCAGACAGAAAGGGAGCGGTCAGGGTGCCTGGTACCTCTTACAGACCACTGCCATGGCAGTGATTTCTGCCTTATTGTGATGACATTCCTTTTTTATTGTTTTCTCAACACTTACAGTGATGCAGATGTATAAACACAGTGCAAGTCTTCAGCTATATGTGAGCCTTAATAACTTGTAGCTACAAAATTATTACTGGGTTTGAAATCTTCTATGTCAGTATAGCAAAATAGCCTGACCTGTTAAAAAAGGCATGATAGAAAGCTGACCTAACATTAATGGCTTTATAATATTTTTAGGGCATAACCCCAGCACAATAAAGAAGACAGTGGCAAAGAAAGGAGCTCAGGCTAAAATTTTCAATAGCAAGAGGAGAATACCAATGGTAATGTTATTAGAAATTTGAAAATAGTGAAGGAAACCACAGGAAACATAACAAGCTTTTAAAGTAACTGCTTTGTACTTCAACATATTTTCTAGTCTGAATACTTTGATTACCACTGATTTATTATCATGAAGTTCAGTCTGAATACATAGTTGATACATGCTGTTATTGCGCCCTGTAGCTCTCATTCATTAATCATTCATTAATATTACTTAGACCAGTATTGTTTCCCTGCAGGTGCAATAAATGGTCTAAAGCATATTGTACATGCTTCTTCCTCTACTTAATAAACAGTAGCAGTGACCTAAATTAACTATATTAAGACTAGACTTCTCAAAACATCTTCATAATGTAAATAAGTTTTTTATTAATTTTATTTGTATCAGGTATAATTATGAAATTGCATCTTTAGCTCCACCAGTTATTTTACATGCCATGTGTATGTGGTAAGATGTACACCATTAATACTTCTTCCCAGCTTCTTCCATTTGTCTGTCACTCTAGTCTGAAGAGTGCTGTATTAAATTATAAACCAGATGTTTTTCTTCAGACTCACTGTGGTCTTTTGGTAACTTCTGTGGTAATATAGGTATAATAAGTATCTGAATTCCTAAATACAACATCAGAACAAGCCACAATAATGATGGTTATTTTACTTCTTTTATAACTATTTTGGTTTATGGTCTCCCTTTTCACTTTTATCCTGGTCTTTAGAGAAGCCAAACATCCATTGACTCTGTTCACTTTATAGTACGAAAATTGGTGGTACCACCTTTTATTGGGAGCTTTCAAAGTTCCTTTCATTGTCTTTCAAAGTTACTTTCATCAATTTCAGATCACTTGCAGAGTGAAAGGAAGATTTAGGCTGAGCCTGACATGTAGAAAATGAGAAAACAAGAACACTTAATAGAATCATAAAATCATAGAGATTGGAAAAGACCTCCAAGATCATCAAAATTTAACCCAGCACTGCCAGGTCCACCACTAAACTGTGTTCCTCAAGTGCCACATTTACGTGGTTTTTGCACACACAACCCTTCCAGAGATGCCAAGTCCACAGTTCCCTGAGCAGCCTGTTTCAATGCTTGACAACACCTTCAGTGAAGAAATTTTTATTTCACATCTGATCTAATCGTCCCCTGGTACAACTTGAGGCCATCATCCTCTCACTTGGGAGAAAAGCCCTGCTGCCATTCAGCTACACCCTCCTTTCCAGTAGTGGTAGAGAGTAACAAGGTCTCCCCCAAGGCTCCTTTTCTGCAGGCTAAACACCCCCAGCTCCCTCAGACACTCAGTTCTCTCTTTATGTGAATGGGCCAAAACTGAACATGGTGTTTGAGGCACAGCCACACCAGTGCCCTGTACAGGGGACAGTCACTGCCCTGGTCCTGCTGGCCACACCATTGCTGATCCAGACCAGGATGCCACTGGTGTTCTTAGCCACTTGGGAAGATGGTGGTCTGTATTTCATGCATATTTTTTTTCCAGAAGAACAATAGAATATCTGTTAAATTTCTTTTAAAAGTTTCTTGTTATCTGAATACTAAATAAATAAATTTAACAGATCTAAATTTGAGAAAAATATGCTGTCATTTTAAATAGGTAAGTTTGAAATTCAGTCAGGTAGGTGAAGAAATCTTTTATCTTCTCCCACTTCTAATTATGCAATTCATAGATAATATTTCAAGTGACAGACATAGTTCATGATGGATTCATGCTGCATGTGAAAGAATAAGGTAAAAAAGAGCAAAGATATAACATCTAGATTTTTCTCTCATTAAGAATTCACATAATGATTTTGTCCTTTGTCAGTTTTTATATGCTCTCATCACTAAGGGGATAGTTAACACTAAACTCAGCACAAGGAATCTAATGAAGCTCCAAACTCATAGACTCACAATTTTGGGGGAAAGAAAAATCACATGACCTTCTTCTCACCTTTTTGTCTTTTTTGTCAGTGAACTGTAGCGTACCCTTGATTTTTACTTCCAGTTTCAGAATTCAAACCTTAAATGTATCTCCAAATTTACACTTTTTTTTATCATTTCACTCTTTCTTTTATCTAATAAATACCAAATCCTCTGTATTGTCTCAGAAAGAGAAACAAAGAAGATGAATATCACCTCTGTCTTTAAAAGTCTTTGTGTAAGAAATCAGATAATAATGGTTTACAGGAAGTGACTTTGGAGAAACAAGGAAGAAAAATGAAACAATATCATCTACCAAATGAGGTAACAGATTTGTTCCCATATGCAAATTAAAATTTCAAATAGTGCATTTGATGACAGAGAAGTTCAAGAAACCATTTTATCTGTAGTCCTAGTGGAATTCAATCATCTTGATAGGTCTCAATTAAGACATAAAGCTGGAGTGTTTTATACATATATAAATCTTTTTAATTTTTTTTCTTTTTGGAACTATGTTGCCAAGACTGGATAATGATACAGTAAGTTGTAACATCGATCTTGCTTAACTAGAGAGTGATTCTCAAACCTGGTTCTTGGGAATAGCAATGAATAGAAGGAGATTTCTGCTGATTTGGGAAATTCATCTGGATACAGTTTGAATTGGTTCCTGGCTGCTTCCACTGTAGTAAATCCACTGGCCATGAAGATTGTGAGATTGTTAATTTTTATTTTCTGGAAACTACTACTACCTGTAGTTTTATGAACAGCAGAAGCCATACAATAAGAAATGTTGGTCTGAAGGCTGGAAGTTTTGCACAGTATTTCCAGTGCAAATGAGGAACTGATTCTAAATCAGTAGACAAAATTTTTGGAGCAGTCACAATGAGTAATTTGATTTCAGTATTGTCACTGTCAGTATCCGATTGAGACAACAGACTGTGAAATATACAAAGCTGGGTGTTCTCACTGGATATCAGGAAGGAAAACTTTAACTAACTGTTAAAGTTCCTTAGATATTTGCTGTTGGCCCGTGTCTGAAATGGAATAGTGACAAGGTGTATCATGCCCACCCTCTCCCAAGTAAGTTTGGTTGGCTGAGGTATGCTTTTCTCTCTACTGCATGAACCAAAACATTTTTAGAAACTGAGAGTTTTATATAAATGGCAGAATGTAAACCAGCAGTAATGGTGAAAGTTCTTTGTGTCAATTTAGTTTGAATTTCAATGAGATTTGTTTCCATTCCTTTATGATAGTACCTGACATGCCAGTTCTTTGTTTTGAGACTAATTTTTGTCTTATTTCTGTTCCTTAGTGCTGTCCTTCTTGTTTTCTGTACTGCATTTTTTAATGTGGTCTCCCTCTCCTTCCTGCAGGAAGCACTCTTCAAATCTTCAGTCAACAAATTGAGCACTGGACTCACAAGAGAGCTGGCAAGAGCCTGGAGCAACTGAATATGGTCACTCAAGTAGAAGGGAATATACTACAGTGATAGGAATGCCATGCCAGCATTTAGAGTCAACTGATATGACTAGTGCATTTCTTCCGACAGCCAGTGCCACTGCCTGACTTCCTAATTATATAATTAGGGAAATTTTGTTTTGAAATGTTTTAGACCTGAGAGAAAATATGAGAGTAAGTCATGTCAAACCTACATACTTCACTTAGTTCTCATCTTTTGTAATGCAGCTTAGGCTGTTAGCATGTTTGTCTCCCACAGAGGAACGTATTTCCACAACATTTAGGAAATTCAGCAACTGACAGCAGTGTGTTCACAAAAAAGAAGGTGAAATAGAAAATGAAGTTATAAAACATGCAGAAGAGCAGAGCTGATCATGGTCAATGACAGCAATGATCATTTATCAGGAAAACAGGTCTGGTATTGGTCAGTGTAATTTAGAAGGTAAGATTCAGAGGTGTGTGCTATGTGTATGTGTCTGGACTGCAAATGTTCTAACTAGTGGCAGGTCACCATCAGCCAGCTAGCCAAAATTTTCTTTACATGGAAAAAGTTTAGTCTGAACTAAAACTGATGTGCAGTATTAACAATGCTGGGCAAACTTTGAAGAAAGCAAGCAGACATCATCATTGACATGGATACAGATTTCATGCTGGATTTTAGTGATACTTAACCCTGTGTGAAAAAACTGGAGAAAGGGACCAAGTTGACAGTGGTAGGATACTTTGCTCCCAGAAATAAAATGAAAAGGCATACACTAATATGGCTGAAAGGAAACACAGCAGTTTGTCATCTTACTGCATATCAGTGCCCTTCTCATTCATCCACTGTGTTTGTAGTCAAGATCTTAGATATATAATATGTATGAACACATTCATTAGGCAGTTTTTACTCTCACAGGAAACAAACATCTAGTAGTAAAATTCTTGAAATAAATTATATTTATGAAGGAAGTAGTATTGTAGTCTTTCTTAAGGTTTCCAAACTAACTTGAGTGTTTTTCTTCTTAACAGTCTTTAACTGATATACTTTTTCTCCTATAATAGAAACTATCTTCCTATAGCATTGATGTAGTTTGGGTGTTTATGGTTAGTTGCATTTATCTGCTCTCTCTCTTCTCTCTAGAATATTCACCCAGAATCAGCCACTCTAATCTCCTCATTCCTCAGGATTCTGATATGGTAGTCCTCCCTGGGTATTAAACAGTTCAGAGATGTTGAGGGACATGTTCAGCAGTCCGTATGTTACCTTCTTTTATTCACAATTAATGATGAAGAGTATCTTCCTTGCAAATATTGAAGTTACATATGCATATTATTTTGGATCACCTGTTTCTAATCTTAAAATTGTATCCGTTATTAGACATTAACTGGACTTCTGATGCTATTTGGAGACACTGAGTCAGCTTTCAGTCTTCTCTTCAGGCAATGAAATGCATATTGAAAAAAATTCCCTTTGGGAAAAATGAGTTTTCACATCACTTTTTTTTTTTTTCAAGTAACTACGAGATAATTTTATAGTCATCTGTACTTCAGAACTTTATCTGGTTGACTAAAATTATTTTTCTTTCGTTTTCCAAAAAATGATTATTCTGACTTCAATCAAATAAAACATCAAAAACATTGAAAATGAAATGTCTTGAAAGATTAAGTTTAAAAAGTTGAATTCCTTCTCTTCTTTGCTAAAATAGACAACTGTTATTACTTTAGTTGCTAAACATTGTCATCATTTGGCCTGCGAGATATTTTCTGGTTTGTCACACACCAGGAAGTACTAAAAGAGTCTCTTCAATAAAAAACACACATCAGGGAAAAAAACTAATTTAACTAAAAAAAATTCAAACCTGTGTTAAGAACAAAATAAGATTAATAGCTTCAAAAACATGATTGAGGTACAGAAGTGGAGTATATATAGGAATTATTGAAGTAACTGATGTAATGAGTTTTTGCATCCACATGATTTTATATAGTTGTGAAGTTTTGAAAAGAAATAACAGTACAAAAACAGCAGAAGAGTGCTCTACTATGGATTATTATCGTAAAAGTAATGGATGAAATCACTTTTGAAGAAGGATAAAGGATTGTGATATTCACACTGTGATGACGTAGATTACCTCCTGAGTAATAGTGCAATCTTGATGCTTAGGAAAAAGGGAAAACCTTCCCATCTGCCAAAAACCAGGTGGTCCCTTTTGAGGTATATAATTTTAAGAAGCATTACAGTAATATTACAATTTTACAGTCTGAAAATTACATTGAGAACATTATTTATTGTATACAATTAGGATGTCAAACTGTGGTAAATGTTTCTTGTACCTATATGAATCCTAATTTTTCTTTATAACAATGGTTTACTCATTATCCTTAAGAAACCAAATTGAGGACTTTTGGACAACTTAAAACCGATGATTTTATTAAAGTAGCAATTTACCTTTTTGTACCAATATACTTTAAATACTTAGTTTCTGAGGCCTCCAAATGATGGCAATGTCACAAATCCAGCTTTGAAGTGAGGACAAAGGAGTTAGGCAAGATAAATGTACCTGTAAATATCCTTTTGGCAGACGCAGATACACTTTTTTGGGAAAGGGTTTTGGAAGTTGTCACTTACTCCATTTAGCTTGCTCAGTTTTGATGGTACAGGTTGCTGCTCGGTTGTGCTGCAGCCAGATGAAAATGAAGGAATCATTGCATAAGCTTCATGAAGCACAGAAACTAGATGTAATTTTCACTTATTTTACAAAATTTTTTAGCATTTTAACTTCACTGATCCTGTTTCTAATGGACTAAAATGTATCAATGTACCATTTAAGTGAAATTTCTGGATGATAAGATATGCCTTTTATTTGAAAGGTGCTTTTTAAATAAATCAAATCAACCTTTAAAATACATTTTTTCACAAAATATATCAAACTGTACGTAAACCTTTCAGGAAATCTAATGTACTAGATCCTTTTAAATGCTTCACTGCATCATGAAACAGTCATGCAAGAACTTCTCTTGTGTATTACATAACTTATTATAGAGATAAGTTACACAAACCTTCAATGTTCATAAATATGAGAAAGAATAACCACTCTTCTTGTAAATATTTTAGATTTTTTTTTTCTTGATTGCAGTTTTTTAATATTTAGAAGCCCCAGAAAACTCAATATTGGTTTTACATATGACTGAAGCAGGCAGCTGTGTGTAACTTTATCCCTCACACAATCCTGAGCACTTTAATAGAATGAGTAAAACTTAGCTTCCCAAGTGAATTTTACATCAGAATTACAAAATAGCTAGCAGGCACAATTACAAGTTCTATCATGGAAGTTGTTTAAAATGATTTTATTTTAAAACTACTAATTTTACAAAGGAGTTTTATTTATTCCCCAGTCTTGAACAGTGTCTTATATATGCTCCTATATTTCCTAAATGTTCAGAGTAAACATTTTCCATATTAGAGTCAAGAAGTATCTCACCACTCTTCCTAGTCCATGTAGTGGAAAATAATTGCAGAAATATTCTGGATTACATTCCTGTTTTTCTTTTCCAGAATCTGATCTCCTTAGTTCAGGTAGCCTTTGCTTTTTACACAATTATCACTGTTTCCAATGTGGTACATATTGTGGAAGTAAAATCCTATTAAGCTGATCCCATCTGTCCATTTTTTATGTTTGGGTTTTTTTAAAAGATTTTATGTTTTTTAAAAAGAACAGTATTTCTTCATTCATAGCATTTTTGTCTCAAAATCTGTCTCTAGGATCTTTAAACTGCTAGAAAGAAATTAGCAAATGTCAGTCTTCAAAACATGTCGGATAGATTCTAATTTTTTTGGAGCTAAGAATGTTGATTTTAGTACATTTGTTCTCCAAGTCACCTTACACGCTGCAGATAAAGCAGAGAAACAATCCAGATGTACTGGCCTCCCAGCAAATAAAATAACTAATTAACTAATTTCAGAGTTTTGAATTTGGGGGCAAAATTTATTTTCTTAAAGTGTGTCTCTTTAATGAATATTCTGGCAAATATCTAAGGTAATTTTGAAATGAAAAGTCACAAAGGGAGCCATAAAATATATGATTTTTTCTGCCTTTGTATTACCACATGTATTTCTAGTACTTTCACACTTCAAAGATTATTTCAGTTCATATTGTATAAAAGGGAATTTCTACATGCAGTTTCATAGAGAAACGGTGTAAAAATGTCTCCGAACTTCTTCCAAGAGACTTATATACATATTTTCAAATTATTTTGTCACAAAAAGTATCAACATGATTCAGCAGTACTGTGTTTAGTTAATATTTCTGCTTTCCTTATTTAGTCAATGGGTAAGGATCTTCAGGGAAAATTTTCTGTTTATTCTCAAGGGGCTTGATCTGTTTATTTATATTTTATTATTACTACTTGTATGTTGAAATCTTACCGGTCTTGTAGAGCAGACAGAATTTATGAAAGTTTCCCTAATAATTGCCTAAAGTACTTCCAAAGGGATATAAAAAGGTCTGAGGTTCCTTTACTAAGAGACAAATTAAATTGTAATTTCTGAAGTGCAGCACCTTAGCAATTTTCAACCATAACTTTTGGGGAAGAACGAAGTTCATTATATTATAGTTGTGATGGTAAACAAAAAAGTCTGGCAGTAGGTCACAATAGAAAAGATTTAATTCTACTTTTTTTAATTCTTAAGCTTCTACTCTCCCTCTCTGAGAACCTGCAAGAAAATAAGTCAGGATCTCCCACCATGAGCAAAAAAATAGAAACTCTCTTCGGGCAGAAAATATGATTAAGAACTCTTTGAGGAAAATGGGGTGAATCTCTTATCTGGTATTTACTGGCAATATCTATATTTCCTTGAGAGATGAAATATTTCCTTTCATATCATTGTGTGAATGTAGCATGTAAATTATTTAGATGCTTGTTTGATTTATTTTTTTTGAGCCATTTTTATTACCAGCTCCAATACAGTGGTTTTAGTGGTATTGTGTGTGTCATAAAGAAACAGACAGAGATGAATTATTTGCTGAAAATTAATTTTACAAGACCATAAATAAATTGTCAAAACTATTTCTCATATTGAATTTCTTTGTGTTTCAGAAACCAATATTTGATTTAAAAACTTGGCTTCTATTCTTCTGTTACTCCATTCTTTAGTACATATTTCAGAATTTTATAGTCAGTTGAGTAGTCTTACTTGTAATTCCATTTCAAAGACTTTTTGTGAGAAATAGGGGCCTATGTACACAAAACATATCCACAGGTGCCTAAATTCATGCTTTTTAATTCCTATAAATTATTTTCAAATCCATTATTTCATCCCTGTAAAGAGCAGTAAAACCAAAGACATTGTGCTCCAACAATCTACAGGAAAACTAACAACTGTGTAGAAGAAAATATTAGGAATTCAAGCCTTTTAACAAAAACCCAAAAGTGTAGGGAACTGTTAAAAATAAGTTTGAGTGGCCTTGACCAGAACTTAGTATTATTTATAAAAAAAATCTGACCTTAACAGAATTTTGTAGTTACTTGAATTTTGCAACTTATTAACTCAGACAACTCTCTGGCATACAGACTTTCAAGTCTGAAAATTTCAGATACGTGAATTCCTATTAGTAGTTAGCAAGTGAACTATCCAAATAGAAAATAAAAATTACCTTGCATAGGAACACAATGCAAGTTTTAATTCTATCCCCTTAACAGAGGAACGCCATTTGAAATTATTTACCACAAGTGATATGGTTTGATACCACCAGTTACATTTGACAGTATTTTATTTAGCTAAAATTGACGGGCTGTGAAAGGTTTCATCACCATGTTGAAGACACCAAGACGGACCATGAGCTGTTTAACTTCAATCATAACATGAAGGAAAAGCAGACTGTGCAGACTGGAGGAATGAATGAAGGTTTGGAAAGCTTTGCACATGAGGGAACATTTATTTTAAATACTGAAGTAGCAGATGGGAAAATTATTTTTTCTTACATATCAGATGAGTGATTGGATTTAATTACAAAGTGACAAAAAGTAGTGCAGGATTCACAGAGTTAACAGAAGAAAGAGAGTATACCTGACGCAGCCACCGGAGCCCAGGCTAGCTCGTCACGCCGGTGCTGCGCCAAAGTGTGGGGAACAGCTCCAGTGACTTGCAGTCAGGAGCTGAACCTTCAGAGCCGCGTGCTCTACAGTGGAGTATCCTTCCTCTGTCATCTGGCAGAGGACAAAGGAACCAGAGGAGGCTCTTTGGCTGAAGTTCCAAACTAAGGGTTTATCGTTGGAGCGGTTCAGGAGCAAAGAGCTTCTAACGGAGTGGTGCGCAAGGCTTTATACGACAAAAATCGGTGGGTACAAGCACAAAACCAATCAGGGAAAGGCAGGGGAGGTGTGAGGGGATCACACCACTGCATGGGGACCAATAGGGACAGGCAGGGGAGGGGACGAGCCACTCACTCCAATGGGGCGTCGAGGGTAAGGGTAACACCCAGAGGGCGGAACAATCAGAGATTGGTTGTTGTCTCGGTTTGGGAGGAAGTGAGTTTTTTGGGAAGTTTTAGTTAAGCCAATCAGTGGTCAGATTCGAATATTGACACCTGGTGTGCCCACTGAAGACGTGAGTCACCTCTGAAGACACACGGGGTTAAAAGCAGAGATTTCCCAGAGCTCGCTCTCTTTCGCCCGTGGTAGCCCAGGGAGCGGCACCGTCTCTGCCCCGCCCGGCCACATGGCTGGGTGGGGAGGGGAGCCATGGAGGCCCAGGCTGAGGTAGGCCGGAGCCCCAGAGAGAGAGAGAAGGTGGAAGGGAATGGAACCGGGCCAGCCCTGCAGGACTGAGGGGTGGAGAAAACACCGAGGTATCTTTTTTCCCCCCCACCAACCCCAGAAGAGAGAGCGAGCGAGCCTGTGCCGGCAGAGGAGGCGGC
>VZSE01006618.1:1097233-1198545 GCA_013398275.1 Promerops cafer
CCCCAGGGGATGAGAAAATGGGGGGGACTGTTGTCCCAAAATGAGACACGGTTGTTTTTTTGGCACTTGGAAAAGCATCCTTGAAGAACCCTGTGAGCAGTTTTGGTCCATGGACGGTGGTGAGAGCACTGTACATGGAAGGAGCATGTCACCATGGCAGAGTTTCTCCGGGTGGTGCCATGTGTGTGACAAAGAAACATGGGGAGTTTCAGCCCTGTTTCGTGGGGAGGACTGTGGTACAAGAGAGACTCCTCTCTCCTCTGATGGACTGAGAATTGATTACTTGAGTGTTGGTAACTTGATCAGGATTCCAAGATTTTTTGTCTCACTGTGCTTTGGTGAAATTGGGTGGGAGGAGGAGGAATGGTTTAAAAGGTTTTGATTCTGTTTCCTGTGTGTTTCTGATTTTAGTTTGTAGTTTAATACAGTTTTTTTTCCTCTCTTTTTCTAAGTTTGAGCCTGCTCTGCTCTGTTCCTGGTCGCATCTCACAGCAGTTAAAGAAAATACATTTTCATGGGGGCACTGGCATTGGGCCAGCGCCAAACCATGACAGTTGTGTAGGGGAGTGACAGGGAAAGCACTTGGAGTAAGGGGGGGGGTTACAGTGATCGACAGGGAAACCACGAGAACAAGGGGCAGGGCTTACAATGATGGACAGGTAGCTGGGGAGGGCACTACACTGGGGATAAACCAACCAGGGGGAGAAAGGGGAGGTACCGGAACAAATTAATGCAACCAAGGCGTGAAACAATAGATAACTAGGGAAACACAGTACAAACTGCAACATATACCAAGGTAAAGAGTAATACTGTGGGTGGTTTCAGAAGTCAATTTTGTTCTAGGGTGCAGATCTGGTTAAGGAGATTGAATACAAAAAATATAGTCTAGTATATTATCTGGATGTCTTATTATAAAAAAAAAAGAAGCCAGACAAAATAAATCCTTGCACTAATACTCACTAGCCAGAAGGAAATATATCTGATAGAAATGAGGACAAATGATCATAATTTTATTAACCTTGGGAAACAAAATAAAAGCAAAGCTTAAAATGCCATTAAAAACCTAGAATCTGTAGCCCCATCTATTGGTAGACCTGAGAATGTTTCTTACTAAGATACAATCCCCACATACAGCTAAGATAAAAGAAAATAAGAGAAAAACCTGACATTTGGACATTGGTGAATGACTATTCACGCTGGTACTATTCACCCCTCGCTGCCTCGTTGGAGGCTTCATTAGCAATTGAAGGGAACTGCTTCATCTCTGCAGCTCAAGAGAAGAAACAAATGGTGCTGGTGTTGAATTCATACTAAACGTTCTTGTAAGGAGCAGGAGAAGCTAAGCTACATGTTCATAATAGCTGACCTCATAATAGGGAAGATAGAAGAAAGGAGCAGGATCAGGAGCCAGTGGAGATGTTCTAATGATTTGGAAAGGAATTGAACTTAATACACAGTGTAGGGCCTAGTGACGGTAATCATATACTTGGCACCCTTTGTGATTTCAGCTAGACAGAGGCTTCTCTGCCCTGGCAAGACAAGAGCAAGTTGCTAATTTAAAATAAATCAGAATTTAAATCGGTCGCTAGAAGTAATAAAGCACTGGGGGTGGGGGATGGAAATAAAAGGTGGAATAGACTAACATTCTGCTTGTGTATCATTCCGTCTTTATTCTGTGTACTGCTTTTGACAGTATGTATGATCTTGGCTTTCCTGTTAAGTATCTCTCAAACCATGTTACCTTTTGAGGTTTGTTCTGTACCTTCTAGAATCAAATCAGCAGCATTAAGCCAAAGTCTCTTTGGAGGTGTTGGCATTCCGACAGGGTGTTCACTGGATTAGCATGCTTCAGTGACATGGAGGAAGTAGCTCGACCTGTTGTTGCTTCTGCTTCTTCTTTTTTAAGACATTGAATTTTATTTCAAAATATGATGGACTACAAAAAAACCGCACATAAAACTCCAAATAAGAAAAGCCCCTCTCTTTTCTAGGAATGTCAGCTAAGAGCTAAGATACTTCTGTGCAAGTCTCTGCTCCAATTAATATTAAAGAACTATATAAAAAAATGGAATAATATCCAGAATAGAACAATGTTAATAAAATATAGAGAGTAATTCAGCCCTCAATACTATCTAGTCTGATGATTTGATTATAGTCCTCCTCCTGTGTGTGTGGACAGAGACATGGGGTAAATACAAGTCTCCTGTACACTGAGCGTCTGTCTAAACCCATAGGCAAATCCTTCTCCTTTAACATTTTTCTGACAGATGTCAAAACTTGGCTGGTCATTCCCATTTCCTTTTTACTTTTTTTTCTTACTGGTTTTGCATATGTTAAAATTTTCTCACTAGAAATAATGTGTTTTATTCAGAATAATTAAAAATTCCACTTTCATAAAGAAGGAATTCTTAAAACTATCCTTTTTTCTTTAAGAGAAATGGAGATGGATTCACTAGAGCTTGGACTAAAAAAATCTTTCCTCCACTTGAATTTTTCGGTTCAGCCCTGACTTTCATCGCTGGTCATTCAAAGAAGTTCTCTCAAATACACTGCCTACATAGGATGGTGGGAAAGAAAAATGCAGCAAGCAAGTCCACACAACTGATGAGTCCTCAAGTCAGAACCACACTTTCCAAATATATTGTGAACAGCAGTTACTTTTGATTCTTACTGGTCTCTGACATTACCATCACAAATGGTGATGTCACCCTAAATCCTTTAATCTTACTGCTGCTAAAATGTACTGAGCCCAAACATTTGTTTTGGCCTTTGTTCTTCTCTGTACTTGAAGCAGTGCTGCATAAAAAAGAAAATAAAACTGCCTGATTAGGGTCCAAACATGTTCATGTTTTGTAGTGACATTTAAAATTACTATAATATACTTATTTCCTTCAAGAAAATCTAACACTTTGAAATATGAAAATCTGACTCACCAGAACAATGAGGAGAAAACAAAGATTAAATAAAGCTAAAAGAAAAGTGAAAAATTTCATTCCTCCAAGCAAAATTCATTCAGAATCACTTTTTCTTAGAAAAAAAATGGGACTGAGAAAGTCTAATGGCAAAAATAATAGCCTAATTTTGTGAATTTCTACACATAAAACAAACAAAAAAAAAGGTCAAAAAGTACACAAAGTAGTAACCAAACACCTGTAAACACAATTATTTCTATTTTCAAAATTTCTCATATGGAATTTCATTATTATGTAAGTTCTCAAGAGAAGAATAAACAAAAATACACATAAGAAATAATCATGTGCACACAGGGATTATGGTGGGTAAAGAATTACACTATGAATAGAAGTGCTGGACTTAAAGAAAAATAGCTTGGCATGTATTATGACATATGACTAAATGCTATGAATTTATACACTGATAAAAACTGACAGATTAAGACATTAGTTAGTAGACTTAAAGAAATGCTATTTCAAATATGATTTGTAATGATAAATTTTGAAGAACAATCAATTATCTTCTTTATCCCCCACTTTTTATCAATGCAGCTCCCACATATTTAATATATTTCTGGAGATAAGGCAAGGATCAAGAAAAAATGATAAATGGATAATCAGCTGAATAAGTGGCAAGTCAGTTATCACTAGCTGCAATTACTGTCACAATACTATGGCTTTTTGCATTTAAATCTTGTCCCTAATTTGCCTGTATCCAAAAATTGAATGAGATTGGTCCAGTGTACAGAAGGAGGTAGTTTGGTTCACGAAACAAGATACTTTAAAAACATAAGTCAAAGTTTTAAAAAAAAAGAAAAAAAAGTAATGAGAAAGCTCTGTATAGTAAGTCTCTTCTAGCTAAAAAACCTTTTTATCTCAGAGAACCAGTGAACTTGAAAATTTAGTAAATATGCTTAAAAAATATAATGAAACCTAAACAGAATTATTTGCAGCCACAACACTCTCCTACTACATGATATCAAAACCTTTTTGCAGAAATCCTAAAGGAAAATTATTTTATTTTTTTTTTTTTAAATCTGACAGAACAGAATTAACTTCAAAAACTGATTAACATGAGTTAATTGTATGTAAAGGCTGGAAGAAAAAAGAAATTATAGGGCAAACAATTCCAAATGCAGCATCTTGAGATCCAAAGGATTCCTAATCCTCCCAGTTTACCCAAATCTGCCCTTTTTTAGCATAAATACTTCAATACTCTTTTAGGGTTCTCCAGCACAAATGAGGGGGAAAAACCCAGATGTGGAAGAATATATCTATCTAGGATACTCTTTCAGGTACACCTTAGGTATGTTCATTTGCTACATGAAATACAAAAGATTTTATTTTGTGACAGATGTCAGATCATGTCTTAGGTGTTTATAAAGAAGAATTCTTTGACAGAACCTAGAATTGAGGGTCTGTTTTCAAGAGACAAATCATAAAAACGAGCTTGACTTATTATTGTCTTTGCTTTTCTTCTGCTATTCTAACTATGGCCAATTCCAGAGCCACATACATTGGTCTTGTGCTCTGTCATCCCAGAATTCTCAAAATCTTCTTTTTCAGGCTCTGAGATTCAATTCTGATGCCACATTAGAGATTCAGAAGGACTGCTCAGTTGTATTTCTGACTCCTTCTGTTTATTTTTTATACGTTTGTATGAAAATTTTATGTTTGGGTTGTTGATTTTTTTAGATGTTAACATCTCCCAAAAGCCATTAAGTTCTTGTACAGGAATAGAAACTTTTTTCTCCCATCTTATAAAACTTTTCAAATTTCTTCGTTTTTTTTTCTGCTAGGTAACTTGCTCACCTTCAGCCATCTAGCAAATATGAACAGTATCTTCAGACACTGACCTAGAGGTTTTCAGGAAATGTCTCCTGTCAGGATGTATGAAAAAGATTGAATATGTGTCATGGGACACATCTTTGTCTGGGAAGTCTGGTCAGCCAAGCTCTTCCAATTTCTTTTTATTTTAAAGATATCTCACTGCTCAAGATAGAGTAAACTTGTGTATGTAGTCTAATGTAATGTGCAATGTAAATTGAAATCCTTAAACATTAAGCACTCTTGCAGTAATTTTGGATCCTTACATTTCTAGATCTCTCCCCATGCCTTTCAAGAGGATTTCGTTTTCATTTTCCAGTTAGATCATCTTTCCTTATTAATATAAGTAATTTTTTCAACTTTAGGATTTTTAACTTTTTAACGTTTTTTCCACTCATAATTTTAGACATAGAACTGATTACAGATTAGCCCTTATTAATATTTCGAGCACTATGGACCAATATGAGTCTTCTTTAGAAAAGCTACCTTCTGTATAAATGGATAAAGAGTGATTTATAATGCCCTGTGCTTAAGTTTGGAAAACAGCCATAGATATCAGTAAACTAATAATGCTGACATGTGTAACTCTCTTCAAAAACAGTAAAAGAAATCCAGTATGAGGGTTATCTATATCTGTTTATAATATTCCAGTCAACTTACTTGCTCTTAATAAAAGAACTCTCTGTAACTGTTCCACTGAGAAATGACCAGACATTAAAAATGTGAGACCAAACTCAAGTATCCAAAAGTTGCAGATTTCACCATGTCTTAATCAGCTGGAAAATCTTGTAGAAGAATAACTTATAAGATATATAAGCTCAGTAAATAACATTATACAATGAAACCTTCTCAGTAAGTGAAACTTCTGTTTAAGAATTTGTTTCTTGAAAATTTTAATTATGGAATAATTGTTTTCAGGTCATTTCACCATTTGAATATAGCAAAATAAAGAATGACGGTAATATGAACTGAGGTTCTTTTTTTAGCACTTCAAATTATTTCTTGCTACTTTTTCAATTTGTATTTTTTTTTTCGTTTACTAGAGTATGAGTTAAATAACCACTCCCTGGAAATTTTGATGAAGGCTTTTACCATGAATCATGCTTGGCTATGACCAGGGATAATGTGTTTATGCATGTCTGGAGAGATCATCCAGTACTTCATGGCATAGCATTTACTTATTTTGTCTATAACTTTTTTAAACCATTTTATCCAGTAATTTCTGTCTGACTGATAAATTATACTCTCAAATTGCATTATTTCATGGCTGATAATATTTTTTATTAGTTATTATTCTTTATGTTGAAATTACATGTTTTTTCCCTCTCAGGGACATAGAATTTTGTAGTAATAAAATGCTTAAGTAAAAAAAGAACTCCCAAAGGAAAGAACATAGACATTGGACTAAATCTGTTCAGAAAAAGGACTGTTTCAACCTCTTGTTTCAAGAAGCCAAGATTGATATTATTTTTAATATATCTCTAGGTCATAATTTCCTAATATGTAGTTGCAATGCTAATGAGTAAGAATCCAGGAAATAATTATATTCAGGTAAGATTTCTTTACTTCTTTCAAAGTTTGTGAATAAGGCATAAATTATCTATATTATTATAATACTTTTAAAAAAGCGTGTCATGCAAATGTTGCATTACACTGCTCGCAATCTGTGAATGCAAGTCTAGTCACAACTCTAGACTGTGTCCTGAGCCCCTTCTTTGTTCTGTTAGTCATCTAAGATACTCTTCCTCTTCAAGAAAACCTTCAAAATTTAACTCAGAGCCTCACCAAATCCTCACTAACATGCTGAGAGTGGCTTCTTAGCTCTTCTTAGCTCTCAGTAATGAGTGAATTGCTTTTCCAGGAAAGAGTTACATGGAAAATCCTCCACATCCAGTGTGCCAAAGTTGCTAGGACTGTAAAGAAATCCACTTGCACATACACAAAAAAGAAATTCCTATATACATACTTATCAAGAACTCCTAAAACGTTACCTGAAGAGAAACAATGGATACATCAAAATTTAATTCTTTCCGAAGTTATAACGTGTCAAGCTTTTCCATTTTAGTCATACAATATGGAGAGACTCTGACTAATATTTACATTTTAAAAGCATATGAATTGACTCTAAATTTGGAGTCAATATCAAAATAAATACAGAATACTAGAATGTTGAATAAATAATCTAAGTCAGAATTTCTTCCACTTCAGCTTAGTAGCACCCCTACAATCATAACACATTAATAGTCATGACCCAGACACATTAATAGGCAGAATTTTTAGTGGATTTTCTGAATAAAAAAATTATGTGCTTGACTAGTTGACTGACATCAAGAAAATAGACTTTTTTTTAAATTGATTCTTAGTATACATTAGTCTTCTATAATTTTGTGCTGGTTTCATTTTGTATGGATGCTTGCTGCCCACCAAAGGTGCCCTAACCCTCCTCTCCTCAGTGGACAGGTGAGAGAAAATACAACAAAATGCTCATGAGCTGAGATAAAGACGGAGAAATCACTCACAAATTAATGTCATGGGCAAAACAGACCCAACTTGTGGAAATTAATTTATTTTCAATCAGATCAGAACAGGATAATGAAAAAACAAATCTTAAAAACACTTTCTCTCAACCCCTCTCTTCTTCCTGGGCTCAACTTTATTCCTGATTTTCTATGTTGTCCTCCCAGTGGCATGAAGGGATGGGGAATGGGAGCTGCAGTCACTTCTTCACACATCATCTCTGCCTCTCCCTCCCCATCATGTGTAGGACTCCTCTCATTCTGCCCCTACTCCAGCACTGGGTTTCTCCCATGGGAGATGGTCCTCCATGAACTTCTCCAATGTGAGTATTTCCCATGGGCTGCAGCTCTGCACCAACTGCTCCATCTTGGGTCCCTTCCATGGGGTACAGGGTGGGGTCTTCCATAGGCTGCAGGTGGATCTCTGCTCTGCCATGGAGCTCCACAGGCAGAAGGGAGACAACAATGGAACCCCATAGTTTTTTCCATGAACTGCAGTGGGATAGCTGCTCTGATGCCTGGAGCTCTTCAGGCACTGACACTCTTTCTTCACTGACCTTGATGTCTGAAGGGCTGTTTGTGTCACATCTGCTTGCCCCACTATTCGCTGGCTGAGAGAACCTCTGTGCAATAATTTTTTCCACTTCTTATTTTATCCCAGAGGCTCTGCCAGCATCACTGATGGGCTCAGCCTTGGCCAGCGTCGGGTCCGTCTTGGAGAGCTGTCACTGGCTCCATCAGACATGGGAGGAGCTTCCAGCATCTTCCCAGAGAATCCAACCCTATAGCCCCTCCACTATCAAAACCTTGCCATGCAAAATCATACACTACTGTATACCACTGGAATAATTTCATATTCTGACAAAGAAAAAACCCCTACGAGAGTGGCCAGATACTCCTCTAGTACATTCCAGATAAGTACACTCTAAGTCAGTGCAACAAAAGGGACCACATGATTCTCAACCCTGTTGCCATGGGTTGACACTGGCTGGATGCCAGGCACCCACGAAAGTTGCTCTCTCACTTCCCTCTGGACAGAGGAAAGAAAATTTAATGAAGGGGTCATGGGTTGAGATAAGGACTGGGAGAGATCCCTCACCAAATACCATTAAAGGCAGAACAAGGTCAACTTAGAGACATGAAGTGAAATCTATTACTGAAAACATAAGAACAGGATAATGAGCAGTAAAATAAACCCTTAAAAGTGCCTTCCCTCCACCCCTCCGTCCTTCCAGCTGTACCTCCTACCCCAGCGGCACAGAGAGAGAGTGAATGGGGATTGTGGTCAGTTCATCACCGGTGGCTTCTCACACTGCTCAGGGCAAGGAGTCCTTCCCCTCCTGCACTGTGGGGTGCCTCCCATGGGAGACAGCTCTCCATGAACTTCTCCGATGTGAATTTCACAAGCAGGAGCTCCCTGAGAACTGCTGCAATGTGAGTCCATCCCACGGCCAACAGCCCTCCTAAAACTGCCGCAGGATGGTTCACTCTTCCATGGGGTGCAGTCCTCCAAGAACAGGCTGCAACAGCATGGGAGGGAACGGGGCCCCTCTATTTCCACAGCTCTCCCACAGGATCACAGCGTCCTTCAGGCATCCACCTGCTCCAGTGTGGAGGTCCTTCCTGGGCTGCAGGTGGATCTCTGCATGCCCATGATCCTCCATGGGCTGCAGGGGCACAGCTGCTTCATCATGGGCTGCACCATGGGCTGCAGAAGAACCTCAGGTCTGGTGCCTGGAGCACCTCTTCCCCCTCCTTCACCACTGACCTTGGTGTCTGCAAAGTTGTCCTCCTCACATGTTCTCACTCTGCTCTTTTCTGGCCAATATTAAAACTGCACAAAAACTTTTGTTTTTATTTCTTCTTAAATCTGTTATCACAGAGGTGTTGCCACCATCTCTAATTGGCACAGCCTTAGCCAGCAGCATGTCCATCTTTGGAGGCACCAGGGATTGGCTTTGCCAGACATGGTGGAAGCTTCTGGCAGCTTCTCACAGAAGCTATCTCTCTGAACCCCCAATACCAAAACGCAGGCCATGGAAACCCAATACACCTATAAAGAATGGTTAATAGTTGCTCTCTTGGACTTTTTGGACTCCAGACATAAATGAATACCGGAATCTTAAACCAGCAAGTTTTGAAATAGATCTTATTCCTTTCCTACTGGACTTAGATCTGCTTCACAGCATAGCTAGGAGCTACTGCATGAGAAGCTTCTACAAAAGATCAAAATTTGGGTGTAGGAAAGGTAACATGAAAAAATATTTATTTTTATATGTACATTTTTAGTGTGTTCTTGTATGTCCAATTCTTACTTCAAACTGCATGATTTCACTTGATGCACTGTTTATACACAATTTCTCCCACGTATGATTGTTTCATCTGTCATATCTTAGTTTGTATAAATCATTGGCAACATATGTCAACACATTTATAACAACTAATATTACTGAGATTAAATGAAGAAACAGGCATAACTGAAACCCACACTGTTGAATTATCCATTACAGCTACCTTCTTTTTGAAGAAGTGCTGTGAAAAAACAATTCTGCTATCTCAGGCTATAAGAAAGCAGTATAACAACCTTGCTCAGATCTCTGTGCCTGCTTCTCCCATGACACTCAGCTTTTCTGTAGGCACATCTGTCATGGTTTAAACCAGGCCAGCAACCAAGCCCCACACAGCTGCTCACTCATGCACCTCCAGTGGGATGGGAAGAGAATCAAAAGAGTAAAAGTGAGAAAAGTTGTGTGTTGTCATATAAGCAATGCTCAGCAGTAATGAAAACCATGAACTGTCAACATTATTTCCAGTAAAAATCCAGAACAGAAACCCATATGAGCTGCTGTGAAGAAAGTCAACACTATCCCAGCTAAGACCAGCACAACATACCAGTATCCATTTTTTTGATAAATTGTAGTATCTTTTAAGATCCTGACAAAAGCCTGAAGTCTGTGACAGTTTTGAAGCCAGATTGTAAACAATGAAGAGCAGATTTATAAAATTATTAACACAGGTGGGTTTTGTTGGGTGTTTTCCTTTAGCTAGCTGTTTTGACTCTTCTGTTCCACTGCACATTGAATTGTTCCATGACAAGTGGTGGGATTGCGCTTCAACCCCTCGAGCAGCCAGTTCCAGGTGTAGCAGATACCACACCATATGAAAGCAAAGAACGGCCTGCACTCAGCTGCCAAAGGAATTTGGAAAAAACACATAGCATCAATTGTAGCATACAGCTTGGCAGACTTCCTGTTAGAGCTCCGGTGTGTGTGGCACAACAGCACTTTGCCATGTGCGAGGAGCCAATTTAGTTTTGATTCAGCCATTTTAGTTTGGCTCAGCCCTGGCTGTCAGGGATGTCAGAGACACGAAGGGGCAGGGCGTGCACCGGTGCCACTTGCAGGGGGCAGCTGGGAAGGGGGAAGCCTCTCTCCCTCGTCTCTTGGGAGACTTCGCCTGGCAACACCTCACATGAAGCAGTAGGAGACACTGTGGAGGGGCTTCTCCGACCAGGTCGTGAAAACATCTCCACCAAAGCGTGGCAACGAAACTTTGGACTAGACGAATTGTCTCCTGCCCACGGGCAGATTTTGGGAGGGGCCGGAGGGGTATAAAAACCAACTGCATTGCGGCTCAGCGCTGCTGCTCGCTGGGCTCCGACACTGTTTGTTGGCTAGCTCCTGTCTCCTTTGCCCTGGCCCCAGCCTGCCTTCTGGCTCTCCTCCCCTCGCTGGCTCTTGCTCGCCATCGCACCTGTCCTGCCTCCTTGTGTCCCTGACCGTCGCCCTGCCACTTGGCCCCCGCGTCCTCGCCTCGGCTGCCCGCATTCAACCCTGCCGCCCCAATCCAGCCGGTGGCCGTGATCCTGTCCAGGGTCTGGGCCGCCCATCCGAGCAACCATTCACGGCGTGCCCGGCGCCGCTGCCTCTCCGAGGGCTGCGCAGGCTCGTTGGCCCCTGCCCCGCCACAGGCAGGCACCCTGCTCGTCCCTCCCCGCCTGGGCGCCGACAGCGCTTCCCTGACTCGGTGGCGGTAAAGCCCTGTTTTTCTCTCTGTCTTCCATCTCCCCTGTCCCCCAGTCCTTGTCCATTTTCCTTCCTTCTTTCCTGCCTGTTCTAGCCCTCTTTGGTGTGGGCAACTCCTTTTTCTTTTCGTTTTCAGTTCGCTACCAATAAACGTTCGTTACCAATAAATGGTTCTCGGGTACAGTGTTTGTTTCGTTCGGCCTAATTTCGTTCCCGAACATCCGCTATTAAAAGGACTCTGCGCTGTTCCCCACACTGGAACAGAACACCATAGCCAGACTTCAGTGAGGCCACAATAGTCCACTGTTAACCTCAACCTCCACTAGAATTTTGCACTGGCCATATGGGACTACTAAAGGCTGAGCAAGTCCTGCTGATTACTTTGGCACTCCAGCTGATAAATCAAGTCGTGATGGGAATCAGAAAGGCTTGGATAGTGTGACATTGCCACTGGTGCATCATCATGGAGGCAATTGGCACCTGCTGTTCTTTAATTCACAGCATGGCCTCAACAGAGGGATTTTCCATGAGATCAGGTAAGGTAGCTGTTCAATCTTCTCTGTATTTTTGGTAGCTATACCAAAAGTTGACTGATAACTTGGATCCTTGAAGTGCCCTTTCCTGAAGCAGTCTGTGCTATGGATACATGGAACCCTGATCTGTGTACACTGTGTACCTGCTCCTAACAGAGCCTTTTATTTCTGTGCATCTCATATGCATAGAGCCCACACAATTTAGTAGTTCCACTCATGCCTTTCCTTCTCCTGCTTGAAGACCGAAACCCTGTATTCCCATTCATAGTCACTGTCTGACCCTTGCACTGCCAGATCAGAGGTCTCTTCACCAGAATCCTCAGTAATTTGTTTCTGCATGTGGGGTATCAGTAATCACTGATTATGATTACTTTTTTATGTCTCAACAGCAAAATTATACTGAGGGGTTTATTGAGTGGCCCCTTTTTAGCAGATGTCTTTCCCCTGAATTTTTGTACATGGGCTTCCAGGTTTAAGGTGTGTATGTCATCCTACTTCCTCAAGTTCTCCAGCTGGTCCTACAGGAAGAACCAGAGAGTGCCATGCAGCATGTGTCTGTGACTCACTTTCTCTCTCACCAGGGCTCCATAGGGCAGCCCTGACAGCCAAGATGCTGTCCCAGGGGAAAAGAAAGGAGAGAGCTTTCTTCCAAGGTTTCAGAGCCAGGAAGGTGCCATTTCCATAGATAGTATATCTAAATCTGGGTAATATATGTTGTTAAATCATTTGGTAGTTGGTAAATTTTGGACTATTTTCCTCCACATGGCCTGTGCACACAGGCTGTCAGATGGATCTTTGGAGACCTTGTTTTCATCTAGGTCATTGCAGAAGACTTTCAGCGCCACTAATTTTCTCAGATACTGGATGTTTTCCCTAGTAGTAGTACACTTCTCTTGGTAATTCGCAAGGTTTTCCTTGAATGTATGTCTTGCCTTCATGCTTGACAGGAACATCCTCCAGAGACTGCAAATGGTTGCCTCTTTTTTATTTTCTCTGTCAATTTCATAGTCCCCAGGAAAGGACATAGATTATATGGATCTATCAACCTCCATGTCCACTGGTTCTTTTTTACTAGTTGTATGACTACTGTAGTTGAGGTTTCTGTCCCTGTCTCAGCTGATGTTCTCAGTTGTAGTTTGGGTCGCTGTCTCAGTCAGGGTGTCTTCAGAGGCAGTCTGGATCTCTGTCTTAACCACCCACTCCAATAATACTGAACTGTGGCTCAAAAGACCTGGGCCAAGCCTTAAGATGGTGCTAGAAGCTGCTGGGTTTTATTGGGGAAGGCAAGATACCCTTCTACCAGGCAGTACGTGAATTCACTGAGGTTATTTGCTTGGTTCAGATATCGAATCCCAGTCTATGTGAGGTGATAACTGCCTGAAACACCCACCCAAATACTTCCACAAACCCTGCCACACAGGGACCATGTGCCTAATGACATGTTTTGCTTTCATCTCTCCCCAAAACTGTGCCCTTTTGCACCAGGATGACATTGGATTCAGGAACCTGACAGTGTTCATAATAAGCTGACAGTGTTAATAATATTAAACAACTCACCTGAAAGTGATCAAGGTCCTCAGGAGCCCGAGCATCAAAAATACCCACATCAGTCCTAAATTAGGAGAAGACATGTGCTTTCATCCTGCCCACAACAAAGCTACCCCAGCACAGTTAGGCATCAATTCCAGGGCAAAGCACATAGCCATTGTTTCTATTAGTGTGTTTCCAACCTCAGCAAAATAAAGAGCTGAGCAGTGCAGCAATTAAACTCTGTGACCCTCACACAAGCCTGCCAATTAATAACAATCACCCTTATAAATTCAGAACTGCCTCACATTGAGTGCCAGGAAAGGACTGTGGTGAGTTGACCTTGGAAGGCCACCAGGTGTCCATCAAGACAATTTCTAACTCCCCCTCCTGAGCAGGACGTGGGAGAGAAAATACGATGAAAAACACATGGATCCCAATGAGGGCAGTTTAATGAGAAAAAGCAAACGATATGCATGGAAACAAAGCAAAACAACAAGGTATATTCTCTATTTCCATTCAGCTGGTGATGTCCAGCCTGGGAAGCAGGGCTCCAATACATGTAGCATGTGCTTCTGAAGACAACCACCTCAGTAAGAAACGCCTCCCACTCCCCTTGTCTCTTCTTTCTGACCTCAACACCATACGGCATGGAGTATCCCTTTGGTGCTTCCAAGTCTCTTTCTCACCCAGCCTACCAGCCTTGGTGGGGTTTCAACTGGCAGAACAGATGCTGTGCAGGCACAGGTCAGTCGTTGCCCAAATACTGGTGTGTCGTTCACAGCATTCTTGCCATACAAACGACAGTGCTATAGTGTTTGCTAAGGGGAAAGTTAACTCCATCCCAGCAAGATCCTATAAACATTTAAAACTTAGGGCTCCTATGAGTTGACAATTTTTCAGATAAAGTACACATCCTGATCTGCTTGTAGAAAAATACTTTCTTTTTTCTTTTTTTAGATTTAGTCTTCTTTACCAAAAACATGTGCATGCCAGTGGTGTGGTAAATGTTTTACCACAGTAGAATTTAAAGCAGCAACATAGCAGCAACTACAGCCAGATGTTCCCTGGTGTCTTTATAATAGCTAATGAAATTTCTCACCAACATGAATTTTACAACAGCCTTACATATCTTGCTTGCTTTTCCAATTAGCTTCATATAATTATTCTCACACCAGGGAAATGACTAGTGAACTAGAATGAGGTTTTAGACATTTTTCTTTCTTCTTGGTTTTTGTTGAATCATGGCTACCTGTTCATTCAAAAAGTTGAAGATTTATGAGTTTTCATCTGTAATTTTCTGCTTTTCTTTCCACACTGGCAAATCTCAGCCATGTTTTAATGTCATTTTACTATTTCTTGAATGTAATTAATTGTTGTGTAATATCAAAGATGTGTTTTCCTTTGTGTATGTGTGTATGTATATCACTCATTTTTTGCCATCTTCATTTTAAGCAACATTCAAGTCTCAGTTTGGTAAATCAGTAATCTTGTGTTGCTATAGTTGTCAATATATTGCATATAGTAAGTTCTTGTTTGGTAGAATACAGAAACTGTTAGCATTTTAATAACTATTTCCTGTTGCTATAGGAAATATACAATATGTTTTTCTTTAAGATGAACTTTCTTGTGACAGTAAAGCTCTCTTAAATTGGTAAAGAAATAATAATCAATTTTCTAATGAATCCATTTTCTAATTAGCAGGATGTTTTGAATGAAGCACTTGACATTGCCATCACTCACTTGAATGCACACATATTTGATATCCTTTGATGCTAAAATTATCAATGCAGTTAAATATAAGTTTCTAACATAGCAACTGGATTGCTACTGTCTCCAGTCATTCTATCCAAATGGAGATATGAACAGATATATGATATACAAGATATAAAATCAACTTTTTAAATTGCCAATTACATCACATTTATTCTCAATTATAAGAACCCCATATGCCTCTTGTTATCTTATTGAAACTCCAAGCATTAGACAGAAAAAAGAAAATAAAGCCTTCTCAAAAAATTCTTTACCACATTAGCTTGGTAGGTTTGCAACAACCTAAGCACATACACCGCTGGAGATTTACACTTCTGTGTGTGTGCACATCCATCTACTGTGAACACATCCACACACACATCTGCATAAACCATTGATTTAACTCCTTTATTATTACTGCAAAGTTGCTTACTCCCTTCACCTCTGAGGATGCCAATTCTCATATAATAATGAATTCCAATATTCTACAAAATCAAATTATTATTATTATTATTATGGCTCAAACTGTGCCATAATTTTTTCCCATATATGATGTGTTATTATTTTTTCTGACAAAAATAGTTGTGATAAAATCAGGTGTATTTTTTACTTCCACTGTGCCCTTAAATACATTTTTTTAATGTCTCATAATGTGTGTCTTTAATGGTGTTTACTATAACCAATGCAGACCTCTCAGATACCTCAAGAGAGTTTGATGTTCTCACTGTGTGGAGAAAAACACACCAGTATTTTTTGAGTGTACTTAGCCATGACCTTTTTTCTGATCATATAGTGACCATTTATACTTAGTGACCTTACTAGTATGATTGAAATAAAGGAATAGACAACAAAACAGTGTTCAATTACTATAACCCATATTTACTTGTTGGCATTGAGACCTACACTTAATTAAAAGGAACAAAAGCATTGAAAATGAAATTATCACTTCCCCAAAGCATATGCTTTGCATATATATTAATAATGGGAGGGAAACAAAGGCTTCAGATAGGTTTTGGTCAGTCAGCTCAAAGACTTGTCAATTCAAAATTGTATCTGAATGAGATAGAAACGGTTCCATTCTTAGTGACTTTCAATACATCAAGTCAGTAGCAGCAGTAGTAATAATTGTCATCTTAATGTTAGAATCAGTTCAGAAGAACCTTATAATACTAATTGAAAGAGAATGTCAGTTTTAGTCTTATCATAGTCCATTATGGCAAGGGGAGCACTGAAGGAAATCAGGAAGGTCTACTCATTTGTACCTTCTGGAAAAAAATAAAAAAAAGAAAGAACCCACACATAGCCCCCAAACACTCAAACAAACACACAAAAAAGCAAAACAAACCCCTGACTCCCAAATAAACCCAAGACACACACCCAAAAAAGAAAAAAAAAGAAAAAAATAAAAAAAGCGCCCCAAAACCAAACTCAGTCTATTTTATTTCAGAGCATGAAATGATTAAAGATTATGAATTTTCTCTATGCGTGCAACAAGTGTTGAAGTACTGTGAAGCTGTGATTTTCACAGGAAGTGTTATGTCAGAGAGCAGCTGAGGGAGGTTTAAGATAGGTGCTAGAAGTATAACATTTTTAAAAACAAGCTACTGAATATCAGTAGTGTTGCAGGGCTGAAACTAACACTTCAGCTCTGTCACTTTCTTGGAATAATTTCTTGTAATTGCTTCTGGCAAGTAATAACTTACTGGTTTTAAATCTAAAGCCTGACAAAATCAATGGTTAATCAAATGGTTAAGATAAATTTTACTTCCATTTACTCGGGATCTAGACTTAACAGATCCTTCATCTTAATATATTGCTTCAAATTACTACAATATGTTTCATTTACTACAGTGTCATTCTTATAACAAAGTCCACCCTAAAATCCTGATTCTCAGTATGATTTGTCTTTCACAATCCAATCACTGCCCAAGTTAAATAAATAAACAATAAATAAAATAAATAATAATGGAACTAAGAGCTAAGAAAAGGAGAAGGTTTCTTGACAAGATAAATGTTGCACAGAGATAGATTTCATCCCCTCCATTTCAGCTGTTGAAATACAACCTAATGCTCAGTTAATGTATTCTAGACAGCACACTGTCCCTGTTAAGGTAAAATGATTTCTCATTTTAAGAGAAGCAGAAAATAATAGAAAACTATAAAGTACATTGGTGACCTTATTCTGTCAAAAACTTAATTAAAAATAAATGAATATAATAAAATACTACATTTCCTTCCAAACATACTTTTGGAATTATGGTGAAATTCACAGTGCCTATGTCAATACCTGCAACTGTTTGTTCTGATAAACACAAATTAGCTATAGATACCTTCCCCTTAATAAGCAGAATTACATACTTTTACGAAACCATTGCCATCTTTTTTTAATTTATTTCTTCTTTTATAAGTACATGAGATATGAATAATAGTTAGATTACCCACTACTGAAGCGGGCAATATTTCCATGAAGACAGAGAATGTCCTATATTTAATGCATATTAATTTCCCTCCTGCAATATTCCTTATTGGTAACTTGAACAGCAAATCTCAGTTTAATCTTCAAGCTGCTGAAGGGTTTCGTTTTAGACTTTCCTCTGCACTTCTTCATAAATGCAAATGCCTAAGGGACCCCAATGCAAAGCACCATTTTATATCTAGGTTGAAGGATAGAACCTTCTGCTGTTTATTCAGTAGCATACCCAAACTGAAAAATAAGGGACAATGGTTTTGAGGCTAATAGTGAGCATTGTTTTATTTGAAACAGTATCATAGGTTACCAAGCCATACACTTAATGCTTTCATTAATTGAGAGTTTGAGTCAGTCCCGCTCTTAAATACTACTTTCTGAAAAAACACCTGTTACCATTTTTTTCAGTTAGGTAAAAAACACAAAATCATCAGAAAGTTTATGAGAGACACTTGGTGAAAAATTACTCTTTATATCTGTACAATGAGTTCCAGGCAGCATAGTCTGTTGATTCTTATAAACAATTTTCTTTCTAAAAATAGCCAAACAAACCCCACCAAAAAAACCCACAACCAAACAAACCAAAACCAACAACAACAACAAAACCTACAAAAAACCCCCAAACAAAAACCCCCAAAACTAAAACCCCCACAAGACTAATGGAAGCTCTCTACAAACTCCAGATAAGACATTTCCATTATTTTCCATGATAGGCAGTATGTAGTTTTTTAAGGGCTCTCATTTGAACCTCATCTGTGATATAAGTTAATACACTAAAGAATCCTCTAGACATTCAGCCTGTGTTACTCCTTCACCACATTCTGCTCCTTATCAGACAGTCTGTTGCTATGTATACTAAATAAGGGGGGGAGTTTTTATGGGGGGATGTACTTCAGTTTATAGCTAAAGTGGCTGAAAAGAAACCTTACAACAGAGCAAATCAAGTAAGCCTTATAATAAAGTAAATAACGTTTTACTTTAAACCATTTTACTTTAAATTGGTAGATCTAGAGATTTTAGGATGAAATAAGTTAATTCAGGGGATAGTTGATCAATTTTTCACAAAGAAGGAATGACAGGTGTTTTTCAATATTTCGCAAGTAGCACACTGATCTTTGAAGTTTGTGATTTTGAGATTGTACTTTATATTGAGTACAAGAAAGGAATAATAGAGAAAGTGCATCTGACTCATAATACTGAAAGCTTCACTGTATAGTAGCCATAGATAATAGAATTATAAGATCATAAAAATGCTCTTTAGTTCTTTTGGAGGTCACCTAGCCTAAACTTCCACCTGAAGACTAGCAGCTAACAACAGATCAAATAAACCATGGTTTTGTCAAGATAAATATTTATAACTTTCAATCTGCCCTATCTCTATTAGGAGGTAGTCCATAAATTCCCATGAGCATTTGAGTGCTAATCAGTCAAGTAATAACTGAGTTAATAATGACTCTTTGAGCCTAGAGACCAGTTACATTGCAGCCTAACAACAGTCCATTCCTCCAGCCTCTGTTTTCTCCAGTGAGAGGGCCGTGAGAATGGTGTCAAAAGTTTGACTAAGGTTATGGTATCTACTATCTTCCTGCCTGTGTAAGCAGTCACAGAACACAACCAGGCTGGTCAAACATGGTCCTCAGTCAAGCCTCAGTGACTGTTCATGATTACATTATTGTCTTTTGTGTGACTGAAAAAAAATTTACAAAGCACTGTACACTGTAATCCCCCTGTGGGGGATTGATTGACTCTTGCTTTAGTTGCTTGCTGTTGCCTTAAGTAAGTGTATTCAAAGTTATTTTTTTAAAGAGAAGTCATTTTTAAAGCTGATTACTGAGGATATTTAATCAGACAGTGTATAAGGGAAAGGAAGATTATTTGCAGACAGAAAAAAGCCGAGAATTTCTAGTACACAGAGTCTGATCACTCATGAAATATCTTTAAGGATTTTTTCTATATAAATTAAAAACATTGAAAAATGCCAGCTGAGAAAAAAAAACGCTTGTGAGTGCCAGTACCGATTCCTATGTTAATCTTAATTACTCACCAGGTAACAAGATTTCGAAAATAAATTTCTGACCACCATACAGCAATTTATTCTGGAGCTCTGCTGCACAAAGTTGCCGAGTCATTGGTTTTCAGCGCATTACTTCATAGAGTAGGAAAAAAGTATAGGGACATTCACATGTAAGCCAGAGGGTATTTATCCCTTCTGATAAGGCACAGCTGGCTCAACTATGCAGGCATGAGAAACAGCGGTTATGTCTTAGAAAGGGTCATAACCAACCCCTGAGACAGCCCCAGACTCATTTCTGGGGTCTCTGGTGATCACCAGAGGACTGTGCATGCTCCACAGAGCTGCAACAGTGTGAAACTCTTCCCGCAAGGGAGGTGCTTGGCATTCCCACCTGAATCTGAATATGTGTTAACCAACTGAAATTTTTGTTTTGGGGACTCCCTCCCCTCTGACAGATGAGGACTGAAACCATCACTTTAATCAATGAGCACTGAAATGATAACAATTGAGTCTTTTCACTGGGTTCACAGGTAGCAATATTTTTCCTCTCCACTATCTACTCTTGTGTTTTTCTTTTCTTCTTTTCTTTAACTTATGTATTTCCTTAAGGGATATTTTTATCCTTTTATATTGCTGTATTTTTACAGGTAAGAAAAAAATGGCTCAATACCCCCTTTCCATTGCAATCAAGTTGTTCTAAAATAAATTCGCCATATATATATATATATTTATATATATATATATATATGTACACACACCAATCAGTGTCATATCTCTGTAATCTGCTCAAAGGCATCTACTAACAAGAACCTCAGTTACGCCACCTCGGATGTGGGTTGTAACACCCCGGGAAGTGCTTGAATCACCATCCCAGGAGGTATTTGAAAGGCATGTAGAGGTGACACTTGGGGACTTAGTTTAGTGGTGCACTTGATAGTGTGAAGTTCGTGGGGTCAATTATTTTATTGTAACTGCTTTTCCACCCTAAACGATTCCATGACTCTATGANCTGGGTTCACAGGTAGCAATATTTTTCCTCTCCACTATCTTCTCTTGTGTTTTTCTTTTCTTCTTTTCTTTAACTTATGTATTTCCTTAAGGGATATTTTTATCCTTTTATATTGCTGTATTTTTACAGGTAAGAAAAAAATGGCTCAATACCCCCTTTCCATTGCAATCAAGTTGT
This sequence comes from Promerops cafer, assembly GCA_013398275.1. Classification (NCBI taxonomy): domain Eukaryota; kingdom Metazoa; phylum Chordata; class Aves; order Passeriformes; family Nectariniidae; genus Promerops; species Promerops cafer. Next base: position 1,118,032 of record VZSE01006618.1, read on the forward strand.
TCTAAAATAAATTCGCCATATATATATATATATTTATATATATATATATATATGTACACACACCAATCAGTGTCATATCTCTGTAATCTGCTCAAAGGCATCTACTAACAAGAACCTCAGTTACGCCACCTCGGATGTGGGTTGTAACACCCCGGGAAGTGCTTGAATCACCATCCCAGGAGGTATTTGAAAGGCATGTAGAGGTGACACTTGGGGACTTAGTTTAGTGGTGCACTTGATAGTGTGAAGTTCGTGGGGTCAATTATTTTATTGTAACTGCTTTTCCACCCTAAACGATTCCATGACTCTATGAAAGGAGCCCTTAATAGCTAACAGATTCCAACACCAATTGATTTTTTTAAACATTTGTTATGATCAGTGTGGATAGGAAGCTGCCTTGCTTGAATGGTCCTGGTGGACACGGCCTGCACATGAGCCAGCCTTGTGCTGCTGCAGCAACAAAGAAATCTGTCTTGGGGGCATCTGCAGGATCATTAGTGGCAGAGATGGAGACGTCGTCATGCACTCAGTGGCAGTCAGGCCAGACCCAGAGTACTGTGCCAAGTTCTGCTCCCTGCAGTTCAAAGGCTGTGGGCTGTCTGGAAAGGATCCAAAAGAGGGCCATGGAAGTGTTAAAAGGGCATAGAACCTATCCCGTGTGGAAAGGCTGAAGCAGTTATGTCTCCACTACCTGGAGAAGGCAGGGCTGCAGGGGGCCTAATCACAGTACTGCTGGGCTTATATGACAGCTTCAAAGGGGATGGAGGCTCCCTCTCCACAGGTGCCACACAGAGAGGACAAGGGGAAAGGGGTATTAGCAGAAGTGGGAGAGGTTTCATACTGACAGAAAAAAGCATTTTCCTTTTAGTGTGAGAGCATTTATGCACTGCAACCACCTCCTCTGGGACATGGTGAAGTCCCTCTTCCTGAAGATTTTCAATATGCAATTAAAGAGAGTGGTAGACATTTTCATACAGGTTCCCTCTCCCACAAAAGCCTGGGCTGGAAGATCTTTTGAGGTCTCTTCCCACCTGGGATGTTCTGTGATTCTATGAACAAATATCAGAAAATACTTCTTAGACTTCCAGACGTTAATTCAGTGCCATAATCCTTTCTATTTTTTTTAATTCAAAAGCAGTTAAAACCATATGCTCCACAAGCAAAACTATTAGGTAATTGTTCTGTGCTTATAAAGCAATTAGTATAGTGAGAATTAATCCTGCAATGTGTTAAGCAACCCAAGTAACAAGACTGTTGAAAGAAAAAAAATGTAATTTCTAACCATGTAAATATTCTTTTTTAAATAAACAGTTTTATATTCTGCAAGTCATATCATATAAATCCTTTACTGCCTGATGATGCATGCAAACAAGTCTATCAAAATTTTCCATGGTTACCATTTTAAAATGTATTAATTAAAAGAGAATTATAAGCAGTCTGAATGAAAATGTCTTCATTGTTTTGAGGAACTAAAAAATGAGTTCCAGACTTGATTGAACTCCAAGTTCCTAATCGTCAGGACTGCTTCACTGTTGGGTTTAATTTTAAGCCCAACAGTGAACAGCTAGAGCTTGATGTGGATGTAGCAAGGTTCCTTGTTTCCTGTGAACAAATAAAAAAGTTGGGCATAAGGTCAGTGCAAACAGATCCATTCTGAGGTGAGAGCAAAGTTGCAAGGAACACATCACCATCCGTATTATTTTTCTTTTGTGTGTGTTTGTGTAGTTCTGGTCTTCAACTTTTGATAAGATGTAGAAAATATTTGGTAAGGATGGGATCCATTATAAAATAACTAGTCCAGTCTCTTTGAAGTCAAGAATTGTACCTGAAATCTTGACTCAACTCTCACCTACTAAACCTAATTAATAATTGTTGACTGCTCATGTCTAAAAAGAAAAACATTATTTATCTTCATTATCTCTGTCACCTTTAAGGAAAAGTAATTGAAAGCATGTAAAAAGATAGTGAATTGCTCCACAAACCATTCATTATATGCTTATGTAGTATATCTTGACACATGACCTATTTTGTGAGCCATGCCTTGTCCCTTAACAGCTAGATCTGGTTTTGGAAAAAGAAGGAACTCAAAAATTGATTAGAGACTTATCATTTGCTTTAATAAAAATGTAATAACATTTACATGAAGTTTCAGCATTCTCACTAATAGCGTGCCCAGTGTATAATTTCTGCTGCTGCACTGCTGATCTTACTCTCCCATCATGTGAGTCCATGGGGAGTTTAAACCTACCAGTGATGATTTTCTATTATTTTTACATAGTTTTATTTTTTGTTAAATTATCACTTTTATATTTTTTTCTCATTTTATCTACACATTTGTAGGGTCCCATTTTCTCTCTCAAGTTTCTATGACTATTTTTATTCATGTCATACTAACACTCTTTCCTTTATTCTGTTTGATGATTGCAGGACACAGGAAAGGATTTCCCTGCTCCCAGAAAAATCTTATCAACTTGATGAAAGAATAAAAGGATTTTCCTCTATAGTTACAATAGTAGAAATGTATCATTTTCCTTCCTTGTCATTTACTGACAGGATATGTGCAAATGTATAATATGGAGAACTCATTCCTGATGTTAAGAATACTGTGTTTCTCAGAGTGGTAACGATGTGGGTGTTTATAGGGATTATGATTAATGGGAAGCATACAGCTTCTAAAGTAGAATGGAGCAAAATTCTTAAATATCTTCTACATGAAGGTACTTTACAGATATTATAAAGAAATTCACTTTTAAAAAGACTGCAGAGAAAAATTGCTAAACTGTACTACCCTAGTTGGAAATAAATTTTTAAGTGGTGTAATAATGGGTAGATCCACTGAATAATATTAGTTGTTGCTTTCCACTGATTTTTTTTTTCTTTATGAGAAGAAGAAAGACAAAAATAGCCATCTCAAACTACCTCTGGTTTAATTTTATTATTAAGATCGCTACTATAAAATGCTATTTTATGTACCAATATATATGTATTATATATAACTGTATTTGTACCACAAATAAAATTCTTTTAGTTGCTTAAACGAATATGTTATTCACACTGATTAATTTTAGAAGTAGTTTCAGATATTTATGAAGAAATACATTATATACTGATGTAGAAAAAGACTTGATATTCATTCCAGGCAAATTTTATAGCACTTTCACTACTGCTTATGCAGTGGTTGTGGAATCCAGGATAATCATACCTCCTTTTTTTCTGCGCTTGTGCTTTTGCAGGATTCACATTCAGACAAAGGTAGCTCAATAACTCTTCCTTATCATTACTTTTCATTGATAAACATTAACAACAACAACAAAAAGAGATTATTCAGCAGGTGTAATGCATTAGATGAAATTCAACGTATTCTGTAAGAATGTTTCAGTCAACTTTATTTAGTTTTTGATTAAGTTTTATTTACTTGTCGTTGTGACACAAGCACCGCATCTGCCTAACATCAAAAGAACACTTATGATTAATATTGTTCACTACTAACTAATCTTTGATTGGTGTGGCACAGGACACACTCTCGTAGAGAGTGAAAGTGATGTTTGTTTCACATAAAGCTAGTGAGCTCTAACTTCCCCTTGCTGTATTTAAGCAAATAAGAAATAAGCCATCTTACTTCTAAAGCCAAATTGTTAACTCTGCAAAGCATGATGCTACTGGAAAACAAACAAGAAAGCAAATAAAGAAATAAATAAGTGGAGAAAATTAAATATAGGCCTTTTTTAAAAAAATGAGATCCAAAATTATGTTAGTAAGGGTTTTTTTGAGAAAATGAGTCGAATAAAAATTGGCAGACAGTATTGTGCCTTGCTACTCTGCATCAGCCACAAAAACTCTTGTCCCTCCCATCAGCCATTTCTATATTTGCTAATGTGGATTTATTTTTTGACTTTTTCTTAACAGAAAAAGGTTCTTACAATTGATGCAAGCTGACCAAAGATGTCAGAGAGCATAGGGTATCTACATTTTCACACACTTTCATGAACTTTTAAACTGCAAAATTTCTGTTAATAAGTCCATTTTACATAATATAAACTCAAAGCAGAATTAGGTGAAGGAAATAATATCTCCAGGCAGACAAGTCTTTATACTGTTTGTTAGTGCAAATCTCATGAGACATCATATTATAGTCTGAGGGTCATGCAAATTAAGCTAGTCTCACCATCATTTTTGTCTTTGATTACCAAATATACATTGATGCATGAATGTCTCATACTTTTCTTTGGTACAGCTCTGACAAATAAAAAAAAAAAAAAAATCTTAGCTTCTCTCTACAGACAAGTGTTCTGAAAAGAAAGAGCTGTGTCAGTGCAAATTTGCAGTCACAGATTTAACATTTCGGTGTGGTCTCATGCATGCCTGAAGCAAAATAAAATCAAATTATGTCACTTCTGCTTTTTAGATATCTCCTCTCAAAAAGCTGCAGGCATGCTGTTTCTATAACATAATCAGTGCTTAACATCCATGTGTGAAAGATCTTTGTTTACCTACCTGCAATTGCACAGCCAGCAACCAGGTCCTTACTAAGCATCTTGAACACTCAGTACAGTTGGTAACTGAAGGCCTGCTACCTAACCCAAAGCTTGCCCTCCTTTTCCTCCCTGTGAACTCCCTGGAGATGTTAAGAGTCTGAGCTGTTGGTCAGTACACAAAAGGAAGAAAATGCAAATAAAAGTAAATCAAATCAGGTCTATATTAAAAACAAAATATCTTGAAGTGTTGCATTAATTTGTTGTTGATAAATATGCAGATTCACACCTGCTCTTTATCTTGGGCAGAGGAAATGGGAAGATGTTACTTTTCCAGGCTTTTTGTTCAGCCTTGTCAATGAAACATAGGAAAAGCTTGCTTGAGTATTTTCTTGGCATACATTTAATCAGTGATTTTTTTTATTAGGTCCAGCTGCACATTTATTATCAAGAAAAGAAGGGAAGAAAGCATCTTATTTGGTTGTAGGAAGGTTTGGATGCTTAGATACAGGTGATATTCCACATACAGTATTCTTTGAAATAATAAATATTAAGTCCTCTTACTCTGTAGTCTTCTTGTGCAATGACTTTTAGAGCAGATCCTGTGCTTTAAATAATAAGGTTTGTGTGCATAAATCCTGATTTTTTTTGAAATGTGCCTCTAAGGAACCATTGGCCTTTTCGACGTTTCTTTGCAAGTGTGAAAGACTAAAGTCAGCCTCAGGGCCTCTCTGAATGAACAGCTTTTATTCAGCCTCTGGGACAGTGGAATGGAATAGATGTTTTACTGAAATGTGAAGAGCGTTGGCCCACTTTGCCATAGTTCAGTTTGTAGGTGCTAATTTAGCTGAACCAATTGGCGCTGCGAGTCTTGATCTCCCCTATTTAGCTCACTTTTAGTGTGTTTTCCCTCTGAGTGTCTTACGATGGGCGCATGGGAGCAGTTTCCTTCCAGGAGATAAACTTGGCCAGACTGATCCCAGCACAGACATCACCAGGGCTCTGTGCTCACCCGGCAGCTGAGATGTCTGCACAGTCCTGTGACCCAGCTGTATGAACCCTTCATACATTTATGAACATTTTTACCTTCTCTGCTCAAACCTTTCCACACCTATAGACACAGAATCACAACTGCACCCTTATCCAGCCAGGTGCCTCAGCCCCAGCAAAACCACATAGTACTAAGAGGAAAATTAATGTTTTTTCTATTGTACTTATTTACTTAGGTTTTTCTCTTTAGCCTCATTACTATGACCACTGGAAGTATACAACACAAATCGTGCACAATGAAGTTATTTTCACTTTTTAAAAAATTTTTACTTTTACTTATATTAACAGTGGAGTTTTCATCTCTGTTATAAAGCTAACAAAACTCTGTTTTGAATTTTACTGTCTCTGGTCTGGTGAGTGAACTGTGGTGTGCCAATTGTTCTTTTGCAACATTAGTACTGTGGAGAGTTGAACATTTTACACCCTTGGTTTACAAACTTTCTGTCATTATTATTATAATGTATAATCCAAACTCACACTGAAACAAGGGGGATTTCTTCTGCCTGTTCCACAGTCTGAGAAATGAGCCTTTTTTCCTTACCAAAAAAGATGAACATCCAGAGAATGGTAGACTACATTTCAGGAGATTAAGCAAAGATTCTGAATTAATGTGTTAAATCTACTGAAATTATGTCCTCTTTCCTTACATAAAAAGCTAAATCATAATAAATGGACTGGAATACACTAGATTTTCTCTTAGGAAGCTCTTCTTCTTAACTGGCTCTGAAAATACAAGCAGTTGCTTTCCTTCCTATCACCATAAAACAGAATGTGTAAAAATACACACAGCTGTGTTATATTTTGAGTCAAGTCTTTGCCAGTTTATTTATATAAGTTTCTGGCTTGCATGAGAGGGCAAGAAGACTAAAGGGCAGAAAAAAGACTGTTTAGTAAATTCAATTTATGTCCCATAGTGATGCCCAACATATAAAATTCTCCAGTTGCTAGAGTTATTTTTGGATGAGAGAACTTCACACCCAAAGGACTTTTGTCAGTTCCCAGTTAAGGGATGGCTATGAGTATTACATATTTTTGTGCAGCTTTTCAGGTTTCATCAGACCTTACCTTGTTGTGTAATGCTTTTGTAGATATGTTGTATAGATTTTTTTGAGTCACACAATTAACTTTCATTATATCAGTGAAAATTAGGCCGAACTGAAGATTTGAGCCTCGGGGCCTTAATATTTCCTCCCCCTGATTTTTATTTTTATTACTTTTGGGGACATACACCTAAAATTATATGCCTATACCTAACACCTAACACCATAGACCTAAAATTATATTTCTGTCATACAAGGTCACAGTGTCCATCGGGCTGTGATTTTAATATATCTCAGCTATTCACAGATAATCAGAAAATGAAATAGGCAAAGTGAAGATATGACTTTGCAAGGAGAGCAGACCAAATGTGTGCAGTAGTCTTCGTATGCCACACCCAAGATGAGCATGTGTGTGTGTGTGAGAAAGCGAAGGGAAATAGGCCAAAAGAGCAGGGTTGGGATACTCTTTCCCTTCACAATCTAAATCATTATGACCACGTAATTCAGTGGCTCAGTTTTTGCTCTGTATTTGGCAGAACTGGAAGAGGACTTCATGTTAAATTTTTTTTCTCCGCAGTTTACCTGTTTTAAATTACAATTTCCCTGGTTTCCTTGTTTAGACAGAATTTAGACAGAATTTAGACAGAAGAGAACTTTACTCTGACAGACTCAGGAAACATTCTTAATGGTCTGATTTCTTTCAGATTTCTGTTTAAAGCCAATGACATGTTCGTACAATTGAATTAATTTACAAACATATACAATTTAATCCATTGCTCTCAGAGTGTTTTAGTATATCTAAAGAAGATATCACACATTCACTTGAGCTCTTCTGTGTAAAGTCCAGAATCAACACTACTATTTTATTTAAGTGTCATCACTAAAAGCCTCTTGTAACTAGTTCAGTTACCTTGCACAGAGAGAGGTCACTGTCAGCAGTGTCAGATGATATTACTACAGACATCATCGTTTTTGTTTACTTGGATAAAATTGTCTCATGTAGGTAATGTGTGTTGTGAAAATGAATGTGTTTTCCTCAGATTCAGCTCATGAAATTTTACTCACCTTAGTAATATCTTTTTGGGAGTTAGGAGGCCACACCATAATCTCAATCACTATGTTGAGATAATAACATGATAAACTAGATAGGCTGTTTAAGAGGGCTTGTTGACTTTGGGAGTGTCTTTTTGGTTATGTTGCAATAGATTTTGTGAATGACTGCACTAAAAACATTTTAGACCGAACCCCAGCAGACTGTCATGAATAATGTGGCTCACAGTGCTTGTAGTTCCACAGACAGATATGGCAGTGCTGAGATGAATGACATTTTTGCTTAGATAACATGAGGTTCTACAGCAATATTTACCCCAAGCTGTCTAGAAAATAGGAGTTTCAGAGGTTCCAGTGTCTCCATATGAAAGGGAAGGGGCATTTTTCTCACCTAACTCTGCTTTTCAGGATTGCTTGTTTGTTTGTTTTCTCCATGGTGTGTTTTTGGCTTATTCTGTTGTGGGAGCTGATCCTCCTTACTTGGTTGAAATTAATTTTAGTTATTATTTATTTTGATTTTCATATATTTTACTCTGTCTTGAGGGAAATAGGCTTTGCTTTTTAATCTATTATTCTGACTGCACAAAATATTTGATCCCCTATAAAATTTGTTATGGCCAGAAAACACGATAAATGAGGATAAAGACTAAAGCCAGAATGCTGAGTGTCACAGACTGGATTGAAACGGCTTAATCCCTTTGCATGGCATTAATGAAGATGTTAAAGAAACTTGGATGCAGAAAGCTGTTTCAATGAAATCTGTAGATGTTTCTGAACTGAGCAGATTTTTAAGTATAAAAGAGAACAACAAAAAGAAAACAAAATCAAATAAACACTTGCAAAGAAATAGCAGAAAGGAGAATCAGAGGCAGAAGTACAGAAAAGTTCTAGTATATAAAAGGGAACACACCTTTCTGTACCATTAGAATCAGTCTCCTGATATGGAATTGTTACATATAGTCTACTTAATAAATGTTATCCATTATCTTGCTATACTAGCTCACAGGCTGCTCCAGCTTTCTTATACATCATTTTTTAAAATCTGAATTCTTATAGCATGTAGTCAATAAGAGGAAAATGGATTCTCTGAAGGTAGTGTGAAGACAGAAAATTAGATAAAATTTTTAAGAAACATGAGACCAAAGTACCTCAATGTAAGTTAAATGCCAGATTAATATTCACCCATACTGTTCTGTTTTAATAAGGAATTGCCACTGTTTAACCTGTTTTAGTGTGAAAATGGGAATGGTTTGGTGCATAGAAATTTACTGCAAAATTGAAAGAAGTGATGATCTCTAGGTATGAGAAAAGTTCACTTAAAAAATATTTGAAATACTAATCTCTCAGCATGAAAGCCAAGACACTCAGAACAAGATGTCTCGGGAATGACATGTAATATAGTTCAAGAATGAACAGTCAGAGCTACAAGAAATTTGTACACAAAAAACAGCTCTGATGAATCAGATTACTAAGATAATATTCCAGAGCTAAAATTTGCAAAAACTTAAATTGCAAGATGAATTTTCACTTAGCTTCTAGGGTATGTGTACCTATATTACATACGCACAAACAATGAATGTTTGCCTTTCAAAAGCAAAGTACTCCTGTATCAAAAGTGAAAAAAAGTATTCAGAACTTTAGAATAAATTAAATGCTATTTTCTAGACACTACTGGGTCAATACGGGTTAGTTCAATGAGGAAATGGAAGCTGGAGTTTTTGGAAATTTTAGTAACCCATTGCTCAGCTGCTGCTGCTTTCTTTTTTTTTTTTTTTTTTAAGTCGTCTTGGTATCATAACAGCAAGTTGTATCATATTTTACTCTTTTTATTTTCCCTCAAAGCTTTGCAAAACTTCTAACACAAGCTCTTCCATCAGTTCAGCAGTTATCTTCTTTAAAAATGAAAAAGTCTTTGATGTATTTAATATTAATCTAAACCTGTTTTGTAGCCAGAAATTGTGTAAACCTTCAATGGATTTATTCATAATATATGCTCAGACACATTTTTCCATCACTTCAGACTAAATATTAATGTTTTAAATAATATCAAGATATAAATGGTTGAAAACCAAACATAAGGAGAACACTGACAAGGATTTGCTGGGACAGCAGTATGCTAAATAAATAAAGAACAAAGTGTGTGAGAGAAGAATTATGTGCCACAGTATTAGCTGGAGAAGAAGAAAAAAGTAATTCATTGCTGGCATCAGTGGAGAACGAGAACTGATTACATATGCAACAACAAATATGAGAACACAGCTAGTTTTCACCAGAAGAAAGTTGTCAGGTTCTCCAGTGATTTGAAGGGTTCATGGAAGGAGACTGCCTCAGTTACTGTTGTGATCACAGAGTAAACTAAAACAACCAGCCCAGAAGTTAATATTTCATTTTCTTTCTTGTTTGCCAAGTCAGTTTTCTATTCTTCTGAGCTGAATCAAATTATCATGTGATAAGTACCACAGAGAAGGTAAGGTGAGGTTGTCAGGTAGGAGAGAAGGAAACAGGAATGCATCCCAGTGGGGAAGAGATGTTAATTTAGCCAAGTCATCTTATGGAAATACACTCTCAGGGATTTGCATGCAAAACCTCTTCACAGAAGAGACGAGTTCCTTCTGACATGCCTAGACCAATGAAGGGCAGGATTTGCACAAGCATTCTGGGTTTGAATGGTAAAAGCTGCAGAATTTTATATCCTGTAGTTCTTTTCTTTTGATAATGGAAAAACAGTTTTCTGAACACAACCTGTGACAGAAAAATAGAGAGCTAGCTACTGTACAGTTTTCTGTTAACATTTTTACCCTTTAAGTGGAACACAGCCATCTGTATTGTGTATTTGCTGCTAGAGACTGCCACAATAAAAATCACCTCTGTCAAATTTAAAGATTTCATAAATATTATCACTTCTTTTATTGAATACCATAGTAGCCACTAGGAGCTCACCAGCTCAGTAGGAGTTGGGCAAACTTATTCAGAATATTTTAATAACATTCATACCTGAAACCAGAAACCTGTGTGTTAGTTGGATATATGCTCTGATCTCTAAAGAAGCATCTTCTACTTTCAGTCTTTACAAACTCCAGGGCTCTTCCTGGCCCAGCTTTACTTAAGGCATTCTCAGAATAGTCTGAGCTAGTAAGTCACACAGTTTGTGTTTAACACAAAAAAATCCCTTGAATCCATCAATGTCTTTGACTGGAGCACAGATCTGGAGCAGAGATGTAAGAGGGCTTCTACTGACTGCTCTGAGCAGAGGCCAAGCTGCTACAGGGACAAAGAGAAAACCTTTCACAAAGCCTGGAAAAGTGGAAAGCATGTGAAGCAAGGAGAATTTGACTGCACAGGAGCTCTACAATTTTTGTCTACAATTCTAGGATTTATTTAAAATATTCCATCGGAAAAGAATAAACTATTTTTTTTTTCTCATTTTACACCATTATTTTTCAATGTTATATTGCTGTATTGGTTATGTATTGGTTATTATGTGACAGTAGTTATTTCATTTGAATGAGGCAACCCTTCATATATATCTTAGTTTCCGTCTTGTAAATTTGTAAGTATTGATATAGAATTTAAAGGGACCCTATTACCAATTTGATTAGATAAAATCGTGAAGCAACCTCGACTGAAATAATTTACATTTTTACAAACCTTTTTAGAAGGTAGCCATTTTTAAACAATTTATAAGTGTAAAAGCTTGCAAATTCTGTACTTGAACTTGTTTTTCCTAAGCTTTCTAAGCAGACAAAGCTTCTCTTTCTTTGTTGATTTCTGTCACAATTTTTAAGCTTGGTAATTTCTTAAGAGCTGTACAGTTGCATTAATACCTTCAAATACTCCACAAAATGAGAATCTTACTAAGAACTGAGAAATGCATGTCTTCACATTAAAAAATTATTCAGCTATTGAAAACATTTGGCTTTATATTTTGGAATGTGGTTCCTCTTTCCTAGTTCATTGTTTTTTCCCAAATGCCTTAACCTGCGTAAAATGGTGTCATAAATAAATCTGCCATGTGTTACTGAATTTCGTTTACTAATAACCCAACAAAACAATTGATCCTGTTAATTGATCCAATTAACAGATATCTCTGCCTAAAATGAAGGATGATCTTTCTGAGTTGTTCGTCCAGACTCCAGAGTACACACTTTGGTGTGGGACTGATCTGTTTTTCCATTTCTTCTTGTGAAAACAATCCATAAGCCTTCTCCAGGAGTGTCCTCACTGGGGTCTCTGGATTGTTTTTAACCTGAATTTTAGCTGTAATACATTGCAGTCCCTAGGAAAGCTCTCTGATTTTTCTGAAAGTTTTCCCTGAAAATGCTGTGAATGACAGTTGGACTGTGGAGGCAGAGTAAGAATTTTTTTGCACAACAGAAAGTGTATCATCCAAAAGGGGCACACTCCTCTGAGAAAACATTTTAAACAAGTGAGTTTTGTATGTAAACCATGTTACCTATGCTTGCTGTTTTATCCCCTTTTTTAAGGCAAACATGCATTGCTATTTATGCCCTTGACTATTTTGCAAGCCAAGTGAAGGACCACTTCCTGTTCACTGCTTGATCTTGCAGAACCACCCTAATCAAAGCAATGCCATGTCACATCAGATCTAGAGTCATGAAATGCACATTAACTCAAGAATTACATCTGAACTAATAATCCCCAAGTCTCAACAGTGCTCCAGAACTGTAACTTCTCTGCACCATATCTGGACCTAACCTAGATTGCACCTGACAGTTCAGTGCTTCTGCTTTATTTTGCCATGTACTTTTCAGGGTAGGGTTAGGATGGATGAAGCCCACACCCCACACATGTCTACACTGACATAATGCTGTCAGTTTCTCTGTGTTTCACAAATCTTCCTCTGTTTTAGGTTAGAGGACCATTTCTGTTCAATTAAGCTTAATATCTTCTTTTTATCCCAGCCAGTGCCTGCTTATCTCCTTTAATGATCACCTGAGTAGAAAATAACCCACCAAAATAAATATGCACACAGAAGCATGCATTGTGGTAATTAAACTAAAACTGATGCTCTCCTGACTGTCATCACTCAAAGTCACCATTTTCATCCTGATGCTTTCCTATTGATTAAATTAATTCACAATTGTGGTAAAGAGCCAACAACTTTTAGAGACCCAGAGGTGTTCTTTTTTTTCCATTTTTTCCACCTTTCTCACTGAGGGAAGCTGATGCAGATGTCAGTCATGACAGAAACTGCCACAGAGTAAGATGTAACAGAATGTGTCACTCATTTGAAAAACAGCATCCTCCTAAGGCAGCATCATTGCTTGTGAGTACTGGTACATGCAGACTTGCCAGTTGTGGCTGTACAGGACAGGCAATCCTTAGCAAGCTGCAGCTCAGCTGCATTTGGTGAGCTCAAACTCTCTCCTTAACACTGTGGAGAAATGCACCTCTGACCTTATATTTTACTATCTGTACTGCTGGAAGCTGCACTTTACAATGTATGGTTTTCTTCTGGCACGTCTATTTCGTACTGCAGAATTTTATTTTCTCACAGACCACTGCAAGATACAAAGCATTCATTTCAGATGCTGAGGTAGTTTAAAAACATTGATCAAAGGCTTTTCAGTTAAACTTTGGCAGCAAATTAACTCAGGCACAAGTTTCCTTTAGAACAGTGTTGGCATCAAATTTTATACTAAGCAGTGTGACTCTGAATTCAACATGGGAAATATTTCTGATATCTGACACAGTTTCCTAGAGCTGCAAAGACTTTGAGGTGCCAAAGAGTTCCTCAATACACTAGCATTGCAACATTGTGATGACATGCCTTCAAAAACTTAATGCAACATAAAGATGTGGCAGCATTCATCATCTTTCTTTTTCTCTCCCCACTTGGAGCTACCTGTAACCTCACTCTGGTTGCAGCTGGAAGTCTAGGTGCTGTATGACCCTGTTTGTTTGGTCAGAATAGTTTTTTATGCCTCACACATTTCTATCACTTATGTGAAAAGCTTTTACAGAATGTGGTATATCTTATTTTGCTGCACCACTGTAGCTCAGTTGTGATCCAGAGAATACAGCCCATTTTCTTAGGGATTATGTATCTATCTATCAGCTAAATGTAGCCTGCAAGTTCAAATTGTGTTCATAATGAATAGTCCTGCTAGAGAAAAACAGATTAAATTGTGCCCTAAGTAACAAAAAAACCTATCAGTTTATCTCTGTGGTCCGCAGTGCTACTCCAAGTATAATTTAGGATAATTTGGGGCATGCTCCTTTATACCATTCAATATCTCTGTATGATTCTCAAGTCACTGTTTACAAATGTTCACTATTAAAATATACTTCAGATAAAAGAAAATTACCATATAAATAACTTCCAGTCCTCATCTACATTCCTATTTCCAACTCATCTAGCCTTTTTTCTTATGACATTTTCATACAAGAAATCGTAAAAAACTTAAATATATTTATTATTATTTTTATGTGAACTGATTTTATGGCACTTGGCTAAAATAATAGAAGCAGGTAATGAAATGGACTAGTAAGGACATCCTAACTGAAGTGAATTCATTTCTATCTGAGCAGTGCAGTGCTTTGAGCTGGAAGTTTAAAAAGTATATCACATAATTTTAACAATTGTTTTGTTCCCTTAGGAGACAAAGGAATTTGATTTGCATGTCAGTATTTTCTCTGCTTACTCTTAATGTGGAAACTGTAGTGACATCAGTGAATAAAAAGAGGCTAATGTAATTAAGCAAAAATGTGGCATAGATTGATTTGAATTGACAATAACATACTGGTATTTTTCCAATTTAATTTCCTCTGGGATGCAACATCTAATCACAGTCACACTGCAAACTTCAAAACTTGGGATGCCTGCTGTTTTAATCTTTACCCCCACCTCCTTCTCTACCTGCCCATCAAGGTGGCTGCAGCACACACTGTCTGTCTCTGTGGAGCTTGGAAACTTCACTCATTGAGCCCTTTAAGTCAGATGTGGCTGGTTATGGCTAAGAGTTCCAAAAGTGAGACATGGAAGCAGATGACACAATTCCACAGGCCTTGTTTCCTCAGGGAACTATGCAGGAAACCAAGAGAACAACATGAACTTAAATTAAAGTAAAATAACCTGTAGAATCTTAAAATCCATGTGTCAGCTGGTTCAGTAAAGATAGACTTTAGGCAAAAGGTGAAGAATTTGAATAGTATGTGTGTTTTTCTCCCAAGGTTTCAATAAGAACCTAAAACCTATACTCATCTAAACCTATACAAATTAGCATGCCAGGGCCAGACCTGTGCTTTTTAAAATTACTGCTAGTTGCTTTTTAATCTATGGTGTTTTAGACAGAGATTTAACAGATAGGTTGGATTTTATCTGAGCTGTCGTGGCTGGCTGCTATGCTGAAAAAAACCCCAAAATCTGAAATAAACACATCTGGATTAAAAAGATCAAACACAAAGTAAAATAATCTGAACTAATGCCTGTTCAGCTTGGTTTACTGAAAAGCATAAAATTCTGGGAATGAAGGACCTTTGGTTACAAAGTCAGGACCAGCTACCAGATTCACTGTGACAGCATCTGGATGTCAAGTTTTCCTTTCTGTGCCCTCTCCTTTACTGTGCCACATCCCATTCCCTCCTGGAATCTGTCATATCATCTAGTATATAAAGAAAGTTATTCTGAGCTCTCAATAGGATGACTAACATAATTTAATTGGCTTATGGGCAGTGTGCTTGGTGCTAAATCACAGCAGATACAACTACATTACTTGTGCTTCATCCCTGCTAAACATTTCATTCCATATGTTTTAAGTTGTATTAAGATGTAGGATGGTCTCAAAAGCAATATTCTTCACTGAAATACACTTAGTCATAAGGAAGAAACCCCACCTTCTTTTTAGCCCTTAACATTATTTTAAAACCTATGGTATTATTATAATTTTCACTCTCTATTTTGATAGAAAGAACTGAAACAGGTAACTTCCTGTTTATAAGGAAATAGAACTTTTGGTTGTATTTCCTTATAAATGTATTAAGTCATACTTCATCCTGGCCTGGAAACACCAGGACACTGGGGAAAACTGAACTTAGGTGCAGTGGTCCAACTCCTTGCCACAAGGAGCAATTGCAGATTCTTGAATTTTGGGACAACACTACTCCAGGGCACAGTGACCACACAGAATCCAAAAAAAGAAAAAAAAAAAACTGTTACATTGAAAATGTTCTGTGAGTAGTGCTCAGTGTCTGACAAGCTGCAGTCACATTGAATATGGCCAGCCAAGCTCTTGCATGTTGACTTTAAAAATAAAAAGCATAACCACTTGCAGAACTAAAACTGGGGTACAAAAGTTCCTTGCTTTCAAGAATAATAGTCGATGTTACATCTGGGTAAACTTTAACTACAGGATTAGAGGTCAATAAGAACTCTTTCCAAAACATACTCATATCCTGACCAAAATGTTGTGTATTGGGGATGAAACATTTATCCTTTTCAGCAAGTCTCTTGGCTATTCCGCAGTGAATCAGATGATTTTTGTCTTTAAGCATTTCATCAACAACCTCTTCTGAGCAAGAAGAATCATTTTAAACTCAGCAAGAAAAGGAGAATTTTAAACATTTTATTTGTGGTGAAATAGACCATTTCATAAAGAACACACCTAAACAGATGGGCTTAACCGAAGAACTTTGCTTAAGAAAGTACAAATTCTTCTGCTGTAAAAATGGTAGTGATGAACTGCAAAGTATTTTGTTTGACAGTTCACATCCCTAAAGGGAGACTGCTTGATGTCACTTCAAAATTACTAAGCAATTTTTAGCATGAAAAAGGAATATTAAGCAAGTTTTCTATGTGGTTTAATCTATCTTAAGAGGTGGTTCAGCAGCTGAAATCCAGGAAGCATATCAGCATGTTTTAATGAGATAACATTGCCCAGACCACCAGAAAATGCTCTATGGATCACATGTTTGAGATGATGCTTGAGAAACAGTAAACTGTCTGAAACAAGACTAAAACACACAACTTCCATGCTGACACACCACAGCAACTGGCTCTGCCTCTTTTCTTCTTACACTGGTAAAGCAAAGTATCTTGGCTGCACACTGCAATGACAGATTTTATTATGGCTCTATTGTACACTCACTGCAAAGTCTCCAATGCATTATACTTTCAGTTTAGTTCTCTGTAGAGGGAAACTGTATTACAGTTCTATTAATAATCTGTTAGTGCAATTTAGGGCTCAAAGCCAACAAAAAGATAACTGTTGTTATTACACCAAAAGATTTATGTAAGAACATAATGGGGTTTTAGCATGAAATAAACACTTTTTAATACAAGGATGATAATGTCCTAGGTTTGTGGAGTAGTGTATTTAAAAAATAGCTTGCAACTGCATTTAAAGTAACTTCAGTATTACTGTCAATGTCAGATTGTTTAAAAACACTTAAAAAAAAAAAGAAAATGAAAAATACCTTTTAACAGTCCTTAAGACATAAATTTGACTGAGAAGAGCTGCACTAGCCTTTCAGAGCTCTCTGTAAATAGCTATTTGTGATGTACAGGGAGCATCTGAATAAGTATTTTCTTACCTACTTTATTCAGTATAGGGGCAAGATGCTATAGTATCCACTATCATCAAAATATGAATGACATTCAGGTCAATGCAGAAATTTTGATTAAACAGTTTTTTTTTTCTGTAGTGTGAAAGAAAAACACCTGGGATTTATCCTGTTGAGAATTGCTGAAGTCCCTTGTAATATTTCAGCAAAATAGAATGTGCACGCCTTTAATCACCAAAATGGTACATTATTTGGGGGTCTAGTATACTCCTGCTTTGAAATCTCCTAATGACTGTGGAATCTCACAAAAAGTACAAGCTTTTTCTCTTGTATTCAATCTATACATGGCTTTTTAGCTGTTCCTTACTGACAAAATATGTCATTTTTTTTAAAAATAAAGCTAAAATTTGAGTGATTTTTAAAATCTTCCAAAGACAAAAGCAAGAGAGACTACAAGAGAGCCAACACTCATTTAGGGCCAGACAGACAAGAACCTATTTCTACATAGGTTCATTAAATTCCCATCCTGACTCAAACGTCCACGTGTCATAGGGGTGCTACGTGTTGTAACTTTGCACATGTAGCTTTGCTAGGTAGCTGCTATCTTGATGAATGTGAGCAAAATGCATTCTTGATTAAACTTCAGCAATAACCCAGGACTCAAGTTTTATTACTTTGGAAACATTTTTTACCCAACAGGACCTGGAAAATTAAAAGGTTTGTGGGTTTTGGGTTGGTTTTTTTGTTGGATTTTTTGTTGTTGTTGTTTGTTTTGGTTTGGTTTGGTTTGGTTTGGTTTGGTTTGGTTTGGTTTGGTTTTTGTTTTCTTTCCCCCCCACAAATAACTGATTAGATAGAATCAAAAGGAATGGAGGAAAAATAATTATTTTCTTGGTGGATAATTTGTAAACAGGTAAATTTGTAAATATGTAAAAGGTCTGAGTTCTCACAAAAGGGTAGATTTGTAAAATGATAGCAACTGTTATGTGCTTTACAATTGTCAAAACATACACAAGGAAAGTGTCTTGCTTGGTATTTTAGCCCAATTCCAATATGACTTAATAAAATTAATCTTGATAAAATTAGTCTCCAAACATTTTCATTTGCCAAAAATTTATTCTGATGGTAGACCCACAAGCTCTAGAACTGTAAGAATTTCTTCTTACTTACAGGAAGGACCTGGTGCTCAGGAGTACAGCCTTCCATCAATTTTAAACTGTTACCCATAAACCCAAATATATATCCGTTCTTGGAGGTGATACATATACAGTGAAGAACTACTTTGTGTGCTATACTGCTGAAAGGCTTTTGTGTGCATTTGCAACAGCTCAAGTTAAATTACTTTTACAGTTGTGATAAAATATTGAGCACTTTTTAAAGAATAAAGTAAAGTAGGATTAAATGGTATAAATACAATTGAGATAAAGCCAGATGATTTTTCTTTCACCCAGTATTTCCTTTTTTCTCCCTTTATATCTAGGTACTCAAGATGCATAGTTAATCTTAAGTTTCTATAATTAGGACAGATGGATGGAGTCAGTACTTCCTGAATGCCATCACCTATGTTGCAGGACAGTTTAAAATCCTGTTGTTTATTTTTTTTCCCTTTTGGCTGGTAGTTAGTTTGGGTTTTGTTTGGTTTGGGGTTTGTTTGTCTGGGGGCTTTGCATGTTTGTTTTTTTTCCTTTGTTTGGTGGGGGTTTTTGGGGTTTTTTTTGCAGGTTGAGAAAGCAGTAGTGATCAGTCCTACTGTCTTGCAAAAGCAGTGATGCTGATTGTCATTTCTCTGTCACACCTTGCATGTAAAAATGCAGCTTTAGAGTTATATTACATAAGCAAATCACAAGAAAAAGCAAAATCTAACACCTAGCCATCACTGAAGTAAAGCTGGATATGAGAAAGTAAATAGTAATGGTTTATTTCCAAACAATATAAGCACAACCATATTCAAAAATGAAATTTAATACATTTTGCTTTCAATATGTATGTAGCCCTACTGGGTTGCAATGAGCAGTCTGGTTCCTATATGGTGCATGCAGTGTGAGAACAGATATGTATACTTAGGCCAAATACCGAAATAAATTGAGCAAAAACTATCAACATAGGAAAAGAACTCAAACCTGTAAAAAAACACTGGGGTCTCAAAGAGCTTTTCAATTAGAAATAAATGTGGCGGTGATATCAGTTTGTTTTTTTTTTTGTTTTTTTTTTTTCTGGTGGAACTGAGATTCAAGAAAGGTTCTATTTGTTCAAACAGGCTTGCCTTCCCCATCTGCTTTTTAATTAGCATCCTAATTGAAATTTATTAATTTAATTACTTTTCCCACTTGTCCATCCATCAGTGCTGGCAAAAAGATTCTTCCTATTCTGTTTCTGGGTGCTCTTACTGCTATTCTATTTAGTTTCTCTTCTATACACTCCTGTGTGCATTGAGTCAAAGCCTTTATATCCAGACTATTTGGAGCCACACACTTTTTAATTTTTGGCTTCATTTTATCCTGCATTTATCCATTAAGTCATACATTATTTCTCAGACTCAACCAGAGAGTTTTCTCTCTATGTCTACGGAAGACCCTAGTTACTATATATGTCATTTTCAATAATGTCCTTATATTTATCTTTCTGAAATACTGTTAAATAATTTGCCTTTGCCTAGAGCTTAGTTTCTCCCAAATGATTTATCGGTTTCTCTGAGGTTCCTAGATTCCAGCAGCATATAAGATATAAGAAAATATGCTCTGGAAAAAGTGGATGTGGACTTTGAGGCACAGGAATTTTTTTATATGGAATATAAAAAGAGGAGACCTATTTGTGTATTTATACTTTTATTAGCCTCTGAAAAGTTACTAAAGGTGCTATTAAAGGTATGTCCTGTCTGTATGAATAATTGCTAGCTATCAGAAAGTTACACTTGTTGGACTAACTTTTTTTCCTTCAAGTGTATGGAACTCTGATCTTAGGGAAGACATTCAGTCTTGCATTGCAGTAATTATGTTAGAGTTACCTTTAATTATCAAGGGAAAAATTTCCTTTTCCTTTTCCTTTTCCTTTTCCTTTTCCTTTTCCTTTTCCTTTTCCTTTTCCTTTTCCTTTTCCTTTTCCTTTTCCTTTTCCTTTTCCTTTTCCTTTCTTTCCTTTGTCAGTCCATGTGCTTGCTTTAAAGGCTGACACTGTACTTAAATGAGATGAGCATATTGCCATTTATGGTGACAGTGAAATTTTCTTTATGTGGTCAAAAAATACATTTTCATTCATTCATAAATAAATTTATGTCATTTGCCATTTAGAGCATTTCACCAGTGCTTTAGCAGTTCTAAAAAATGCCTCTTTCTGAGTGGTTTGCTTATGTTATTAGCTCACTTACCATTATTTATCCAAAAACCACTCTAATCAAAGAAATAACTATTATGGATTCCAAGGAGTAAGTAGCCAGGGATTCAGTGCTTCCAAGTTAGACTGAGACTCTCAGTTCTAACTGTCAGTAAACGTATTCTGCCTTCAGATGATCATGATTTACATAAGCACTCTCTGAGAAGTATTTATTTCTGGAAATGAAGTCTCATGAACACCCAGAAAAACCCTCAGCATCATTTCTATATTGGATATTGGAAACAGACAAAAAATTGTTACATGTATTCTAAAGGAAAGTAATTTTACTTTTTGTAAAATATTGTACTTTTTGTACAATATTATTGATTCATTAATGTTGCCTTAGGAATACTCTTTACCACAGTATGTATCATGTCTAATACTTGACTCCAATACTTGTCATTCCATTCTTCAGAAAGATATTAAATAAAATGAATTGCCCTTGGCATAATGACAATGAAGATAAATGTCAAAACTGCTTCATCCAAAACTAAATGAAAAGTATCTAAGCATGCAAGATCAATGTGTGCAATCTTTGTGGCACTACATAATGTATTATCTAAAAATTTCAAACACCAGAATTGTAATTTTGTGCAACTTTACTCCAACACAATATATGCCCCTATAAATATAGATCTATATATAAGAAAATTAAATATTATTGTAACAAAAACTTGCATTATGCTGCCTTGCTTAAGCAAAAAAAAACCCCTTATTTTGGAAAATTATACTAAAAAATAGGCAAATGCCATGAAGTTTGATTAATACTGATACGAAAATAACAGAAGAATTTAAGTGGAAAAAGCTAGTCACACACATTCTTGGTATCCAAAAACTTCAGATTTCTCAGCAAATACAAAACATTTTCAAAATATTTGAACCATCAAATTAAAAGCTTTCAGACACCAGAATAAATAGTAGTGTAAAAAAATCATAATATTTAAATCCCTAATGGGTAAAATTTAAAACCTGATAATAATAATAACAAAAAACCCCACAAGACATCCCCCTGGTAAACTGATTGTTTCTATGAAGATGAAGCAGTACATGAAAACCAGCAGGAAGAACAGCAGGTGATGACTGTAATCTTTATCATTCTGTATCTGTGCAGTAAGTACACTTTTATCAGATACATGAGTCCAGTGGGTAGAAGAACAGAATGTATTACCTCTGCAGTTCAAGTATTTGAAAATCTCTATGTTCTTCTTATTTTTGCCTGCAGCCCTAATCCTTCTCTCCTTAGAGATTTCATTAAATTGCATTTCCTGTTTCAATCAAAACTAAAATATCATCCCACAAGGATTATACTGATGCCCATTTCCTATTAATGGCGGTCTGAAAAAATTTCAAAGACATATTTTAGCTTAGAAAGGTTCATGTTTAAATTATATATTCTGAGTAAATACAGCTGCCCATGTCTCTGCTTTGTCAATATCATCCCCTCAAAAGAAAATTATAGTGGTTGCTAGAGTAGGTTCTAAAAAGAAGACCTGTTAAATATTAATGCAGGCAAGCAGAGATGGTAACCTAGTAATACTTGTTTGAATCTAAAAAATATGAAAAGCTAGGAAATTGTTATCTTCTATTTATCTAGATAAAGTAAACTTTTCTTTCTAGTGTCAGTGTGGTTTCTGATTCTGGCAAATGTGACAAGGCCAAAAAATTCTTTTTTCCTGTATGTGTTCCAAGACTCCTGGTAAAAAGCAGTATATCTGTTACCTTTAAAATTTATGCTCCATCTATGAATATTTCCCTAAATTGATAAAATTTTTTAAACATGGCTGTGTTTGGTCAAAACTTCTGTTAATGATCTGGAATAAAGAAGGATTCATCTTAAGTAGCTTTAGTTAAAATTAAGTGTTTAATCTAAATCAGCTTCCCATCTGCTCATGCTTCATGCTAGCAGAACAATGTATATCCAGAAGATAACTCTATTTCTCACATAATAGATCTCAAACAACGAGGAAAAAAAAATTATTTTTTCTCATCTCTTTTGCCACCCACACTTTACTGAGATCCTCACAGGAAAAAAAAATGCTAATTCTTTTCTAATTCAGGAGCTATCCTACAGGTAGCCAAACACACATTAATGACTCAGTATTCTTTTGACTAGGAAGAAACAATAGTGGAGAGGAGAGAAGGTCTCATTTTAATGTAAGTAAATCATTTAGCATTATACTGTCAACAGAAATTAAAAATAAAGGGAGAATAGATCATCTTTATACCTGCGGCAGGACATACATATTTTCATCCTGTTAAGTATCCAGATTAAGTGGAAGTCAAGTCCTAAGCAATTTAACTTTTTTCTGCCCTTTGTATTGATTTTGTCCACATAGATAATAATCTACATTCATATGCATATGGGTTAAGCACAAATTAATTAAAAGCAAATTCAGATAACATACTAAAAGAATTTCTATGCTTGCCTAAATGATAGATTATTTTGGTCTCAAAGCTTCATTCAGCATAACAGGAAATATTCAATGTTGAAATTTCAGCTTTTTTTAAACCCTTCTGCAGTAAATTGATCAAAACTTTTATACTCTTAAAAACTCTGACAACCAAGTATTTCCTGCTGAGTCATCCAGCTGTTTCAGGTGGCCTCTGACATTATTCATATGTGTCATAAAAAGCAGGACACAGCTCTCTGAAAACCTTACTTGTACATCACAAGTGTAACTTCCACATTTATTCTTGGGATCTCACTCACCTTCTTTTCCTATATTCCTTGCTCCCAGTGGATTACTAAGCTAGTAATTTCAGCTTCATATCCCAGCTGACAACTTCTCTCCCGTTCATAGAAATGTTACCTAGGTCATGCTCCTGCCTCTCTATTTGGAAACCAAGCATAAATCTTTCCTGTCAGGTTACTGTGTGCATCGAGACCTCTAAAGATGAAGACTGTGAGACATATGGCATTCACTTCTTGTCCTCTTCAGTTCCACAGCACTGCTGCTTCCAGCAGACTGAATTGATTGTCATCACAAGACTGCTCCACAAGCCTGCTGAGGGAAGAAGCAGAGATGTGTGTTATGTGATGAAAATTCCTGACTGAGGAAAGATCTGGAAGGAAGAGTCTGTGGAGACCCTCCAGGTCGAGGTCCAAGAGGATTCAACAGGATGATGTGATGGAGATCTGTTACAGCTTGCCTGACTAAGATGACATTTCTGAAGCTGTCTACAGACAATTAAGAGGAATCCCATGATCAGGGCCCTTGGTCCATTATAGGGATTTTGACCATATGGACATCTACTGAACAAGTAATACAAACCTTAAGCACCTTGGAAGGGTCTTCAGAGCACTGCGTATGAATTTCTACTGTGAACTTAGGGCCCAGACAGGGAAATACTGTTTCACCAGCTGCACAATGAGAAAAAAACAGTTGTGAGTGGGATTGCAGATGTTAGTTTGGGTTGTAGTCACCAGGAGAAGATGAGATCAAGATTTGAAGAAAGGCAAAAAACAGCCTTCTGGACAGAAGACTTTTTCTTCAGGACAGCAGATTTTGACTTATTTAGAATATTGCTGATTAATACCCTTGGAGCCTCCTACAAGGAGCATCAAGAATACCTAGCTGACTTCTAAAGAAAAATTATTTGGAGCTCAGGAGAAAAGGACCCCTTCATGCAGGTAGACCAGAAATTTCTATCAAAGGCCCAAACCATTATGCAGAGAACTTAAATGCTAGAAATCATATAGGAAGTGAAAACAAGGACAGAAATCAAAGGAAGACTATAAAATTATTGCTCATGCTGTTAAGGACAAAAAGACCAAAACCTGATTAGAGCTAAAACTAGTTAGGGACATAAATGTAGCAGGAAGAGTTCTTACAAGTATGCTAATATCACAAGAAAATTCATAGAAAAAACAAACTGCTGAATGGGAGAACCAATTGGCTGATAGATTATATGGAAAAGGCTGAATTATTGAATTACGTTTTCACCTCCGTCAAAGACTACTTTTTAAATTCTGCATGTATCTGTCTTATTTTGGAAGCAGGCTTATGAGAGACCAAGAAGCTTGGAGCAAATTAAAAATGCTGAACTTAAGTACAGGATGCCAGATCAAATTGAGCCCAAGGTGTCGGAGGTGCTGACTGCAGTGAACGCAAGGTTACTATCATCTATTAAAAATCATGGTAATCAAGAAAGGTCCTCAAAACTGGAAAAAGGTAAATATTACGTTCATTTTAAGACAGAAGGGAGATAAAGGGAACACGAAAAAAGCAGCCTCACCTTTTACACCAGAAATAGCACTCATTTGGAATTAATTTCTGAACACAGGTGGAAAACAAGGCAATCAGGAACAATACACAGAGGTTTACCAGTGGCAAATCATGCTCTACCAGTCTTAATGACTGCCGTGATGAAACATGGGATCAGGGACCTGGATTATGACATAGAATGCAAACTTGGCAAATTTCTGGATGATATTAAGAAAAATGACCGATGTAATGAATGACAAAAATTAATGTCAGCAGGATCTGAGGAAATTTATGGATTTTGCCTAGAGAGGACTCATTACACTTAGGAGGCAGAAGGGCCAAGCTCTGCACCCAGGGTAGAGCAGGTGTGGCTGATGGAGAGTGACTGGATGAGCTGCAAGGACCCAGGCTGAAAGGACTTGAGGGTGATAGCTGACCAACAATGTGCTCTTGCCCTGAGCTGGATGAACTGTGCAGAACCTGCAGCAGAGGCTACAGGGGACCTAAAGAACATGACTGAGATGGGGAGGTTGAGTGAGATGAGCTGGTTTTAGTCTGGCAAAGTTAAAGCTAGGGGTGATATCTGAAGAAGCAGAGATAAATGCCTTGCAGCAGTGGCAAACAATATAAAAGGGATTATAGAAGGGACAGTGGCCTTGAAGAGCAAGCTGGATAAATCAGGTTGTATGTATGGAAAAATGTTTTCATGATGAAATACCAGGATCCACAGAAAGTGTATCTGCACCATCAGAGAAGGTTATGAAGTCAAGTTATGATCACCTCCAAAGCAAAACCAGAATACTTTTTAACCAGGAAGACCTCCTAACCAGACTTTTTAGCATTGCTTAGTTTCATCTACCCTAACTGCAAAAGTTTGAAAGTTTGAAGGCAAGATGATGACATATATTTTACCATTTATTAATTCATATCCTGCAGGCATCAGTTCCAGGAACCTAATATTCAGTGTGACCTCTCCTTTTCCATGTCACAATTTAGATCTTTTAGCTATGTCTTATAATGCATTTTCAGTTCATTTGTGACTGCATCTTTCCAAAATAAATTTGAATTTGCTTACCTTTTTGGTTTTATTTTTGAAAATATCTCCCTTTTGCTACTCTACATTTTGTTTGTTTACTGTCTTCTTTGTATACAATAAAAAAAAATGAAGAAATTTTAAATCCTAATTAAAGACTTGTTTAAGTGTGAGGTAGGATCCTCTACAATGTCAGAAAAGTAATAATTTTGCAAAGTAAAAAAGATAGTTATATAGTGATTCCATTCAGTTAAATTCATTCCACTCAAAACAACACATGGTTAGCTCAAATAGAAAAAAGCCATAAGCAAGCAGCTGGAAACACTTCTCATTCATTTTCAAGATATTCTAAATTAACTTAGAAAACTGTTTAAACAGCCTATGGTAAAGACAGTGTCTTTAGTTAGCTTTTGCACACAAATACCATGCATTTACCTTAACATAAGATAAAATCAGTACTAACTACTGAATTAAAATAAGCCTGTTGACACAAGACCATCCTGCAATATCTCCTTCTCAGCAAAAAGAAGAGGGCATATGATCAACAGAAATGAATTCCCAGCAGATTAATTAAGTTAGTTTTATAATGTCACAGTGACAACTGTGGCTTGAAAAGAGGAATGAGCTAAGCAGAAGTCTCTTTTAGCAATATGAAAGCAGAGAGCATTATAGAGAAACTGGAGAAAAAACAAGCATTTGTTCTAAAAATAGGTAGATGAAAAACAATATTAAAACCAAATGTATTGTCCTATTTCATCAACAGTACCACAACTGTAACAGTGATAGTCACAACAGTAATAAATATTTTGCTCACTGAATTAAATTAATTAGAAATCTATGCCCTTTTGCAGATACAACAATTAAAAAAAATTTTTCTCTAGGAAAAAGATCTTATTGTACAATTATTTTTCCACAATGTATTTATTGCTGTTGCAAAATCTGTTTAAATGGGAACAAATAATAAGCTAAATAAAATAAATTTAATTGCATTTCACATTACATTGGAATGTTTGGTTCATTTATAATCTTAGATGGTCTAGCAATTTAATTTTCAAAAGTTTTAAATCCTATTGACTGGGTCTTCTAGTAATACATTTTAGGTATTAATCTCTCTAATAAAATAAAGAGTCAAAGTCTCCACTATAAATAATGGGTTTGTCATATGGCCAATTGCTGTCAGTTTGGTAGAAGTGTGTAAAAACTCTCCAGTTATTTAAATTTAGGTAATTCAAAGAGAGTTTGTCTGATCAACATGGGGCTCAGATTCTCAAATTCTAAGCTTCTCATTCTGATTATCCAGGTGGTTTCCATTCACAACTTGCAACGGAACAATATTTATTGGTAAAGGACATTTATGTCAGTGATAAAGTTAAGGAAACAAATAAACAGACATATGGTTATTTTAAAGGAATATAAAGTAATCACCACTAATCAAAAGATTGCAGGTTTTTTTTTAAACTGGGATGTTTTACTTCCTGAAACATTAATCTCTTGCTTGACATTAGTCTTCTTAATAACTACACATCTATTTAAATCTCAGTAGATAAACCCCAAGGTAGCACATTACTGAACAGGTGAATTTTTAATAATGACATAACATCCAGAACATCATCCCTTACTTGTCTTAAGGATTTTTTTTTTTCTTTTTCTTTTGTGCTTTCCATATGAAAACTCTTGGCTGGTTTTGCTAATTTGTTTGTGCTGCTATAAAGTACACAGTACACATTGCAAAAGCAGCATTTTCTGCCCCCTGGTTTCAGTTTGTGTAAATGGAATATGTGAGCCACAAAAGCAGCTGACAGTGATCCAGAACACACATGTAGAAATTCATCTTCATTATACTCACCCTGACACCAATGGGTCTTCACTGGAGGCAAAATCAGGAGCACTTCATTTAGCAACTCTCAATAACTATTTTTCCTTTTCTTCTCATGGCCCCTAATTCCCATAAAATTTCAGCATATGCAATATGTCTTGAGTGAAAGAGTTCCACAGCTTCCTTTCACATTGCTTAAATAAACACTTCTGTGTTACTTCTGAGCTTCCCAGTGGCTAGATTTGTTTGATGTCCCTTGCTACTGCACACTTGATGCCATTCATGATCTTGTCACTCTAGTTCTATTTCACACTTCTGTTGAGCAGAATTATTGCCTGCTGTCACTTCACAAACAACACAGAAACTAATTGTACCATTTTATTTTTCTACCTTTTCATTCGTTCTCTGAAGCCTTTTCAGTTTGATCACATTTTCTGTTTGTATGTTTGTTTGTCTGTTTTCCAGTCAAAGAACTCGGCATAGTATTAAAAAAGTTAAATATCATATTAGGCTTCCACATATCTATTGATTGATACAATGATGTATTTAATGTTCACTTATTTTCTCTGCTGCTTTCCTAATAAATGTTAACTGCATACTTGCATTTTTTTCTGATTTCCTAAGCCCAAGTCATTTTCATAGAAACATTTAACTGCTAAATATAAAGTTAAGTGAAATATGTAAAATGTAAAATTGTTTTCATATCAGTTTACATTTATCTTCATTGAATTTAACTTTTAATTTTAATAACCAGTCATTCAGACCACTCCTATTTAACACCTTTAATGACTTAGTATGATCATCAAACTTACCAAATAATTATACACTACTTTTCCAGCATATTCACATGTTCAAATATATTTTGAGACACATGGGTCACAGAATATGTCCCTGGGAACTTCAGTCCTGGCCTCTGTCACCTGTGAAAACTGACACAAAAATCACTATTTTATCCAATATTTTACATCTTTTTATGAGTGCAGGAATTTTCCTCTTAGCCAGCAGCAGTTTCCTCTGTGTTTTCTCTTAGCCATCTGTGCAATTTCCTGCAGTGTTTGATAATATTGACACCAAGATGCGTTCTAGCTCTTTTTAGAAAGATATTATTATGGTTTGAACCCTTTTGCCCTGTACTGATTTAATGGACCATACTCTTTCAATCTAAAACTGGCAACATAGTTGCAACCTCACATCTCAAAAGCTATCAAAATAGCTTTAAACAATGAATTTCACACCATAGGTACCATTTGGCTATTTCATCCCTGAGTGTCTTTAAAAATCTTAGTTGTATATCCCTTCATTTTGTTTTGTACCTCAAACTGACAAACCATGACTTCATATGAGCTCCCCCAACAAAAAAATTAATATGTGAGAATCTACAAAATTCCTGCCATAGCAAGAGCAGAATTAGAATGTTATGACAATTTTTTTCCTATAGCTTCTTCTGAGTGCTTCTGTTTTCCTTGATTATCTTTCAGCATCCCAGACTTCCCTCTGCTCTGTTGTAGAAACAGGATTGCTTAATTCTTGTTTCTTTCAACTATTTTAGCTGAGAAATCTCTTAAGTATCTTGGAATTGATTTGATTAATGTTGCTCTGGGCTTGTTGTTTGGTTTTGTTTTGTTTTTTTTTAAATTCAGTCTTACATTTAGTCCTTCCATTTTCTCTAAAAATCTTCAGCTATCTGAAGGACGTCTTGCCCTCCGTAGCCTGTGACACCCTGCTGATTAGCCGTGTGGTTTCCCTTTTACCCTTTCTCAAGCCCTTCTAGCTAATCAGAATGTATTTGTTCTCTGCCTTCAACAATACCTTAAATAGTCTCTGTGCCATCTGCCATGCCTTAACTCTCTTAGTATTCCTTCCAGATTCTCCTGAACAGGAGTCCTTGTTTATAATTGTCTTTTCTGAAGTTCAGCCCAACTGTGGGGACATTTCATGGCTTCCTGGCAGCTCTGCAAGGATATTGAGTCTAGAGATAGAAGTAATTTGAACAACATTCACTTGGCTTTTGCTTCTTTTCTCATGGCATCTTCAACAGTCCAGTCCATGAAAATCATTGATTTAGTCTCAGTAGTCCTCTAAGATTCCTTCTAAGATCCAGTCTCAGTAACAGCCTCCTCCCTTGGTGGGAGCTCCAGGGCAGAGTGGTGGCTGTCCTTGCTCCATCCCTCCTTAGACAACAGCCTATCACTATCTTGTGGTCAGGTTTTATTAATGGCATCACTGCCTTGCTATGTACCCAGCACATCACTGATCAGAGAAAAAAAATCTGTCCCTTGGGGATATTCACAACATGGGACACTTGGGGCAACTCTGTCAGGAGAGGGACACTTTTATAACACCCTGGTGATCACCAGGTTTTTGTAATCTTTTTCTTTCACTCCGCAAAAGAGCTATTTTAACATATCCCAAATTTTCTCATGAATGATGGTGATCCTTGTCTTCTAAAAAATTCAAGTGCTGAAATTATGTCTTGTAGACACGTCTGGAACTGTCAGCATTTGTTTTGCACACCTCATCCTTTCAGGCCTATTGGCTGCTTCAGGTGGCTTTTCAGGTGCCAGCTAATGAGACAATGCACTATTACTCTGGAGCTATTTCTGTAGGCATTTCTTACATGCATGACACATAAACTGACAAAAGGACCCATCAGTCGCTGTAAAGTCATCTTAGTTGAAAAAGTTCTGCTGGTCTTGTCAGTATGCTTGGATGAACGTAATGGAAATAACACAAGTTTTTTGCTGTTCAGTGAGATAATCTAATTGTCTCCTCTGGTTTAAAACTACGAAAAAGCACTTCAGTGCTAATTATTTGCCAACAATTTCTGAAATTGTGTGTTGAAATGCTATCCCATGGGAGTATCTGCACAATATACGGACATCATCTCAGTTTATATCACATATTGAATATCTATCTAGAGATTTAATTTAAATCTATGAAAATCAAGCAATATGGATTTCTCCCAATGACACTGCTAGTAAAATAAGACACGATACATGTCATTGTATGAGTGTGCACGCACACTGAAATTTACTTTCCAGCATGAAGTCCCAGTTAAGCTGAGGTGCAAATAACAGCATGTGATTAATGAGACCTGTGGTTCACAGTATTATCCTACAACTACATTTGTCACTTAAATTAGGCCTACGTGTTGGTGTATGTTGAACATTTTTGCATTGCACACATTATATAAAACCACTCCTGGAACCAAGTAATTATTTTTCATATCTCATGTATTTTTCTGAAGAAAACTGTGCATTGTTTCAGGTGGGTTTTGTGCAATAAAAATTTTACACACAAGCTGATCTAGAACTCAGCATAGCAGAAAAATATTTGCAAGTAGTAACAAATTATTCCACTGGATTTTTATTGGGCTATTTTCAAATACAGATGAATGCATTTTGTTCACAAAAATAAGAGCCTTTTCAAGTGTTATTATTAGGCAATGATGGAAGTGTTCAAATTATCATTCTGAAATTTTCTTACTGTTTCAGTAATGTTGTCCCCTTCTTAAACAACTGAATACTTGTCTCAAAGAAGATGCTCTCCAATTTTAAAATATAGATTATCCAAAAAGGGAGGAAAACCAAGCCCATGCCAGTTTTGTGTCCAAATAACGGATTCTAATGACACAGAAATGACATCACAGTAAGAACACTATAAGCCAAAAGCTAAATTGTGTGTGAACAAAACACAGCCATCATTCTTTAACAAATACAAAGGTTTAATTTATCCATTGCACCCAAGGAAGTTGACCACTAACTTTCATAAAAAAAGTCAAATCATAAGATCATCCCAATTTTTGCCAAATGAGGGAGCCTAACATGAACTTAATTTTCCAATTTCCTGACAAACTTCAAAAGCTGTTTATGGCTTCAGAGTCACAAGCAAGACAGAGGTCAGGTCTTTCACCAAAAAATACAGTAACATGAGCATCTTTTGCAGTAACAGGACTTGTGGCACTTACTTCAGCAGAGCTGGCATTTCATTCATGAGCAGGTAAGGATGCCATGCGTGCACACACACACGAACATACACGCATAACACTTGTTAGCACATTAGAGCAGAGCAACACATTTTTAAGATATCTGCCCTTCACAAAGTTAACCAACAGATTTTTTTTTAATTATTTTTTGTTGTTGAAAGGTACTTTTTCTGTTAGTGAGCACTTAAGTGCTTCCATAAAGCAAAGAACTGAAAGAAGAGCTATTCAGCTTTATAAATCAGATACACATAACTGGACTTAAGACGAATGATTTAAGTGAACTGGGAACCAAATGCATTACTTTTCTC
This sequence comes from Promerops cafer, assembly GCA_013398275.1. NCBI lineage: Eukaryota > Metazoa > Chordata > Aves > Passeriformes > Nectariniidae > Promerops > Promerops cafer. The sequence goes on from VZSE01006618.1 coordinate 1,149,882, forward strand.
TTCAAATTACACATAGGCTAATGGACTAAGAAAAAAAAAGGAAAAAATATTTTTATTCAAAACAGCTCTAGTATTGAAATGTTCAGTAACTCTACAACAAAACACTGCATTAGATGGATAACAATGACTGTTCTTAACTGCAAACTGTAGATTGTTCTAAGAAGCAATCTTTTATTCTGTAGCTTTTCAAATTATGAGCAAATAGTATCAAATTCATGGTCTTGTCAGTGTGCCAAAGCAAATAAAACACCAAACAAAAACCTTAGCACACATATCCCCCAGAAAATCCCAACCCCCCAAATAACTAAACCAGTTTTCGAGCAAAATGAGACAGCTGGCAAAAGGTCTCTGTATAATTTGGGAAACCATCATTATTTGACTACATTCATTTCTTTCTTAAACATCCAAATTTTCACTTACTAAAACTCACTGATAATAAAAACCCTATCCCATTATATATTTAATTTCTTCCTGTGGATATTAAAATAAACTATGTTCTGAAATTAAGAGTTAAAATACCTCCTTTTGTTTTCCATACATATTTGCCTATATAAATATACTTCATCATTTTACAAATTACAGTATTTATATTAAAGCTTTCATTCAGCAAATCATTACAGCTTTACAACAAACAATCCCTGTGTTTTGGTTCTGTCTTTAAATCACTTTTGGAGATAATGAAAACCAGCCAAAATGAGTGACTGCAAATAATACAACCAACACATTTATTTAGAAAAATAAACTGAAAATGTTGCTTGTCTTAGATTTCTCCATGAAGTATAGACAAATGGCTAGAAAAATTTTATGTCAAGTACATATTACAAATGACTTCTTTAGCAGTAACTTGGACTAAATGTCAGTGTTCAATAGGAACATTTTTTGATGTATAATTCAATAGACTAAATTTCTCAGCTGCTAATATGATAAAAAAAATGGATGCTATTAAAAAAGATTATATCCCCTTTTTAAATACACCTTATCATGTTGCTGCTTTTTCATATATATACATATGTATATATGTATGTATATGCATGTATTTATTTCATCCTAAGAAAGGACCATAGTCCTTTCTGTGAAGAGATCCCCATAGCGAAAGAGAGCATAAATGTCTTTCTTCAGTTCTAACTTTTTAATTCCTTTTGGAGCCCTGGCAAAGTATAGCTTGTTGTGGTCAAAAATCTCCTGGGGCCATCTGTGCAAATGGTGGCACACATCGTTACCCTGAATGGAAGTGACAGTGCAAACAACAGAAGTGCATCGAGACGCAATCTCGAAGAGCGGAACTTCGTCAAAACTGGCTGGAGGACAGGAGACAGCATCCTTTTAAGTGACTCAACTTCACTTATGCCCTGCTCCTGTATGGCTTTGAATATATACAAGGGATGACAGAGGTCTTCTTCCCCACAGACAGTAACATTCCTCTGTTACAATAAATGTATCCATTTTCTGAAATTAGGTAAGTGCTTCGTTTCTCCTTTTGGCTACATATTGAAATATTTGTTGATGCTGGCTGTACCCATAAGAAACTCTCCTTGTTTGGTACTCTGGTTGCTCAGCACAGAACTCAGGTGTCAGGCTTAGAGACAGCAGTTTCTGCAAGGGGCAAAACACTGAGTTCTCTTATCCTTGTTTCCCACTGAATGGAATTTAAGGCTGTGGCTTTTGCCAGGACTCAGCTCGTAGCTGTCAGATCTGAGAAAGATGATTCAATGCAGATTACACTAGTGCTCAGTTGTGCTCTGACTTCAAGGGTTTTTCCATTCTCCACTAAGGGTCAGGTTTCCTGGTTACTTCTCAGATCTGGCCTGCAAGAAGTCACAATGATGAATCTGATATGCTAATTAATTGACGTGCCTCCAAATTTAGATACTCCTTCAAGGCTGAAGGTGCTGTTAAAAAGAAAAGAAGGGCAAAGTTATAAAAAATGTTACTCTAAATAGACAAGTTAATAAACAAAGCAGAATTTTGAATTATCATTTCATTTTTCATGTAAGAGGAGTTCAAAACTAATGGTATTTTGAAACAATCTTTTATAGTTGCACTTTATTATGTATACAAGCCTTGGTTTTCTGCTGGGGTAAATGGCTTTAACTTCAATGGTGTCTTTGAAATCACATTATTTACATCCCCTGTGAAATCTGGACTCTAATACTTATTCATAAATTAAGTAGAAAGTGAACTCAGCAGAAGTTCCCCATCTGACAAGTTTTCCATACACTAAAATATTTTATATAATTATGATTTAATTATAATTATGATTTTGGGTCTTCCATATTCCTTTTTTTGTGAAATTGTTTTAATTTTTATAAAACACTAGTAATGCTGCAATCTAATGCTGAGGTTCACTCACTTACTGAGTTTTCCTAGCTTTATTTATTATGGAAGATAAAGCAGCAGTATCTAAAAAAGAGATCTTAGAATACTTACCTGTTGGTAGCTAGGTCACTAATTTGGGTTAAAGGATTAAATTCACACCTCTTGAGGAAAAGAATAACAACTTCCTCGTGCACTTTTGATGATTTACACCTAGAGGTACATACTTCAGTGAGGAGGAAGATCACTTCTTTGCCATTAATTTTCTGAATCTAGACCCGCATTCACATTTCCTCTCATTTCTTACTCGAACCATTTAAGTTGATAAAGATTGCAAGGGGTAGGACAGAATTTCACTGTCAGACAAAAAAAAAAGAATCTGAATTTGGTGTAACGTAAACTCTTTTAGTTTTTTCCCCCAGCACTAAAAGAAAAGTTAGCAAACCTATTTAACACTCAGAATTGTTAAAGGAACTCAGTGTCACCCAATAGTCTAGCAAACATGGTGTAATAAATTCGTGATATCACTGGCTTAGCAGGAAGTTGACTTCCTAGTCAGCTCTTCAGGGTTTGGCTCACATTGTTAATGAAAAAGAAGAGCATTCTAAACATCTGTTAGCAGCTTACTTTTAAACTGAAGACAGTCTTCATATCACTCAAAAACACACAACACCTTCTTAGCTGTCACATTTTCAGCCTTCAACTATATTTGGGCTAATGATTCCTGTATGTTATTACCTCATAAAAATCACCAAAAAAAGATAGTATTATTCCTGAATGCAGCTTAATTCTCAGGAACAAGATGAATATGGTACAACTAACATTCATTTCAAATAATGATAATAATACTCACAAAAGAGATAATGCAAATAGTTTTTGTTGTCAGAAAACAGTTGTTCCTCAAACTTAGATTCTGAATACAGTAGAATACAATGCTGAGCACTGTAGGCCTGAAGAGAAATATGATTTTTTCTTTTCCTCTGGGTTGCAATTCATAAACATAGATAATATCATGGTTTAATCCCAGTCAGCAACTAAGTAACATGCAGTTGCTCAATCACTCCCTACAACACAGTGGGCTGGGGAGGAGAACTAGGGAAAAAATGGATAAACCTGAATAAAATTAAAATATTGTAGTAGTAATTATTACAAAACCAACCGTAACAAAAGTGAGACTACAAAAAGAAGAGAGAAATAAACCCCAAGAAAGAAAAGTGATCGACAATTCAATATGGCTTCTCACCTGCTGACTGACATCCAGCCCGTCCTCAAGCTGCATGAGCAGCTCCCACCCGACTCCCCCCAGTTTATTGGACATGAGTTCATGGCATGGAATATCCCTTTAGCCAGTTTGGGACATCTCTCCTGGTTTTGCTCCCTCATGGCTTCTTATCCACTTCCTCACTGGCAAAGCAGAAGGAGCCGAAAAGTCCTTGATTTAGGGTACACACTACCTAGCCACAACTGAAACACCAGTGTGTTAATCAGCATTATTCTCATTCTAAATCCAAGACACTACTAAGAAGAAAATTAACTCTATCCCATCCAAACCCAGGATGATTGTTAATAAAACCAGGAAGTGATTTATCAAGTATACTTGAATTTTCCGTGATCTCTGTGATTGAGTTGTTAACCAACACAATTTGATTCATTCCAAGTCATACAACCTTGTGACATCCACCTCATTTCATCAACACTCTACCAAGGAAGAAAAGACTGCCTTTATTTCTTTATACTAACTGTGTTAAAGAGTAAAAACGATGAAAATATTTTGCACTTTTCCACATTAATAAAGAATATGTTCAAATTAAAAATTATGGTTAAACTTGCTCAGTAGAAAATTCATTAGGTAGCAATGCCTGCACTAAAAAACTAGCTGTTCCTCTTGCTACCCCCCCAAAAATCAGTATTTGCAAACCATTATTGTACACACGAAGAAGTGAGCAGCAAGGGAAAAAAGGCCAGTCACTGAAAAAAAAGTGCCTACTAATTACAGACTCCTATCCTGAACTTTCTAGTTTTTAATCCTATAGTCTGTACTGTTTTTGATAGCAAGGCTTTTCATTCAGATCTGTATACTTAATTCATCATTACAAAACCATGTTGTTACACGGTACCTTGTCAATAACCTCACTGTAATAGAATCCTTATCTTACTAAAGTCATTATTAGGGAGCTAGGGCTCAGACAATTTACAGGAAACCATTTTCTTCACTCATGTCCCTTCTCCTTTTCAGTACTTGGGCAGCATCACCATCTTCCTTCTTCCATCATTATTTAGTCCCAAAATTCAGAGAATCAAAGAAACCAATGTTTCTCTTCTCCCCATTGAAAGCTAGATAACCACTCTTCTTTATTAAAAAATAAATTTTACTTCACTGCATGTATTACATGAAAACCAACTGTCCTTCTGCTTTGTTTTGTTTGTCACAGTCTTCTGAAAAAACTAAGAGTGAGTCTAGTCCCATCTACGAGGACATCCTCCTTATCATCATGACCATGAACATATTGTCTCTGCACAAATTGCTATGCACAACCCTGTGGATGGAAAATGTTAAGGGACGAGGCTACTGAGAGAAGCCTCCTTTCAGCCTCAGACCCAAGAAATGACTACCCCATTCTCAGATACAGAGAAACCACTGCATGCATTGGTCTTTAAATAAAGACCAATAAATCCAGTGGTACGATTGGAAGACACCAAGAAAATCATAGAGAAGACATCATCAACTTTGAAGTGATATGTGCAGTGACGATGCCAATTACCACGGAAAGGAATTCTTTTAGTGAAGGTTTCTGTGCTGGGCCTCATGCCTTTTATCAAGAAAAAAAGGGGAAAAACAACTAGGAAATGCACTTCATGTTCAGTTGAGAATGGGAGATTCACTGGATTTATACTAAGCCATGTAATTTGCCCATCATTTTAAGTCTGGTAAAAGCACCTGAAAGACTAGCCTAAAAAAAAGCTTCATTATTTGGGCTATTTTAGCCCAGACAGTATAATCTGGACATATGTTATTACCTGTCTTAAGTATGCTGCAAGTCAGAGCACATGCACAGGTATTAGTTGTACTCACATATTTAGGAGCACAACAAAAGTTCTTACTTTTTGAAAAAAAAAAAAAAAATACAAAAAATCATATAGCAATAAATCTTCCTAAACATAGTGAAGATATCTTCTAGATATTGTTTAAATACTAATGGCATCTGCTAAGTTGTCAGTTGTAAAAATTACTTACTTATTCCTGAAAGATATGGAAATATTTAGATTCAGACATAGACTACTTTATTTATATTACCTTAAGCTTTTCACTCTTTTTGGTAAGATGCTAATTCCCTCAACAGAAGAATTACTTAAAGCAAAGGCAATGCTTCTCTAAAGTTTTGGGGATTTTTGCTAGTTTCTATTGTCCAAGAAATCCTCATCATGATACCTGTTGAGACATCTTTTTCTGCAAAAACTAAAACACCTAAATCTAAACAACACAGGATGTTAACAAATCCACTACCACACTTTTTACGTAATTATTCCTACTTTTTTCATCAGAAGCTTCAGAAAACATATTTATGTGTGATTGCCCATCCTGCTGTTTCAATCCATAAATAATTTATTTGTCAATGGGCAAACAAGAAATCCCACTTGCTTATTGGAAGTTTATCTTTCCAAGCTTAGGAAGAGATTGAAAATGGCATGAAGAATGAAAATATTTACACATTACAAACGAAATGTACACATTTTCCTTTTCTTCTTTACACACTACAACTCATTTATGCCTTGACAGCATGTATTAGCTTCTACAATGGTATTTCAGTTATCCCACTAGCCCATCCTGGCAACACTTCCTTAATGAGATTATAAAGTTCTTTGTCATGCCAGTTTTGCTATCTTCAGAGCTTTCCCTACACAAAGTTCTGTAAAGATAATTCTAAATAGAAACTCGCAAATTATGTCAGAAAATACACAATGAAAGTATTTACTAAATATGGTTATCCAGCTGAACTCAAACTGTTTAAGCAGTGTATTTGTAGATGTTTACTATCTTTGTCTGCTTGCACAACAAAATGAAGACCACCAGAACATTGACTCTGAGAGCTACTGTAACTTTTTATAGTGAGAAGCATGCAATCAATGTCAGAGGCAATATGCTTATCAATATATGAAACTCATAAAATCTCCTGCTTGTTACTTATGAACTACTGGTCAAATTTATGTGGTGCTTGTCCCAGTCAAGTCCCAAACAGATCAGATTTGAGAGAAGTAATATCTAGGACCTACAACACACAATCAAGCCTTTTCTTTGGTGTGGGTTTTTTGTTGTTGGTGGTGGTGTGGGGTTTTTTTTGTTTGTTTGTTTTTGTTTTCTTGGGTTTTTTTTTTGTTTGTTTGTTTGTTTTGTCTTGTTTTTTTTTTTTTTCCGTTGGTTTCACTATTTTCCAACATAGCTGCTATCTAAGCAACCAAAGTTACCAGGTGACAGGTACCACGTATCTTGGCATCTTGACATCATAGGAGTCTTACAGTAGGGGTTGCCATGATGAATGCAAAAAATGACAAAACTCCAACTAAAAAAAATGCTAATAGGGAAAAGAAAGGCACTGGAAAAAGAGCTAATGATGTATCCTGGGAAAACCTGGCAGCCTTGTTCACTGATCAGAAGCATGTCACCTTTTAAAAGAAGTATACATAAATTTTAAGTAGAGTAGTATGTGCAGGATGCACAGAAAGCGTATCTAAATTAGCATTTTTAGAATTCCTCAGACATACTTTTGGCAGTAACAATACATTTCTGTTTACCATTTTCAAATTTTAGAAACATTTTAATCAGGTAATTTTTCTTTACATGACTTTCTTTTCATTTGTGTTTTTGATCCCTTAGGTGTTTGAAAACAGTTTTGGTGGTATCATAACGTATATTTTAAGATAGAACTGGCTATGCCAAGTGTGAATACAGTCCTGGGAAGCTTATTTATTTTTTCATGACTTTTTGGATATGGATACATCTTTCATGAGAAAAGTACTCACAAATATTTCTGGGAGGGTGGTTTTGATTAATTTTGTCTCTACAAGGATACATGTTTACCAGCTCCCAGATAATTATTTTCTCAAAAAATCACTTTGTACATGCATAAAAAAAGCAAGAAATTATCAAGAAGATGAAATCAGCTTTTTCTTTGTACTAGAGTATAAAATTTGAGCCATGCATTTCATTTCAAATTAAGAAGCTATAGCTTGTCCCAATATTTATTTGCAGACAGGCTTCTGATGTAGATTTGCTTGAAAAGCAAGTCTAAATACACATAAATGCTTGCTTATCAATTGCTGTAATAGAATTTGTATGCTGATATGTAAATATAAACATATTTAAATGTATATTTATGCATTATTTATGTGTCTTACGTATGTGTATTCATATAATGTCCATCTAGACATATTAATTCTCTCTCTCTTCTGCTCCTTTGGGCTCGATGAAGGACAAATCTTGGACAATATCCAGAAGACTGCAGCCAGTTACACTGTAGCTTGCAAGGTCACATCCACAGCCGTGGCTCAAGAGGCCACTACAGTTGTGCCAACAGCAGCAACCCATGTGAGAATTACACTGGGTGGGTCTCTTTACTCACACTTCAGCTTAGTTTCATCCCTAGGAGATTAGATCCCTAATGATACCATAGAAATTATTGTGAACTGACAAACACTTTAATGTCTGGGGGCGGTTCTTCAACAGGAGATATCAATTGTTTAGCTGTAAGTTCACTTAATATGAAAAGTACTTGAGCATTGCTGCATGAGGGGTTATGAAATAATTTGTACCATGCGCTCAGTAGACAATAATCAAACCATAAAGCCACTCTTGCATATGAGGCACTTCACTCTGTAAAAGAAAATTTGGCTTCATTTCTGGTTTGGTTGCAGATTTTTTTGAGATCCAAGCAATATTTTTAATCAACATGTTACAAGCTAGCATTTTATTTCACTCTGTCCTTTTCAGGCTCTACAGATTTCTGTTTATTTTCAGAAGTAAATACTCTGAAAAATTCAATCTGCAAGCCAAAGCACTAAAAAAAGTAGAGTTTTGATGCTTGTTGAGGTTTGGCTACACTTGTGAAACACATAAACCCTACACTGCTAGTGGTGAGCAACAACTTGTTCCTTCAGCACCCTTCCCTGAGTATGGAGGGATGCAGGTGAATGTCTACCTAAACCTGAGGCCTACTGATGCTTTCCCAAATTAAGGCTGTGTATCTAAGATGCTACAAGGGAATCCACCTATTCATTCTTAACTGCATTTTTTTTTTTTAATATAAGAGCTAGCTAATATGTGATATTATTTTCATCTTTCTGCCCTTATTTTTGCGCACCTTTTCATGCTGAGTCAAAGCAAATTTCCTTGATTAGTTTGAATGCATATCCATGTCAACTAGGAGTAGAACAAAGATTAGTAAAAGAAAGAGATACAATATTTTACTTCTAATGATTAGTGAAATATAGTTAGTAAAACACCTGGGAAGTTGGTTACAAAGTTTATCCACATCAGCTAACATGGGCAATATCAGAGTAAGTAAATATTGAAACAAAAAATATCAAGGATAAAGCAGGTTTGCATTTGGAATTACTTCCAAAGTATGTCACACCCAGTATCCAGTGCTGAGAAGTTCCTTATCAGTGCTGCACCTACTTTAATTAATCTGAGGACCTTGCCATCATCACCTTCCAGTTTCTGGCAGAAAGTAAAAAGATGGAAGGTCGGACATGTAAGACAAAGATACCAGCATCCCATACACCATATAAGTCAGTATTTTTTCTGTAAAAATTCTGATATCCTGTGGCATACTTTTAAAACAGTCCGTTCCTGGAGCTGACTGTATAACAGGAAACAGGATGACAAAAAAAATCCCTGTGAACCTACACTCAGTGAATAAAATAAAATTGCTTTGTATACAGCATAATCTACATGACAAAGCAAAAAACCTTTTATCAGTCAGTGAAAGGGACATTAAAATCATTACAACTGAAAGTTCACAGAGAATAGTTAAATGCTTTAAAAGACTTGCATCTGTTATTATTTAAAAAAATTTATGTTTTAATTCTTAGAGTTCAGAGGTTTTTGTATAATTACATGTCTTAAAGTGACCTGTAAATGGTTTGAAAATCATTCTCCCCAGAGTACATCTTCCAGTTGACAGGTGTAACCTTTTCTCATTCAGCCTGAAGCTAGGAAGGATAGATGATAAGTGAGCTGGCAGCCTTCCACCTCCTTATTTAAAAAAAACCCAAAAAACTATATGGGTAAAAAGAGACATGTAGGACACAATGTAACTATCAATATTTCTGCCTTTTTTTTTTTTTTTGACATTTACTGATCCTTCATCTATTTCAAATTACTCAAGCAATCCATCAACCTTGTAGGATTAGGCCTACTTTGCAAGCCAAAAGGACTTAAGAGACATCAGAAAAAAATCCATAAATTCTTTGACACATTTTTTCTCCAGTTTGCCTGTTGAGGGATGAAATAATTTGTGATTCTAGCTAACCATTTGCTGTTCATTACCATGTGCTTTACAGGATTTATTTCTTCCTTTATCATTTGGCACAAATATTTTGCCACACAAGAAAAAGTATTAATTTCACTGACAGTAGATATATGGAGATTACTGAAATTACATTATCCTGCTCTCTCTAAACATGCCAATGTGACTAAAGGCACACAATGATTCATTATTATTACCATTCATTATTATTCTGGATTGTCAAAATACTCAAATTCAATTCTTTTCTTTAAAATGGGTTTCTCTGAGGTTGCTGGACACTGTGATGTTCTGTCTTTGTTTCTAGGAATTTTTAGCTACTAGAAATTATTGAGTAGCTCACAACTGAATCTTGGGTAGAAATCTATAAATGCAGTAGAGGTCCTGAGGCCAATGGATAGAGTTTACTACAAGTCCTCATGCTTCAGCAGCCTGTTGGAAGACTTCCCACCCACTCAAACACAGCCCTTTTCCAGCACAAGAATAGAAAGGGTTCCATCAACTGCTTGCACCTTTCTGCACTGTGAAATAAAAATACTGAAGCTTCTACACATTTATTCACCAAGACTTAACCAGTTACTTTCTTGAGCGCCCAAGGACATCATGGTACCAGGAAGAAACTGAATATAAACCACAACAGAGAATGAATATATTTTTAGATTGGAAGGTGAAAATAACATTAGGATATTATTTGGTACCTTCCTATGCGTTGTACTTTCAGCAACAAATATGCATGAAAGAGATCAACCTGGCATGACATTTACATTGAAGACGTTTGAAAGTCTCCTTATGGAAAACACCGTGTATTTTCTAGGAACATTAACCCTGGAAGGAGCTCTAATTTTTGATTATTCTACTAGAATGTATGTGCTTACAGGATTATAAAAATAAATACAGGAATTTTTAACTTTTGCAAATATACAATGATTCCATGCAAACTTTCCCTATCACAGGTCAACTTTTGTTTCAAAAGCTCTTGCAAACACCTGTATATAAAACAAGAGATGGTCCTGTGCATCCTCTCTTAAAATCTACTTTTTAGCTTTCTTACCCACTACTCAAACACAACAAAACATATGCAACTGACATCAAAAAGGCAGAAATACCAGTTTATCAGAAATATCAGTATTTATATTCTTCTTAGGCATTCAGAATTATGCCTTTTAACTTATTTTGAGCAATCCTAGAAATGAGCTTCCAGAACTCTGTTACATAGGTGTGATACAACATTGTTATATGTGTTACACACCATGTGACAGGAGCAAAAAGGGGAAGGAAAGACTGCTGAATCCATCATTTGGATAATTCCCTCTGTTCCAGTCATAATGCACTCTGTTTTGTTTTGGCAGTGGGTTTTGGTTTTTTGGGTTTTTTGTTAGTTTTTGTGCGTGCGTGTGTGCAGGTAAGTATGCATGCACGTGCACAAAGAATTGCATTTTGGACAGCACCATGGAGAGGGGAAGTACTTACTAAAAATTCTTACCTGATTAAAATAGTAATGAAAAACAAAATAGCTTGGTGTTTCTCCTGCAAACTCAAGGAGAGAAGGTGTAGCTTTGGCCTGACGAAATTTTCTTCACAATGAACACTGAAAAATATATTATTCCTCACTATCACTTCCCCTTTAAAGTTATCTAAGTGCCTCTTAATGCCTAAAACAGCATCTAAGTAAGAGCAATACAATAACTTTTAAGGGATGAAAATTGGAACAGTTGCTTTTATGTCCAATCCTTGTATTTTGTAGCCACAAACATGTCCTGGATAATAACCTCAGTCATCTGTATCAGTAATTGGAATGACATAGTTACTGCTTGCAAAGAAATACTGAACTTTCAAAATACCTTCCCTAGACAAAAAAAGTGGCATCGATTTTTAAGCATCACTGAAAGTAAAGATGCTAAATTTACTTCTGTAAACTGTTTTACCTGTGCCATAGCAATTTTCCAATAAGAAAACAAAGAAACAGAAAACCAGGAAGAAATATATGAAATTCTTAGCATGTGAGTGTATAAATCCCTGCACTGATCACAGCTGTAAGTCAGCAAGCAGCTGAAAGCTCAGTGATGATGTAACAAAATTTTCATGTACCATATCAAAACTACAAAATATATAATGGACAAATGACAAGCTGACAGCTCATTTCTGAAAAGCCTTTTTCCACACCATCACCAGACTCCGTTTTGAGTGAAGTTTTACCACTCCTCCCACCAACACAGAGTGTGTGCTGAACACTAAATTGCTAGCTACATCCTCCTGAAATCTTCTATTAAAAGTCTCAGGATAACCGAAATTATTTTACTTTGAGAACCAAATTTTAGACTATTTTAGGGAATGTCTAAACTTACTCCAGGAGAGAATGGTTGGCTCAGCTGCCTTTGTTGCTGCAATGAGTGTCAGGTAACTCCACTCATCCACAAGAGAATATGGCTTTACTTAAAGGATTGTGGGGAGAGAAGTTAGAGTCAGAACACTTCACCTCCTCTGTAGCCTGTGGGAAGTCAGCTTCTGGTGTAGGACCTGAGAAAGAAGGACACGAAGACATAATTTGGTGAGGTTTTCACTTGCTGTTTACGGTTGTTGAGAAAGCAGGACAGCTGGCACAAAGCGTGACCTGACTGGTGATCACAGTGATCACATATGCAGAAGCAGCAGCTCAGGAGATCTGATGGGCAACTGTGGCTAGTGGGGAGGCTTTAGAGGTGATGCCCCAAACGAGTGCCCTCGGCAGTGCGTACGTGACTGCTGGACACACTGAAGAGGGTGTGTTTGTGGAGGCTGCAAAAGGGAAATTCACTCCATCCTTCAGGCATAGGATACAGTACATGAAAAAACAGATACTCTGTCCTCTCAGCATGATACTTACATCCCTTTTCCAAAGTCCAACCATCATCTCAGTGCTCTCTCTTTTTTCGCAGCACATTCGTCTGCCGAGATCTCGGAGCAGCCATGAGCAGCCAAAGCCACACTGCTACATGGAGAAACACAGAGCGTGCTTCAGACACGGGGAAGCTGTGAGTTTAAAATGCCTCAGGCAGAGGAAGCAAGTCACTGTGGATTTCTCTTATCTCTAGCAACAGAGGGTAAAAGAAAGGCAGTCTATAAACGCCATCTCCTTCTCCAGCAATTTGTAAACCTAGCACATCTGTCCCATGGTTTATTTATGAGTGAATGAAAAACAATTGGATTTGTGTCAGATAGAATATCTAGATGCTGAAAGGAATGACAGATTTCGGTTTTTCATTTTGGCCATACAAATATACAGTTCATGTTTACTTTCACTATGAGTCAAAATCCACTGTCTTTCCTTAGAGTTATAATTAAAAGGATGGATACAAACAAACCCTTTGGCCCTGCTGGCTTGTATTACTTGAAACAATGCCACCTCAGATGGTGAAAATATAGGAAAACTAAAACTGCCACTTTTCTTTTTGATGACTTGGACTCTGAGGCCAGTACTGTGTTAACTATATTTCTCATGTTTCTAATTTCAAGAGCAATGTCACCGTAGAGCTACAGATAGCAACCAAAACAGTGAACCTTCTATCTTGCCTGTGGGCTGAAGTCAAATTATACACTAGTTAAAAAAGGGAATTACATGGTACGCAAGGATTTTCTACAGTGGAGATTAGAGGTGAATAATTCTTTCTGTGTATTATTCTCCTTCCTTTACCCCAAAAACAGCTCCCATAAATAAGAAAGTTCAAAAATTGCAAACTGTTTAAGAGTTAGCTGAACACTGTACTAACTGATAAGGATGCATCAGAAGTAGCTAAAGTACATATTGTGCTTAAGAAGCTTTAATTGCAATACAAGTCTTCTGCTGTTCAGATAGTAATTATTTTACAAATTTATGTATAGAAGCAATTAGTAATAACTTTATTTTTATGGCAGCTGTGCAATAGCGGTAGTACAAAAACTAAGTTGGATGATGGTAACTCAGATAATTTGTCTTCCTTTTAAAAAATAAGCAATCAGGAAAAAAGTAACATAAAGGCTTTTGCAGAAGGATCACTATGCTCTTGATCTGGTTTAAGACAGTACCAGAAAGTTCTCTCTCAGAAAATCACAGGATTAAACAGATAAATCCCCGTTGTTTAATAGGATTTTGAAATAAAGGCCTGTTAACTGAGATGGAATTAGAAGGAAAATCCAAGGAGGTTATTTATGTTTTCTGTATTTAGTAAAATGTAATTCCTTTTGTTGGCTCCTACAGTAACCTACACACTAATGATGATTAATAAAATTTTAATTTCTCATATAATTTTCCAGCAATTACAAAAACTATGTTTAAAAGTACCCTAAGGGGACATATTCTTAGTGAATTTAATATCTGGCTTATATTCAGAAATTGAACTTATTCATAAAGATATTAGGTACCTTTCAGTACTTACAAAAATGCATGGGTACTTGAAAAACTTATTTTAAAAAACCAGCTGAAGTAATCATTGCTTGATTTAATGCTTTTGCAATAGTTGTTTTTTTTTTNATCATACCTTACTAGTGATAAATTGATGGATTTTGATGGAAGATACAGAAGTAAAATTTGTATTAACTGTTTCATCCTGAATCATTCATGCTCCATGTGATCTAGTGCAGATTGATTTCCACCTTTCAAAGAAGCTGCAGGAAAGGACACTGCACCTATCTTTGGGTTGTTCCACTCCCTTCAGTGTGGTGGTGCCTCAGAATAGGTGGTCACCTCCTCACCTACATAAGCCCTGCACCTGGGCTGACAGTACAGCCTGGACACGGGTGAGAGATCTACAAGAGAGATCTACAATCTACAAGAGCTGCAGACAGAGCCCCATGGCAGAGGTGGGGATGGCTTGTACTGCCTCTTTGCAGGCTCCCCACAGAGTGTCTACACTACCACCACCACCACGGGGTGCAGACACAACAGCTGGCTGGGCTTGCTGTTCCTGCCCCAGCATCTTCCTGTATCCCACCTGCCTGGCAAGTCTCCACTCCTCTGAAGGCAGGCAGGCTCACAGCCAAGGTGCAGCAATTCAGTGTGGTACACGCTTTTACTTGGGAAAATCACATTCCGAAATTTCACAGAACTGAAAATGAGTATTGCCATTTTATTTCTTCTGGTATTTTCTGGAATACATCCATCAAAGCATTACTTAACGAAGGAAAAATTTGCTTCTTGAAAAAAATGCAAATGTCCTCTCCATGGAAATGTATATTCATAGTCTTAAAACCTTCTCAACACATTGATCCTTACTGCTACTGTTACATGACTACTTTGAAAGACTAGAAGATACTCCAATATTTCTGACCTTTTCCTGAAGAGTGACACAAAAAACCACATACAACATTCATGTATAAATGGGCCTATCCATGTCTCTGGACTTTAATATTTTCATAGGCATTTAGTATCCCAACATTCTAATTCTTAATCTAAATGTAGGTATTTTTCTCTTCATTGACATATAATACATATGAACATGTCACACTTGAAGGAGGTGATAACTTCAGAATGGATTGTTCCAGTTATGCAAACTTATGTAAATTTAGGTAATGCTAAAAGTAGACTAAATTTCTCTCAACAAATGGAAACCTTCCCTTTTTATTTTGTGAGACATCCAAGTCGCCAGCAGTCCCCTCTTCAAGTTCTCATCCATACTAAGTGTTCTTTCTGCATGGCTGCCCAGCCCTTTGCTCTTGCACTGTTCAATGCCCTGTTCTGACAAAGCTTCAATGAGGAGAGCACACTCCCCACCTATCACATGCATGTACCTTCTTCCCACAAATTTACATCACTAATGACTTACAAAATTAAAAAACTCACTGGTTACAAGGCCAAAAGTTCACCTGTATTTTCTGTCATAGTTTCCTCTTTGTTATGAATTCTCACGGATCTTTGGAAAAGTCATTGAGACTCTCATCTAGCTTCTTTCTGAAACTCCAGAAGAATTCCTCAGCCAATGTTGATCCAGTGTGGGCTCAGCAGCTGATTTCCACTGAGAAACATGTTTTATTTGACCATATAACATCACCTAGAGTTGGTGAAAACGTTATGGTTTTCTACAGCACAAGCGTTACAATGAATGAATTTACAGTGTTTCTCATGGCTCAGTTCAACCTCGAAGCAAAAAGAGATTTGTGGAAGAAAATTAGTTAAATAGTTTGTTTTCCTCTTTGATAAATTACAGGCCCTGCATCAAGTTAAATACTGAAAAGAAAAAGAGATATTGCTGTGTCCAAGTAACATTCCTACAGAATACGGAATTCATATATATATTTCACACTTAAAACAAGGGCACTTATAAAAATACTTTGAAGTTGTATTTCCAAGTCTTGGTGGGTTTTTTTCGCTGTTTCTTTTCTAAAATACAAGGTTAATTAACAGTAACAATGCAATTTGGCCCTGGTGTCAGATGTCACAGAATTATTACAGAAAATACATAAAACGGTGATATCCAAATCTTAATGCACAGGAGAGTTATTCATTAATTTTAAGAAGGTTTTAGCAAGGAAGCCTAGGTTGAACATAAAAAGCTAAGATGAGATTTTAATGTCTCTACATCATTAACTACTTTAGGGGGTATTTCAAACTCATAAAGTTATCCCATTTTGTACCCACTGAAGAAATCACATAGTGGGCCAGAACTGTCTAAATAATGTATTTAGTAATTTATTTATAGGATATCTAAATGCAAATAGCTGCAAAGGATTGAAAAAGGTGCTCTCAGAACCCAGGGTTTAGTTAGGAAATGCTTACAACACTTAAAATTTCAACGTTTTAACTTATTTCTATTGCTTCATCTAACCTACAGGGATTAATTGTAACATTTCACATTACTATTAGGAGGTATATTTTCTTTATCCCCTACTTAGTTTCAATAAAATCTGTTCAGTGCACAGCTAACTGTTATAATGATGCATTTTAAAGGTAATATGAAGACAATGTAAGACTCTTCAAAGCAATTAGTAATATTATTATATTTGCTTAAGCTATCTACCTGATTGAGCACCAAAAAAATCCACTAGTCACCTTGAAACTTTCTGGTAACCTTATTTCTGTGTAGACACTAAGCTTTTTTACAGATGAAATTTCTGTAAAATACAAATTTCAACAATCTGAAGTGCAACCAACATGTCTAAGGATATGAATTTGTAGATCACACAAGATTTGTACTATCAGAAAAAATACATGATCATACTAACATGTTTGTAGTCATCTTTAAATGTTATCCTTCGTGACCATCAGCACAGAAACTGCAAAAGAAAAGTGGTTTTCTCCTTGTTTAACCTTAACTATTCACATTTTCATAAAAGGTATTTTCTTAAAATAATTTTATTTATTTAAGCATTATTAGCCAATTCTGAATATGACCACAGGGCTGAAATTAGTTTGTACTTATCCCAAATGCCTGCATTTTATACTGCTGCTGACATAATGGACCATGACTCTGAAAGATGTTCTGTGCTAAAACCCACACATTTCTGTCTTCATTAGACACGCAGAGAGGACAGATAACGTCATTTTTAACTAGCTCTAAGCTGAAAATGAATACTTCATTCTAAACTATTTTCTCAGTAATTTAAATTCTAGAAGTTTCTCCTCCAACAGACTTCTCCATAAGAACTCAGAAATGTGGACTGTCTGAAGTTCATTTCTGCGCCAGAATTAATTTCCTCCAGTGACCAGACTTGCTCTCAAATTCATCATCATTAACACCCCAAACCACTAAAACTGTTTTCTATCTGACCCATTTTCTCAAGAGAAGGAAAACTTGTGTACTATTCCCCTCCCTACTGGTGATCCTGAAATGAGAAAAATGCTAAATCATTTACTTGCAAACAGCCATCCACTGTTTTTCAACAGTCCCCCATATCTCAGAGAGGCAAAAAATATATAATAAATAACTTATTCTGAAGGAAACTGCAAGATAAGCTTCTTGTTCAGGATGTGAGTACAGTCTGAGAAGTTTCTGGGCCCCAAAGAGTCGAATGCCACAGGTATGAAGATGTTGCACCATTGTTTTCATGGTGATTTCTAATAAAAAGTATTTAATGGCAAATTTCTCACTTGAACTTGCCAACATAGCCTGTGGATTGAAATCTCAGATATCCTTTAGATTTTAAGAGCATTCACCAGAGATATGAGCTGCAGAACCAGCCCCAATGGTACTGATTTATCCTATCTGCTTGGAGGACCTTCTGGGAGCAAAAATCCTTCTGGATTTGTAAAGGTTATACACCCTCATTTCGCTGTGACATAAACTGAAGGAAGTGATGTTCATCTGAGCACCATCTTCCCCAAATCTCAGTGTTCCAGTGAGACAAGGCAGCAAAGACACACACAGGGAAGTGATCAGAATAGAACTATTACTATTAAATCATATGCATGATATTAGAACTGTAATATTAGTCTGTAATATTTCTATTAGGGAAAAAATAGAATTCCCTTCACAGCAAAGTGAAAAGCTTGCACATTCAAAAGCACAAAACAAAGCTGCATTTTGTGGATTGGGGGAAATGGTAACTGCTAGGAAAGTAAAATAGAAGATGGAGAAAAAGCCTGCTTGGGCCAAACTGTATTTTGATTTGCATCACAAGTCTCCAGGACAGAATTTAATCTGATTGTACATATAAAAATATAGGTGTAAACCAATCAAAACAATTTGCAGAGAATCTGAAGTTCACATCCAGAACAAGAGTTCTCATGGGTGAGTATTTCTAAAGAAAAACTGTTACACATACCAAACTAAAATTCCTAAGACACAAGATAATACACAGAAAGAAAACATCATATTTATCAGGATTTTACTTTGCTTTTATAGGTAGGTATCATCAGCCAACTGTAAGTATGATCTCTATTATGTGCATTCCATGCAATGCAATTTCAACTAGGCTATTCCAAATACTCACGAAAAGCAATCACTTCCAGTAAAACTGAACAGCAAGAACACTGCCCTGTCAAAGTGAAATATGGCAAAATGAAATAGGAAATAATAACTTTGGTTTTGTTCCTAGACATATCTGAGGTTTGCCAATAGCTATCAGGAAGTCAGGTAGTGATGTGGTACAAACCCACTAATTTACCTTAGAAGGCTCATTTGGAGTTCATATCTAGTCCTATGTTACATGCTACAAGTAAACTTGATAAACAGAGATGCCCAGAAAAAAACCCCACAAGCACAAAATTGTAATGTACTACCTTGAAATGTCTATTTTTAGTGACTACTGAATACTGGAGATGCCTTTTCTCAATAAAAGCTGCAGTTCACAACCTAGTGTGTTTTGGGCTTTGCAGATAGGCAAAAGACATTTGCAGGGCTGAGCCGCTTTGCCTTGCTGACATTCACAGTTGGCTGGGATTCAGCAACAAGCATTCTTGTACATAATTCCTCTGTGAACATAGATTTTCATAGTAAAAACTGACCAGATCAAATCCACTTGAAGATCTTGCCCTTTTTTTTTTCTTTAATCCATCCAGAGAATGTGCACAGAAGAGAAAGGAAAGGGAGAGACTTGAGAGATGAAAGTAGATTTTAAATGTTAAAATATCCTTCTAGTAGTGAGAAAAGCAATGTTTCTTTCCCTCCTGTGGTTGTATTTTAACCCCATCTCCTATTTAGAAGACAACCACGATTCCAAATTACTGTATGAGATTCCCCCCATTGCTTTTGCTGAAACTTTGCAACTACGCAACTTTTTTCAGAAAATAATGCACAAGTCATTGACAAAGAGACAGCATGACTGCAGTTAATTACTCACTACAGACACAGGGAGGATCCTGAAGAAAAAGGATTATAAACCAAGAAACACATTTTGTACCAAAACAGTCTTTTTCTCTCCTTATTTCTATCCCAGTACTGTGCTATCCAAAAAGATTCTGACAGCTACCCTAGGGGCACTAAGCAAAGAAATTATAAGAAAAAATGCTTTTTCAGGACCTGACATGGGATGCAGTGTTCAGGTGGATTTGCCAGCATACTTCCTAAGCAGAATATGCTTCAGATGCAAAAAACTCTTTCAGTTTTCAATTTTAGGTTTCAGTAGAGCTCCCACACTATGGTAACATTTGAAAAAGGCAATTTGAGTATTCTGGATCAAAATGAAAATTATTTTGAAGAAGTCTCCCCTTGGTCAAAATGCACCTCAAGGCCTCCTCTACACTCAGCATAATTTAGTGGCTTCCTACAAGTCAACAATCCCCAAAAAATAATTTCTTCACCTTTTATTAAATAAGTGTCTCTTTCTTGAAGTCTGCCAGTGCCACAATGGTAAATGTTCTCTGTCCAAAAATTTTCATTCCACATGCCCAAACATCTAGCTCTGCAGCACACTTTGCTCCTCTCCCAAGAGGCACAATCTGGCCCCCTAACCTGCTGTACCTGGAGTACCTACACAGTGCCCAAAATATATGAAAGGACAGACAGAGTAGTTATGCCAGCTGTCACACAGACACATACAATGTCCCAACAGAACCACTGCAATTCACCTCATGAAACTAAAGACCAAATAACAGTAGTCTCATCATGGAGTCAAGCCAAGGTCATCCATATCACTGACTCCACAGTTTGTGTTCTTCTTGACTGCTTTTTGTTATACAGCAATATAAGAAAGCAGGTAGCATTTCCCAGAATCTACTGATGACTAATAAGTAACTAGCTAGCTAACTAGTTATCATAACTACTACTATAGTTATTATAAATATTATAACTACATATAATTATTATTATAAATAACTATAGAGCTAGCCAGCTAGACAGGTACAACAGAAAAGGCTGTATAATGTTTTCCTCAGGTGCTTCTCTGGATAAATTTTCCAGGTAACTGAATGCCTGAAGAGAGAATCTAGATTAGGGAAGCAATCTAGATTAGGTTTAATGTCAATCAAGTTACTGTAGTAAGAGACTTGGGAAGCAATTGAGTGCTCTGATTCCACATAATTTCCACCTATTTGCTTTCATCTCTACATGTAAAGTGCCTGAGCTGCTGTCCATAGTAATTTAATCACCACCATTCCCAACCTTTCATCTAGCCTGAACATTTTATGAGCTAGCTATGGGATTATTTTATGCAGATGTGATTTTCTCTCTCTGCAAGGCAAATGAAAGTGCAAAGTAAATGAATACCTTCATGAAAAACTCTTCTACAAGATCTGCTGCTATTTCAGAAATTGCAATAATTTTCATCTCTCAAAAGAACAAACTGCATCATGGGTTGCTTTATCGCAGGTGATATTCAAGACAACAATGTCTCACGTTGCTGATGGAATATAGTGGTAATATTTGCAAAGTGATTCTAAGTGTGAAACACATTTTAGAAATGTCGAGTTGCTATTGAGAAAAACGGACTCAGAGGTGACTAACAATAAAGTAACTCTATCTTTTCCAAAAGTTTCCAACTGAGGCACAGGCAAAACCCACATTTGGGGTTTTTCCGTCTTGGGTTTTTTTTTTTTTTTTTTGAATAACATCTTGCTCAAACTTTTTGTAGTAATATGACAAAGTTATCTCTAAATTCCAAAAGGAAAAACATCTCTTGGGAAAAAAAGTAACCCAGATAAAAGCATCCTTTTTTGACGTAGTTATTTTCTCCATGGCACTTGTCTCTCAAAGACCACCACATCCAGTCAGTAACTCTGCATACTACTAAATTAATTCAGTGGGCCAGAGCATCTTTGGACAGTACACTGACAATATCAATGAATATTGGAGCAACAGAAGACACATTCTTGTGTTCAGGACTGGAAAGACAGGCATGATTGAGCTCAAAGAAAACTATAGGAAGGAAGCTGATAGTGTCACTAACTAAAACCAATGAAAATACTAAATGGCTTTATTCTCTGTTCCAGCTATAAACAACAGTGCTATATGATACTAATGACACAGTAACACAGTGTTGTCATTTCAGTTCACAAAGCAACACAATTAAGAATATATGTGGTGGTGGAAAAACTGAATCAACTGTGGAAAGTGCTCAGTGAACAGCTTGAATTGACAGACTCACATACTTAACAGCAGATATCTCTAGAGGAGGAGAAAAATGGTGCTAAACATGACTTCAGACAATACTCAGTGTTAACACAGTAAGATTGAAACACAGTTTGCAAATTTATGAGGAAAATTCAGACTCACAGAAACATACACTTCATGTTTTTGCCACTTTTCAACTAATTCAAGAAAATTAAGACCAAACCACCCAGAACCACTGCATACATGAAAGAATTCTAATATAGCTTTCTAGCTTGCTCAGTCTGAAATAGCCCATGGCATACACCTGCATTAAAACCTACCTTTCACAGTACATTAACCTCTGAGCAAAACCAGTTTTAATGCATGGTTTAGAAAATACATAGTAATAATCTCAAACATATCTTCTGGAGAGAATTTAACAATTAAACTAGACATTATTATTAATATCTGCCCATTAGTGAAGCTCCACATGTTGAAGGATGCTGAAACAGGCAGCAACTTTTTAAGTCAATTTTTATTAGATCATTATAGTTACCTCCAATCAGCTCATTGAGATAAATAGATCAGAGAAAAACTGGAACTGGAAAGAATAGGTGGAGTCTAATCCATATCAGAGCAGAATTTAGAGTTAGGCCAGGTTGCTTTAGACCTCGTCCCAAAGAAATTTGAACATTTCCAGGGACTCTGCATGTTTCTATGCCATACTGAGGCTCTGCCTTCAGTGCTTACTGGCTCTCACCATAAAAAATGTTCATAAATAACTCTGTTTTCTGATGTTTGAATGTATAAATATAAAAAATTCTCAAATTCTGGGAGTGTTCAAGGCTGGTTTAAATGGGGCTTCAAACAATCTGGTCTAATAGAAGTTAAAACTTCAGGTATATAGGAATTCAATCTATAAAATGAAAATATCTAAGAAATATCTACCAGTCTGCATTAGGAAGCAATACCAGTTAGATGGCATCTCCTTCTCTGTTTCTTTTAATATTATAGGAAAATATATTAAAAAAAACCCAAACTCAGGAAAAAAAAACTAAAAATAAATAAAATGAAATAGATACCATAAAATATACATAAAAACTATTAATATCAAGGATAAATCTCACTAATGGAAGTTAATTTTTAGTATCCAGAATAATACAGGCCTTGCTAATTTACAAATCTGCATGAGCACTACATTGCTTGGAGAATTGCATACCCTGAAAAAATGAGTATGGTCCAGAACAGCGTATTTGAGTAACTGCAAATTTACTTTGGAAGAAAAGTATTTTTATACAGCAATGTAATAAAATTTATCAAAAAATTACTTCATCTTTCCAGGTGGGCTGGAATTAATTTTATTAATATATCCTTGGATTAATCCCAGAAATTTCTGTGGTGTAAATCTGTCCACTTGATCACTACAAATCTGTGTGTACTCCTGAAAAATGACAGAGTCTGGTTTAATTCTGGAGGATAATCTGTTAGAGACTTGTCACAGCACATTTTGTCAGGAAAGAGCAGTGGGGCACCTGATGCACCTGCTGCCAAAGGCCAGACCCTGGGAAGAGCTCTCCACCACTGCCCAACGACTGCAGCAGAACACAGAAGCACCTTTCTGTGATTCTTCAAGATGCTTGCAAACTCACATGTTTGAAACTCAGGAACTACGCTGCAGACTTGAGAAATTTTCTGTGAAGTGGAATATCTGATTTACTCTGCCAGCTCTGTCTAGGAAGTCTCTCTATTTAAAGACAAACAGTTGAAATTTTATTATAGAGTTTTCAAGCATGTTGTCTCAAGTATTTTGAAACATCTGTCATCTGAATGCAGCTAGCTTCAATAAATACCTAATTATTACTTAGTTCTTTTAAAATCTTATTACCCTGTTCCTCAATTACATGCTTAGGCCCTCTTTTCCTAACTATTACATAAGCTGTTCCAGAGAGACCCTATAATATCAATGCCATCATTTCCAAAAGTTAACCAAATGTAATAACACTTCTTAATAAACAATGTTTTTATAACTGTGGACAGAGCTAAGATTTCTGTAACAAAGACTTTAAAAAACCCTTTTTGTTCTCCTGTGAATTAACCTTTTTAAAGAAATTAACATTTTTATTTTCTTTTAAAGAAGCAGATTTCTTTTTTAATTTTTGTGAGTGTACATCTAAATTGTAATTCTTCTTCACCTTAACTGTAGAAATTCAATTTTGCATTATCTTCCCCAACTCAATATGAAATTTTACTTAACAACAGCATTTCACATAAATTTTAATATTTAATAGGACTCATTGTTTTTCTAGAGATGGTGGGTTTATGCTAAACCTTTAAAATTTCAGAAAAAACAGGCATTAAAATGTTCTTTAAAGCAATGCCCTTTTAAACTATTCCAGGTGACTAACTGAGAGGAGGTACCCAAACTTGAGGAAATCTTCAGTAATTAATGTTCCAGAGCTCAGAGAAACGTTTTCATTGTAGTACAAGACATCTAAGGATGACTTACATTGTGGGAAAGTTGAATAATGATTTCAAAGTTGTAATGGACCAAACACCCTATTTGTATAAATGATTATACTTTCACTGGTGAAATCTGTCTACTTCTGAAGGTGCTGAATTTGGCTGCTGGTCTATAATCAACCAGGCTCCACAGGCACAGACTATTTAACACAGAAAAGCAACAAGCAGAAGCCAACTGCAGACGCTACAGGGTTTTCACAATGAAAGAGAGTCACTAACTTCTCTTTTTGAAGTGCAGTGTGTGATTATAGAACAAAGAGGAAGAGCTATTTGTGGCTTTAAACCTTCAGCAACATTTACAGCAGAGCACAGTGAACGTGAAATATAATAATATTTCTTTGTCACAGATGAGTGCATGGATTTCAAGTTGAAAATACTAGAAAATTAAATTACATTTTTGTGTGAGTTGTGGTAGATCAATTGCAATTCCACTCTGTTGGACATTTAATTGAAGCATGAAATATTTTGGTAAAAATGTGTGAAACTATGGATTCATTTATCAGCCTCCAAATCAGTCCAATACTTTTACAGATTGCCACATAACAAATTCCAGCAAAACAAAACTCCCCTTCATCCAATTCAATGAAATGCAACAAAAACAATAACACCACCACCACCAAAACCCAACAAGCAAAACACCAAACCAAATAACAATATTGTATTTGTAATATTTGCAGCTGATTTATCATTAGGTTTCAAATACATCTAAAATATAGAAGCTGTCACTACCTATGAGTATTTGCACTATAAAATCATAAATCCAAAGTACAAAAGGAAACACTAATACTTCATATTCTTTTCTTTCAAGATGTAATTTTAGGGGAACAAATAAAGCAGTGAATGGTATCCCAAGAATAAATTTCCAGGATAAAAAATTTTATTTCTAGAAAACCAGTATGATAATTTTATTATCTTTAAACCAAACAACGGTAACAGAATGTGCCTATACTGAACAAAATTTGATATATGCAGTCAAAATGTATCATAGTTTTATGTAGAAAACACTCTGAATTTTTAAAAGTATTAATTGATTGAAAAGATAAAAAAAATGGTATGCAATTTTGAGCAATTAAACCATAAAGGGATAGAATAACAATAGAAAAAGAACAAAGTCTGCAGGGCTTTCCAAACTTTTACAGATGAGAAGGACCAGGTGAGTGAGGATCACTTCCCCAAGGTGAGTGAGACCTGTTTGCTTCAGTATCACCACAAACAGGATAGCAGAGAGTTGATGCACACTCATCCGGCATTTTTGGCTTTATTTTATCTAAAATGGGGAAAAGCAGCAGAATTTTATTCCCAGTACATCCATAGCTTTGGAAGATTCAAGTCATACATCCTGTTTCACTGAATGTTTCAATGACTAAAAATGCAATTTTCCTTGTCTAATGAAAATCGGAAGTATCAGTTCAGCTAAATTACACTTTTGGTTATCTGGTATATGTGGTTTAGCACTTAGACCAGTCCTGGAAGTGGCTTTCAAATGGTGCAAGTCTAAACAGCAAAGCAGGCAAGTAGTTTCAGTTAAATTCATATAACCTGCTCCTTCGATTACAGAGTTCTTGAACTATCATGGAATTGTCCAGATTTCATTTTACCAGGGACTTTTACTTCTAACTTATGCACAGATCTGTCACTTATATATGAACCTCAGAATCCATACAATGTTTTTATATAACTGGTCACTGCCACTGCAAAGAATCCTTGAATCAATGCCTCAAGCTGAAGTTTTTATCTCTACACTAGATGTCTGACTTTTTTTGAGTGCTTATCTTTGTTCTAAATTATTACGGTGTGATTTAAATGACAAAAGACTTGGATACAGCAAGCATTGTTTTAAGTCTAATCAGAAACTTTATCTGGGAAAAATCACTTCATGTGTTCTCACTGCAGGCAGCTGGGTACATTGGCCTCGAATACATCTGATGGCCATCTGATGACCTCTGTTAGTAAGTATCAGTATAAAAAACATTTACAATGTATTGTATACAATTATTTATTGCAGACACTGGTAAGAGCTCCCTAGAAGTAATCCTGTAGCAAGTCTCCCAGCACCAGACGCTTGCTCTGCCTCACTACACTGTGTAAGCAGCTAGCTTCTCTAAAGTTCTGTGAGAACAGTCTTTTTCAATCTGGAGTTATGAAAAGTAGCTATAAAATTACTTCCATAACCTTAATAACCTGGCACATGCTGAATGAGGTATGCAGGTGCTGTGAAGCAGGTCCTTGTCAACCACACGAGCTTCAAACAAGGCCAGGTGCAGGGGGTTCTGCACCTGTGCTGGGGCAGCCCCTGCCATCAACACAGGCTGGGGAGTGAACGGATGGAGAACAGCCCTGCCAAGAGCTATCTGGGGTGCTGGTGGATGAGAGGGTAGAGAGGTGCTGCCCAGAAAGCCAATTACCCTGGGCTGCACCCAAAGCAGCGTGGGCAGCAGGGCCAGGGAGGGGGATTCTGCCCCTCTGCTCTGCTCTGCTGAGACCCCACCTGGAACCCTGCATCCAGGGTCCCCAGCACAGGAACGACACGGACCCACCTGTCGGAGTGAGTCCAGAGGAGGGACACAAAAGTTTTTAGAGGGCTGGAGAACCTCTCCTATGAAGAAAGCCTGAGAGATTAGGGATTGTTCAGCCTGGTCAAAAGAGTAAAGGGAGACTTTATTGCAACATCTGAATACTTTAAAAGGAGGCTTACATAAACAAATGGGGACAGACGTTTTAATAGTTCCTGCAGTTATAAGACAAGGAGTAATTGTTTTAAACTAAAGAAGCATAGATTCAGGCTAGATATAAGGAAGCTTTTTTCATGATGAGGTTAGTAAAAAAAATAGAACAGGTTTCTCTGAGTGATTATAGATTTCCTATCCCTGGAAACATTCAGTGTCAGTTTGGACAGGGCTCTGAGCAACAAGATGTAGCTGAACCCACCCCTGCTCACGGCAGGGGCTTGGAACAGATGATCTTTATAACTTCCTTCCAGCCTTTACCATTCTATGGTTTGATAATATGACTGATACACTGCAAAATATTAAGAGACAGATTCAACATGTTTCAATATTGCCATTTTATATCTTAATGTGGTAGTGAGTAAAAGAAGAAATGTTAGGGACATTAGATATCACCTGCACAGATTGTTTTTAGCTGAAGCAGTAAGATATGTCAATCTCCCCCTCTCTTTTCCTTCTTCTTGTCCCTTTGTGTTTTTCATCAACCGCCTTGCCCAGCAGCTACTTCATAAATGCATGATTCTAAAAATTCTTTCTGACATCTGTTTCCAATTCATCTTTGTTCATGCCCTTTTCAAGCTCCATATCCTATCATCAGTACATTGGGCCCAATTCACCCCTGATGCAATAACCTAGGCACTGGCTCTAGGGATGGTTTTGGTCTTGTCTATTCAGAGGGTTAATTTCTATCTAAGCTAGTTAAAATGACTTTTCAATGCAATTCCCTTTTAACTGTCATGTTCTATAAGATGCAAGTCATGTTCTATAAGATCTACAGATACTTCTATAATTTCCATTTACTCCGAGGACCACTTCTATGGCTTTTATAAAATGTTTCTGCTTCACGCTGCACTTCTTCTATTTGAAATCCCAGTAATGCTCTTAGCTTTCCTGTGGTTGTATTAGTCATAAAAGTTCAAAAGAAAACTTCCTATTTAGTCAAAGGATTTCCAGGCATTATGAGAATAATAAAAATAATTTTAAAAATAGCACACATACAAAGATACAGAACTAAAACAAATGTCCTCTGCCCATTCCTTGAATATTCAATTGAAAACCAACGGATGTTAAATGTTTTATCATTTTTTCTCATGTGCCTTTCAGGGAAGAAATTTTGTGAACAAGTCACTTAGAGATTACCCATAATCCTAATCTAAAGTGGGATGTCAGACCATGATGATGAAGTCAGAATATTTTCTGGGTTAGCTTGTTCTTGCATTCTTCTTTCTTCCTTTTTTCTTCACCTCTACTTCACCCTCTGCTTTCCATTTCAGTGTGGTCCTTCCTTTTACTGCCTCTTAATCCTGCTTATCCATCTTCTCCAAAGTTCTCCCCTTTTCAGCCCTGCAATGGAATGGCATGGCTTTGGCAATGGCATTTGGCCACGTAATGGTGTTTCTGAGCTGTAATTTAAGGTTTGGGCCTTTGGAAGGGGGGAGTAGGTAATAACTTCCTAGGGCTCTCTGCAGTACTTGCTACAATCAGCAGCCCCTTAACAAATGTAACTCTCAACAATGCCCGAGGTTCCAACATCTGATGCTTAATAACCTTTGACAGGTATTAAAGGGACTCAAATCATAACTGCCCAATAAAATTTTATGTCTTAAAAAGGGCAAGAAATAACAGCATAAGCTTGCAGTTGTTTGCTACAACATTGTTATGTACAGATACGCACACAGAGAAATGCTTATAAATGTTTCTAAATTTTTCATGTTTGAAACAGTGGCAAGCTCCTCCATTCAAGTTGGAGTTTTGGCTTTTTAAAATAAATTATTAAAGCATAATTCTAAAATTATGTGCCTAGAAAGAAATTTCATATTTTGAAAGCTTGACCAGAGGAACGTTCTTTCCTAGTTTTTCCACTGCTCTGTTAACAACACTTAAATATTTGCTTCCATATAAATACGGGCATGCCATAATAACTGAGGGAAATAAAATAGTTTTAAAATTTTAGCACTAAGCTAAAATACTTGCTACTGACTGTGTTGAAAAAGCTTCTAATGCAAAATGAATGTGGCACCTGTATAGTTTGGAGAGCCAAAAAGCTCTCTGACAGTATGCAAAAATGATGAAAATGGGTATGGAAAATTTCTGGGGTTTAATACCTGCAGTCACTTTAAGCTCTTGGGTTTGGAAAAGCATTAATAAGAAATGAGAAATGACCAAAACACTTCTCCAAAGGAAAGAGGCCAAACTAACTTTTCACTGTTGTGCATCACAAGAAACAGATGGTAAGTGATAAACAAGTTACCAGAATAAATTGGACCCATACCAAGAAACTAGGGAGTAAAGTGAACCAGTAAATCCTATGTCCCTGTGGCACATGTTCTGTTCACCCACTAGATGCATTTCTGTCCCTTTCAGTTCCTTCTTCAGAAATAAGTCAGGGAAAATGTTTTCTAATCATCCTTCCCCTGCATGCTTCGTCATCTCTTTACACTTCACTGCTGCCTGCCTTTAGGTGTATTCAATTTGCCCAGAAATTAATTCTTCTGAGTCCATGCTGTAATTTATTACCAGTCTTCACAAAAAAAAAGCTGTGAGGAAGATTAGGTCTACAATGGATAGCTACATTAACAATATAACATTGTTTATAAATGAAATTTGTAACCAAAAATCATGTGTTCTGCTTGCTTATATTCAGTGCAATTTGTAAGATTCCTCTGAAGATACATAAAACTGACCTCAGATCCCTTATTCAGAAGAGGCAGCTCTGGTTCTACCACAGATAAGAGATTATACAGTATATAATTTCATAATCAAACAATACATACACTGAAAGTTTTCTGAAAAATTAGTTCCTGTGCTGTGATCCTTCTATTTTGTACTTTCAACATAAAATAAATTGGAATTGTTCTTTTGACACAGAATAAAATAAACATGAAATTGAAATGTGAAGAAACTTGAAACAATGAAAACAGATCACAGCATGTGCCACTGCATTCAAGGTCTATGCTGTGGATACATTTAGAGCTTGGGCCTGGAGAAGAAAGTCCAGAGAAGGTAGGCCAGCCCCTTCCAATTTCCATGTTGCACCAAGCCACAGAGATGGCATCAGGCTCATGTTAATGAGAGTGCCCTTTTTTGCCATCACACAAGTACCTAAGCAAATCTGGATGGGAAGAAATGCTGAACATGCATTGCACTCCAGCTGCTGTGACCTTCACCTGGGCCAGGCTTGGGCAACAGATCAACTCTACCAAGGTAGTGCCAGGCAAGTGAACACGAGTCTCTTGGTAGGCTGACCTCAGCTGGCCACCAGGTGCCCACCAAGTCACTCTATTGCTCCCACCCTCAACTGGATGGGGGGACAAAACATGACAAAATGCTAACACACAAAAAGATAAAGACAGGGAGATCCTTCATCTATCACCATCACAGGCAAAACAGACTCGACTTGAAAAATTTGATCTACTGCCAAATCAAAGGCCAGAGTGGAATAATGGGAAATAAGGACAACATGTTATCACAGATGGGCACCAACATTATTGTCAGCTCAGCTTTGGTCAGCAGCAGATAGATCCATCTTTGAGAAAATGGCTTTGTCTGACATGGGGACAACTTCTGGCATCTTGTCATAGATGACAACCCCTCCCCTTTGCCACATAAACTGAACATATGCAGTTACCAGCCTATCTAAATTTGGAACCCTAGGAAATCTGCAAGTTTGCTTGTCCAAGTCTGTACCCAAGATTACAAATCACTGCCTGGCAAAAGCAAAGAGCACAGCAGTGTTCTGAATCTGTCTTCTATTCCCATGCACCAGTTTCTACAAAATGAAAATGCAGGACATGTAGGTCATAGTTGACCATGTGTGATCTTATCAACACAACTCGGAGACCATCTTCCACCACACAGCAAAGACTCACAGGGTAGATTAGAGAACAAACAAATCACAGAATTCCAGAATGGTTTGTGCTGTAAGGGAACTCAAAGATCATCTACTTCTAACTCCCCTGCCATAGACAGGGACACCTCCCACTAGACCAGGTTGCTCAGAGCCCCGTCCAACTTGGTCTTGAACATGTCTGAAAATGGGGCATCTACAACTTCTCTGAGAAACCCATTCCAGTGTCTCACAACCTCACAGTAAAGAATTTCTTCCTAGTATCTAATTTAAACCTACTATCCTTCAGTCTGAAGCCATTCCCTTTTGTCTCGTAATAAGTCCTTCTCCAGGTTTCTTACAGGCTCCCTTCAGGTACTGTAAGGCTGGAATTAGGTCACCTCAAAGCCTCCTCTTCTCCAAGTTGAACAATCCCAATTCTCTCAGGCTTTCCTCTTAGGAGAGGTGCTCCATCCTACTAATTATCTTGGTGGCCCTGTTCTGGACTCCAACAGGTCAATTCCTGTGCTGGGGACCCCAGAGCTGGATGCAGGGTTCCAGGTGGGGTCTCACCAGAGCAGAGCAGAGGGGCAGAATTCCCTCCCTCCCCTGCTGCCCATGCTGCTTTGGATGCAGCCCAGGACACGTTTGGATTTCTGGGCTGTGAGTGCTCATGGCCAGGTCATGTCCAGCCTCTCACCCACCAGCACCCCCAAGTCCTTCTCGCAGGGCTGCTCTCGATCCCTTCATCCCCAACCTGGACTGATAATGGAGGTTGTCCAAACCCAGGTGCAGCACCTTTGCACTTGGCCTTTTTGAATCTCATTAAGGTCCTGCAGACACACTTCTGGAGCTTATCCAGGTCCTTCTGGATGGCATCCTGTCTTCAGGAGTGTCACTGCACCACTCAGCTTGGTGTCACCTGCAAATTTGCTGAGGGTGCACTCGATCCTTTCGTCTATGTCATTAATGAAGATGTTAAATAACACTGGTCCCAGCACAGACTCCTGAGGGCACCACTTGCCACTGAAGTCCACTGGGACTCTGAGCTATTGACCACCACCCTCTGGATGTGACCATCCAAACAAATCCTTGTCCATCTAACAGTTGACCTGCAGAATCCATTTCTCTCCCATGTAGAGAGAAGGATGTTGTGGGGGTCCATGTCAAAGGCCGTACTGAAGTCCAGATAAAAGACATCTTACAACTGATGCAGCCACTCCATCACAGAAGGCCACCAGGCTGGTCAGGCAGGACTCACCCTTGGTGCAGCCATGCTGGCTGCATCAAATCACCTCTCTGTCCTCCATGTGCCTTAGTAGAGCTTCTAGGAGGATCTGTCCCATGATCTTCCCTGGCACAGAGGTGAGACTGACAGGCTGGTACTTCCCAGGGTCCTCCTTTATACCCTCATTAATGACAGGTACAGCAACCATTTCTCCTGTCACCAGAGACTTTACCTGGCTGCTATGAGTTTTTTAATTTTGTCAAGAGTGGCTTGGGAACTCCATCAGATAATTCCCTCAGGAGTCAGGAAAGCATCTCACTGGGTGTCCGAGATTTACATATATTTAAATTCCTCAGATGGTCATGAACCTGTTCTTCACTTAAAGTGGAAGGGACTTTGTTCTCCCAGTCTCCATCCTGCTGTCCATCCAGTTGAGACTTGTGGGAAGAGGGGTTGCCAGTGAAGACAGAGGCAAAAAGTTGTTGAGTACCTCAGCCTCCTTGAGTACCTGGAGTACCTCCTCCTGAAGAACTGATGTACAGTTCATAGTTTTTCCAATCAATATAGATGAATACAAGTTTGTCTTATCAAACAGACAATTTCAAGTTAAACAGAAAGCTAATACTATAGCTTTCTGCTCTTAATAATTTATAATATGTACCTTTTTTCCTAGAATTTTATGGCACTATGATAAAGCTCCCTGATTTGTATTTCCAACATTAAAGCTTCCACTCATAGATCAAATTTTCCTTGAAAACACACCACAAAGCACAGGTGCTGAATGCTCATGAAATATTCATTTAAACACGATTTAAAAGATTCATTGCATAATTTGAGAGACAAATAATTAATGTCCTGTATGCACGGTTAATGAGTGATCAAGAAAGAAAATTGTTAAAAACATACTAGTATATATAAATGCTTTTCTAATAGTTTTCCTGCCTCAGTCTGTGAATTCAGACAAGATCAACAGTGAAGCTTAAGTTTGTTACGCTGGCAGTCCTCTTTCTAGAAATCAACAAGTCAATTTATTTAAAACCTCATTTCTTATCCCCCTAGCCTTGAAATAAATGAACCATATCTTCTTACAGTCGGAGCTGAGTATCAAAAATAAGAAGTGGATGAAAATAAGCAATGTGTGTAAAAAACACATTAGTACCAGAAAAATTTAAATGTTGTGCCTTAGGTTTATATGTGTTTACTATTCTGCTGCAACACTTTCCTTGTTTAATTCTTGTTCTGCCTAAGTAATACAATTCAGGCTTTAAATGATGTTTCCCACTTGGAGACTTACTCTTAAGTGTGTGTGTGTGATCAGAATCCACCTCAGATTACAACAAATTATAAACTACTTGGAACAAAGTCCTCCATTTTCTATACTTTTGTGCTGAACACTGGCATAATTGGCCTGCTGTGACAAGTTCAAACCTAAATGACAACAAACCAAAATACATGTATTTTAAGACCTCTAACAAGACAAAGCCAGTGTTGGCTGCTGGCTTTCAGACATAGACACTTCTTATATTTTTAAATTATTTTCTCATCCCTTCTGGCCACAAAGACATTATATTCTTTTCACACAAATAAATAATAATTTACTCAAGAAATTGTAACAAAAGATTTTGATAATTAGAAAAATGTGTTGTACTATCATAAAATAAGGACTATTTTTATAGTATTTACAGCTCTTTTGCAAGTTTTGGCAAACCCCAAGTTAAAATTGTTTTCAAATAACACAGCTGGTCTCCAAGCAGAGTCCAACAACAAGTCTGCAAGTTAGACATGATCTTAAAATACTACTCTTGTACTTTAAAATGAGGTCATGACAGGGAAAAAAAATCATCAGTCTCTAATCATCATCTCATCAGGATCATATTCAGTTGTATATACAGATCTGAAATATATAAATTACAAATTATGTATTATCATAGCTGTATTTCCTCACTTCTTCAGTAGATGTGATTACTGAAACGGTTAAAGACATCTATTTCAGAGTGATATACTTTATCAGTAACATTATGACTGAGCTTACAAAATTATTTTAAATACATTAATAAAAATTCTGAATTTATTATGAAAAAAATATTTTGGGTAATGAAAACAAATGCACCACAAAAATCTGGCCTACTGGCTTACCCAAGCTTTCCTGTAGAGACTCATAACCAGTGCTATGAATCAGTCACTAGGTCAAGGCAGAAACATACATATGACATTCTACATAAGCTGTTTGAAGAGTCTTACAATTTCTTTTTGTAAACCTTGAACTCTTTTTGTCAGAACTCATGGGAGCCCTGAATCTTTATCAGATGAGTCTCTTTTTCACCCTGTTCAGTAATTATTGATATATGCTTATCAAAATTCCACTGTATTGTTTTGTTGATTGTTACTTTCCTTTTTTTTTGTACATCGGTTTTTCACTAACTAGTATTTCAATTGTCAGAGTTTCTCAGAAGGTAAAAATGTGAGCATTAATAATGTGTTCAAAAATGCTAAAACATATTGTGTTTTATATCACAAAGAAATAAATTTTTTTTCTCTCTCTTTTCTTTCTTTTTTTTTCCTGGTTGGTTGGGTTTTATGGGTTTGTGTTTTGTTTTGATTTTGGTGGATTTTTTCTGTTTGTTTGTTTTTGTTGGTTGGGGTTTTTTTTTGTTTGGTTTTTTTTTTTTTTTTTGGAACACAAAATGGATGACTAAAAAGAGAAAAGTAAGAATATACAACTTCCATGTCATACTTGCTTGGACAAAAATAAAAAAAACCCCCCAGAAATAAAAAAAGTCCTTAGCAGAGAAAAAAAGCTTGACTACTATCTTATTAATGCAAATGAGAGTGGTGTTTTTCCCTGTTGTAAAAAATCCATTTGTGTTTCATTCATATCTGCAAGGATTATGCTTTAGAAAATAAACATTCACTAGAAGCTCCTCTTTACGTATTTCTCACTTTTCCGGTTATTATGACAACTCTGTGCAGAAATGTGTTATAAATGTCTCAGAAATAGGATGCTAGATTTCCTTAATTCTTATGAAAAGGTCTATTTTACTAAAAGGATTCATTAAATCACATCATAATACCACCCAGAAACTTATTTTGATTATATTTTGTCCTTAGTTATTTTAGTGAAGGCCAGCAACATATTTGAAACATATCTAGGTGTGTATACATGAAAACACTTCTCCTGCATTCTTTTCACACTTTGTAGAAACAAGCCAGGTCAAGCAAAAACCCACATCTCTGTGACAAGGTTGATTCTTTTTCCACTCTCCTCTTTCACAGTCTGACTGACTGATTTTGGGGATGAACATGGTTTCAGACAACCTGGACCACTCAACTGGTTCACTGCTGCATTGCAAAAAATACTTGTAGTTGACTTATTACAGGGATGATGCAGGAATGATCAGCAAAGGTGGGTTAGGATGTTTTTCCCAGAAACAGAGCAGGGTTAAATAAAGTTACATCAGCACTGGAATTTGAAGAGTATTTGTTTATGGCTGCATCTATTGATCCTGAGATCAATACCTGCATAGCTGAGAAGCACTTCTGCTGCCAAAGGATTTGTCATTACAGTTGATCTAGATTATGCTGTTCTGCTGTAGATTTTCCACATAGATACAGAAATATGGTTTGTTCTGAAATCATAATTCTAGATGGTAGAGAAGCACTTCCATATATATTCATAAAAGCCATCCAACACATTCCTTTCAAGTCACCATATAAGTAGAAGAATTCATTAACACTCTGAACAATTTGTACTGAGTTGTGCCTGTCTATAAAAAAAAAAGTTTGACATTTTAATTTTTTCATTGCTTCTGGCATGCTTAACTGATTCTTTTCATCTCTTCTCTCTGTCAAGTACAAAACTGCACCTGCTGGCTACATCAGAAAAGCATATTTTTGTCTGTCTTTTAATGAAAGGTGTATCAGTTCTTTCAATGGCTAACAGTGAGCATTAGAGTAAATTACTTTGCCTTGCTGCTTATGACTGTAGTATTTCCCTTAGACTTAGTGTGTCTCCTTTTTAGAGAAATCTAGAATTAATTCAAAGACTTCATATTGTGGATTACTGACTACTTTTCCAAATAAGTTCTCCTCACTGTGAAGAATTTTAATCTTATTTCTAGTCTGACTTTTTAACTAAGACAACAATACCTATGTTTTTTTGCAATATTAATGGGTCCTCTGCTGTCGGAAACATTATTTCCACTGAATTAATGAATAAGCTCCCTCTAAACATTTAATCATTTAAGTTAAAGCAAATAATATACAGAAATTTTTAACTTTCAGTATGAAATTACTTTTCTGTTTTCTGAATTTGGAATTTTCACTTTTTTTTAAGATCAATTATATGAAAAATACATTTTCCAGTAACAGCTCACTAGATCTCGGCACTTTTAGGCACTGCTTGTGAGGGGGCTAACCCTGGCTGGATGAAAACCTATGAAAGATGCTCTATCACTCCCTCTCCTCATCTGGACAGGGTAGAGAAAACATAACAAAAGGCTCATGAGTAGAATCAGGTAAAGGAAGAGACCCCCTCACCAGTTACCATCACAGGCAACACAGACTGGATTTGTAGAAATTAATTTATTACCAATCAAATAAGAGTAGGAAAATAACAAATAAAAACTAAATATTTTTCCACTTCTCCCTTCTTCATGGGTGCTATGTCACTCCTGACTTCTCTACCTCTTCTCCAGGCTAAATAACCCAAAGTCCATCAGTCTTTCCTTGTAGGGAAGGTGCTCCATCCCTCTGGCCAGTGTTGAGGCCCTTCTCTGGACCTGCTCCAATAGATCCATGCCTTTTTCACTCTGAGGACTCCAGAGGCAGATGCAGTACTCCAGCTGGGGTCCCACCAGAGCAGGCTAGAGGAGGAGAATCACTTTCCTTAACCCGCAGGTTACCCTTTTAATGTGACCAGGACACAGCTGGCTTTCTGGGCTATGCACACACATCACCAGCTCATGTCCAAACTCTGAACCCTGAGTCCCCACTAAGTCCTCAACAGGGCAGCTCTTGATCTGTTCACCCCCCAGCCTACATGGATACTGGGGGCTGACATGACCCAGGTGCAGCACTTTGCACTTGGCGTTATTGAACCTCATCAGTTTCCCATGGACCCCCTCCTCAAACTTGTGCAGGTCCCTCTGGATGGCATCTTGTCCTTCAGGAGTGTCACTTCACCACTCAGCTTGGTGTCACCTGCAAACCTGCTGAGGGTGAACTTGATCCCTTCATCTATGTCATGAATGAAGATGTTAAATAACTGCTCCCAATACAGACCTCTGAGGGCACCACTTGCCACTGGTCTCCATCTGTACATCAAGCTGTTGACCAGTTCCCTCTTATTTGGATGTGACCATCCAAATAATTCCTACTCCACTAAATAGTCTATCCATATCTCTCCAATTCAGAAAGAAGGATGTTGGAGAGAACTCAGTCAAATGCCCTACAGGAGTCAGGTAGATAATGTCTGTAGTCCTTCCCCTGCCCACTGACATAGTCTCTGCATTGTAGAAGATCACAAGTTGGTCAGCCATGCTGACTGTCTCAAATCACCCCCCCTGTCCTCCATGTGCCTTAGCAGAGCTTCTAGGAGGATCTGTCCCATGATCTTTCCAGGCATGGAGGTGAGATGGACAGGTTGGTAGCTCCCAGGCTTTTCCTTTCTACGCTTTTTAAGATGGGTTGGTTAAATGTTTCCCTTTTCCCTGTCACCTGGGACTTCCCCTGACTGCCATGACTTTTTGAGTATCATGGAGAGTGGGTTGGCAACTACAGCAACCAATTCCCTCAATACTCTGGAATGCATCTCATTGGTTCCCATAGACTTACATACATTCAGGTTCCTTGGGTGCTCACAGACCTGATCCTCATTTACAGTGTGATGACTTAGCTTCCCCTGCTGTACATCCACTTGAGAATTGTGGGAAGAAAGGTAGCCATTGACCGAAGTGAAAAAGTTTAGTGCCTCAGCCTTCTCCTTGTCTGCTGTGACCAGTTTGCCAGTCTGTGCTCAGCAGGGGCTATATACTTTCTTTTACCTTCCTTTTCTGTCTGATTAACCTGTTGCCCTTATTATTCTTTGCATCTCTTGCCAAGCTCAGCTCCCTCTATGCCTTGGTCTTCCTGGCCTCGCACCTACACAACTAAGCAATGTCTCCCTAAAATCTTCCCAGGATATCTGTCTCGGCTTCCATTATCTCTGTATTTCCTTCCTTTTTGTTCAGCCTGCAGTTTTTGATTCATCCATGCTGACCTCTTGCTCTGCTTTCCAGATTTCTTAGATCTGGAAATCCCCAGTTCTGGGGAATGAGAGCTCCTGTGCTCCATGGATAGATCTTCTAGTCCTGTTCTGCTCCCTTGTCCCAGTTTCCTAGGCGTGCCCATTGATTAACTTCTCAAAGAGCTGAAATGTTGATTTCCTAAAAATCAAGGTGCTGACTTCATCTTCCCCTTCCCATGATTGGTACTGAATTCCCTACCAACATGCCTCACCTTCACAGTTGTCCTTATACAACTGATATGAGGCCCTGGGATCTATGGACCAGAGAAATGAGAATTAAGCAGGGGTTAAGGTTCTTCTGGGATGGAGGGGTTTGCCTAGGGCAGGGCAGCATACCATGACTTCCTGAATTAAGTAAAAAGAATTCTCCTCCTTTTGAGAGGAATGGAGGGCCCAATATGCTGACCAGACCCAACCCACAGGGAGGTGTGTTGCCCCCCTGAGGCCCATGTAAGAGACATCATCAAGAAACAACCCAGCCTGGTACAACCCACTGATTAGCAGCCTCTACTGGCTTTTCAGGTAGGCAGCAAGGAAATCCCATCAAGAAGGCTTCAGAGAGTCAAGCAGGTCCTCAGGGCCTTGAGACAACTGGTCAAGGGATCTGGAGTACAAGTTGTGTTCTCTCTGTCCCAAGAGAGAACAACCCAATTTGCAGGGAATGATGGGGTAAGAAACAGGAAAATCATGAAGAGTAACACCTGGTTTAGAGACTGACGTGACCAGTAGAATTTTGGGGGTTTTGATTACAGTTCAGTTTATAGAACACCAAGCCTATTGGCAACAAATAGGGAAAAAGGATCTTAGCTCAGGAGTTTCCAGGACTTGTTCAGAGAGCTTTAAACTTGATTTGAAGGGGTATAGGGACATAAACAATTTTTTAACTCCAGTATACAATCATCACTGTATTTGCAGCAAAGAAAAACCAAAATATTCTGTAGGCATTAGAGATTTATACAAAAAGGCACTATCATAATGTTCTGGTTTTCACATGCTAGTTTATCCAAGAAGGAGACCAACAGACACAACTTTTACTTAGGAAAATCAATGCTGAACTGGAAAGGAAATAAATACTTCTATGAGAATTTCTGTCACTGACCGTCTTTTTCTTTGCCTCTTAATTTAATCATTATATTAATCTCATCACTCAAGATTTTCAAGATAATGATAAGAATGATGAGATGATAAGAACCCTATGTAAAGAAAAACAAAGCTCTCATATTGATGTTATTATCATCATGTAAGCATCACTGAGGAATACACTTAAACACATCTGTTGAAAATTCTTTTTTTCATAATTTGCCTAATATTTTCCCTTCTTATGTAATTTTTCCATTGTTGCTTGCCAGATTGCCTAAGAAGTTATTCAAAATATCAGACAAACAACATCTAGAGACAGCTGTGATATCAGAAAGCTCTTACAAAAACTTTTTTTTTCCATGAATATAATTTACAAACAATAATGAGATAGATTATGCTAAGTTCCTTAAAGAATCATAGTATACACATCCAATATTTCAGGAATTAAAAAAAAAACCTCTTGTCATGAGGAGAAGGTGAAGCAATTCCTGGACATTCACTCTATCTTTCCCAAGCAAGGCAGCAGAATGATCCTGGTTTTACTCATTCCTCAAAGCACTGCTCTTGGCTGGCTATCGGGTGCAATTTATGTTCTACTTTTTTCTTACTCGTCTATAAAAACCATTTTCATGCAGCAAAAGATACATAGTCCTGCAATAACAAACCCAGTCCCTCGAAGTATGAAAAGTTCTAGTCTACCTTCATCATACCTGCATGAGGATTCTCATCTTATTTGTCTAACCAGGAGAATGACTACCTCAAAAGTAAGAAAACCTCTGCTTCAAAATTTCTACAGATTTAGCATTACAAAAGACTGGGCAACTTAAATACAGCCATGTTTCACCACTGAAATAACACAGCTCAGCTGATGAACACAGTGATGGTGTAATTTCTTAACAAAACTGTCCCACCACGTAGCAACAAGAACATTGCCACACATGAAAAAATGCGAGGGCACAGAGAACAGGAGCAGACTTGCACCGGTTGCCTCGAGCAGGGGCCTCTCTCCTGCAGCAGGATACATGGTCAGCTCCATCTATCCCAGCAGCTCCAGTCTAACAATAGAGCTCTTTGACCAGAATGAGCTAGAGACATATCAAATCATTTAAGAACAGAAATGAAAGTCAGCTTGCTTGTGCTCCCCCGAGCTATCCCAAGATGGATTACTACAAATCCCTTGCCAAAATTATGACTGATGGAGAAACTTGCTCTGTTGGACTATTTACCACCATACAACAGGCGATTGAGGCAAAATCCCTGCTACTTTTTCCCAACTAAAAACCATCAACATGTAACTGCTACCAAAGATGAGGCTGTACTGCAGTTTGCATGCACTGCTCCACAGGATACTGAGCCAGTAACACCAGCACTGCAGCTGCTGCAGCTGCTGCTTCAGTTGTGGTCTGTGCTAATACGGACAGAGAAATTTTAGGCTGCAGCATGTAAACATTGCATGAGATATATCACAAATATCCCTTCAAAATACAACGTGTTTATACAACAGATGCCAGATATTTTTCCACTTTGAGTATTCTAGCAATTGTACTTAGCAAGGTTTACCATATACATTTCTACCAAATGTGCCTTTGTGCACACCTCACTTGCAAGACCTTTCTGCACCTGTGAGCATTATGCTTTCAGTATTTTTACTAGTTTGAGCAGTGGATAGGTATTTTGCTTCTAAACACACACATACAGCCCCTGAAAAAGCATGGCTCACAGCATATATACAAACAGAGTGTGAGAAATGCTGCCCCTGCAAAAATACGTGCCCAATACTCATGCCTATTTCAAGACTACATCAGACAAGTGACACAGCAACCACAGTATGATTTTGTATGCACACGTAAAATTACTGTTTGTGGCATTACTGAAAGGAAAGCCGTAATTAGAACATGGAAAGAAAAAGATCTGAGCAAACATCCATATACAAATCTCTCTGGCAGTTAAAGAACTCACACTGCTCTCTGCTTCAAAATCAATAAACAAGTTATCTGAAGAAAGCTAATAACAAGAGTTGTAGCGTACTTGTCTTATTTCACATCATATTTTACATAAAGTATTGATTTAATAATAAAAACGTCGATGAAGATTTGGAATTTTTTCTTGTTTTTAAGAAAAATGGACGATGTGATGAAAGGTGTAACAACTCCTGATGACAAGAGAGAAGGAAGAACAGTAACTTTTACCAGGTGGTAGAAAGATCCATGATCTCTTTGAAGATTCCTACCTTACGTACTTCAAAAGGATTGTTATTGG
The DNA here is from genome assembly GCA_013398275.1 of Promerops cafer. Taxonomy (NCBI): domain Eukaryota; kingdom Metazoa; phylum Chordata; class Aves; order Passeriformes; family Nectariniidae; genus Promerops; species Promerops cafer. The sequence goes on from VZSE01006618.1 coordinate 1,191,555, forward strand.
ATTTTACTCTCCTAGTTTTCCTTTCTTGCAATGCATTCATGTGTTAGCTTTTTTAATGAATGCCATTATTACAAATTAAGTAATTTTAATTTCTTATTCTAATTTTCTTAAGCATGTCGCCTTCATTAAATTGATGGAAACCACCTTCCCATATTTGCATTTGAGAAGTCTAGATCTGGTCAGTTCAGATTTTAAAATACTTAGGGAATCAAAGCTAGACAGCAGACTGATGTGATGGCAAACACTGAATTAAAGCTCTGACTACTGTTACTGGACTTCCAATTTTTTCGGGTATTAACATATTTGCAAAACACTAAATGTAATCTCAGACAGCATTACATTTACATTACAAATGAGGACAACTCCTGTCCAGTTCTGTTTAGTTTATTGGGTTTTCCTCAGTAAGGTGTGAAGCATACTGTTTTGTAGGTGTTCAAAAACGCTTCACAGTCTTCACAGTCCTAATATAAATGAAAAAAAATACAGCTAGCTGAATACTCTTTTGCATTTGTTGTTATGCCATTTCTATTAGCAGTTTCCAAACAGTGCTGCAAAATGTAAAGTTAATTGTTTCCCACATTTTGCAAGTTTGCCTGTTTTAACCTTAATTTTATTCTGACACATTATTAATGTGAAATTATTACTCTGACAAAAATGCCTTACAATAGGACACAGGCCAGAGACATTCTCATTAAAACATAATTGATTCAATGTTTGTACTATGATTTAACAGAGACCTTGTAATATGCTGTATTAGAGAAAGCCTGGGTTGTCAAACTTTGCAGAAAAACAATGTTTTTCCATCACATTTTGAAACTGCATTTCTGGCTGAAGATAGCATTGCATTTGAAAAGCTGCATCTTTTCATGGCACAGCCACATCATATGAAGATATTCAGGAGGCGTGGGGAAAGAGACAAGAAAGCAATTCTGAAGGAGAAGACAAAGTACAACATATAAGATGTTGGGTACGGAAACTGAACATTAACTGCGGAAACTTGGATGCTGTTTAAGCTTTCCAGAGCTAAGAACTGTAACAAAACTGAAATTTACATGTATATCAATGCACATCCACTGAGTACAGCATCCAGTTTGGAGGTGCTAACATGTTCATGAGACTCTGACAAGCCCAGAGGAGAAATGCTGTGCTCTGCTGTCAGACGTGAGCTCATACGAAAAAATTAAGCCAAGTGAAGTAACACATATGCACCAAGCCATAACCCCCTAAAATTACTCAGTGTTATTTTCGTGAATATTTTATGTGCAATATTTAATTTGCATAATCTTATTTCTTGTACACAGTAGCTTGTTTAAGAATGAAAAAAATTACTAAGCTAGCTCATAACAGGTTTATGATCTGTATAGCAGTGACAAAGTAAGGACAGCAGGAATTTTCTTTTTAAAAAAAAAAACCTACAGCTGTGCAATATGGGTATGTAGTTTCCAATGTATGAGCAAGGGAGGTGCTGTGGAGTCCCAGCATGTGAGCAGAATCCACCTGCCAAAATCCTGATTTGGGCAGCAAAGATCTTGCACAGATGCAGAAGGAGTTACTGTCTACTGCTGCAAGTGCCTAGACTTTCTGCACTTGGCAACAGCTCTCGTGGGACCATGTACAGTCAAACAATACCAAATGTAAAGTGCATCATGAAAAACACATCGGAGGCATGAGGGGAAAGCACGATTAAGAATTTAGCATGATTTCCTTTCTTTGCCTTTTATGCAGGGAATACTTCAGGAAGCTTTAGACCCTGGATGTGTATTTGCACAAAATAAAATATTTGCTTACTGCAAAGGTTTACAAACAGTAGTCATCTGAAGAGACTTTTGTTACAATTATTCTTATTATTTTGGTTTAAATACTAGAATACGTATACAGGGAAACATAACTATCTTTTAAATACCTATTACTAGATGTAAATAGAAATTAAAATTTAAAATCTGTTTTGTCTGTTTTTTTGTTTTGCCATAAAGTACCTTTTATATTTCAGCTGAAATAAGCATACTTTTTAAAATATAGCATGTGCTGTTGTCCACTGAGATTATTTTGGCACAAGTTTTGTAAATAACAGATTTATTATCAGATTTTCTTCATTGAATGGATGTTTTTTTAAACTCTAAGACCCTGCAATTGTCTTTGTGAGAATAAAAGGATGTTCTCTCATAAAATAATTAAAAACACTGAGGACTTTTTTTCAACTAGTAAGAATATTAATTGGGTTCACCATCAAAATGTGATAACATGTAAAATATCTTGTTTTGCATGTTAATGCTCCATAATTGCACAGAGCTTTTCAACTTCAAAGCTCTTTACATGAATTAAGTGGATGTCCCTGGAGGCCTTAAGCAACATTTTCTTTGCCTTCAAAAAGAAGATTTGCACCAGAGAAAAGCTTTGTACAAAACACAGGACTGAGCTTTGTTTTTTCAGTCTACTGCCATTGCACAGTGAGATAAAATATCACTACCATTTTGCAGATGGAGAAAAAAGGGGAACTTAATGGGGCCATCCCTGCTCCTCTCAAAACTCTGTACTTTACATCAGTAGTGATGCACAGAGACAGTTAGCAACAACATGCAGCTCAGTTTTCCAGAGCCACGCCAACAGACATTTCAATTATTTCTTTACTTCCCCACCAAAGACCAAGCTGCTGAGAGTCCAGTGATTACCTCCTACTGCAGCCACTCCACATATAGAGTGAGTTTGCTCAAGCACTCAGGAAGAGAAAAAAAACATTTGCCAGAATTCAAAGGCTGTTTGTTACCTGGTACTCCACTTTACTTCATCAAAAGACATTTGAAAAGTCCCAAAACCCAAGAGAGAAATGGTTGTTCCCCTATGTCAGATAGACTGAAATCTGTCACATATCACGGCACAGTATTTTCGCACTGAACTTTCTTTTCACTGTCTTTTAAATCATGCCACAAATAAGAAACTGCCACAGATGTTTACAACTTCGGTGCTAAAGAATGAGTATTTTTTCAGCACCCTTTGCCATAAGTGTATTTTTGGTGAGTACAAATAAGATCAACAGTATTCCTCTTTGTACTTACCATGTGATTTTTATGCCACTTCACTGGACACAGGGTGTAATACATTGGGTCTTTTTATTGCTCAAGTAGAAAGTGCTCATTACCTATTTATGTTTATATATAGGAAAAAACAAAGAGTTATTACAAGGGGCATACTTCACACTGTTGTAGTGGTTGATTTCCTCAAGATGGTCTTCTGGGGTTTTGGCGCAGTTTGTGGAGGCACAGTTGCAGGTCTCGGAGGAGGAAAGCTATTACTGGGACTTATCCCCAACCCTCCATTTTCCAGAAGAAATGGAGGCAACGGAGGTGGAGGAGGTGGCAGGGGAGGGCACTGGTGTGGCAGCTTTCCTGCAGCCCGGGCTGACTCGCCGTGCAAGTGCACCTCCCTGTTTTTAATGTTATACCGAACGTCACAGTCGGGGCAGTAGCCGTGGTACTGCACCTTCTCGCTGAACCGCACCCGCTCCCGCGCTCCCGGCTGAGGGCACCGCTCCTTCTCAGCTCTGTGCGCCAGAGGCTGCATCACGACTTTCTCCAAGTTACTGTTGGGAATGCAGCACATATCTCCATTCGGGACGCGGCCGGGCCCCGCGGGCAGGCCCCCATTTCGCAGCAGGGTGCCGTTGGTCTTGACTGGGTTGGCCAAAGGAGGCAGCCTGGGAGGCTCATCACATTTGACAGGCGTCAGTCGAGGGGGCGGCGGGGGCGGGTTGGGCTTCCGCAGCACGGTGAGGATGGCAGAGGGGTGCGCAGGGGGCTTGACGAGCGGCGCGCTGCCCCGCACCTTCACCTTCTCCAGGCTGGAGGCCGTCGTGCTGCTGGAGCTGCTGTTCAGTGTGTCTGTTTTGGAACTGTCTGTCATCTCATCCTCCAGCTGCAGATCACACGTCAGTGTGTCAATCTGGTCAACCACCTGCACAACAGCCAGAGTGAGAACAGTGAGAAAAGCATACTTCAGAGAAGGCACAGAAAAACAAAACCGTTCTCCACTATCAGCTTGTCCTTCCCAGAAATGAAGCATCCAATTTTTTTGACCATTATTTCTTTTTTCTTGTCGACGTAATAAAATAATCATAATAAAAATGACAACAACAATAATGATAGGGATGGCTACTTTGCTAGCTCATCACCTGAATACAAGAGAAATGTAACTCGAAACAGTCTAGAATGAAATTCCCTTTCTTTCCCTTCAGGGTTTACTTGGTAATATCACAGTGAGTGAAGTGTAATTCTTCAGTATTATGCTTTGCCTTCCAGTGCAGGAGGAGACAAAATTATTCAGCTTTAGCTTCTACATGACAGCTTCTGAACCCAAAAATTCTGCAGAGTATCTTTTAGCTCTGACCTTTCAAACACTCTAGATTTAAATATGCATTCTCTGTATAAGTGATATTATACACCTAGAGTCTTAAGTTTGATACACAATTTTCTGACAATTTTTTAACATAAAAAAGACTCTGAGAAACAAATTCTCTCTTGCGTTATCTCCCTTTATGAGTATTTCCCATAAGATCTGAAATCCTCCAAAACAATCCCGAAACAGCATTTCTTGAAAGCGAAAATGTTGCTTGGTTTCCACTCACAAGTATTTAAGAACTCATGTACTTCATTTGAAGTTTTCCTCTACCTCCCAGAATTCTGCTCTTAGATTCTACATTTTAAGATCTTTTCTAGTCTTCAACACTCCTTTTTCTACTGTTTTTTTTCAATAGGGCATGAAACCAACAGTGTGTTTACTTGGTAGAGAAGTTTTTCGTATGACAATTAAAAGCCCTTCCTGAAAACTGCATTTAACTCAGTACCCCGGTGAACAACTGTAGTTATAAGCTACATGTAACTACAACAGATACCACAGGAAGTAGCACTGGTACACATTTAAAAACTGATCTCTGTCCTTCACAGCCTCACAGGATGTACCTAAAGTAATCAGAAGCTGAATTGTTGCTAACTGACTTTGGTGCATGAATAAAAACCTGCGCCATTGCTTAGGCTCCTTGTGGGAGATCTGTGATGTTCTGGAGGAGGCAACCCAATACATCTGAAATGAAACCAGATGTGGCCACTGTGCCACAGAAACTTTCATTTCTACTTCCTGCTTCCAATAATTTGGTGCTGATACTACTGATTTCAAACTAAGACTAATATACTAACTGCAAAAAAGTGAAAGACACTACTGAAGGCAGTGACTCTTTATTCAGTCAAACCAGTCATCCACTTATGTGCCCAGCAGTAAAAGGTAAATAATAAAAGCAAAACCATAAAATGAAAAAGCACTCCAGCTTTCACTTCTGATACAGTAAGCTGAGTTGCGTAATACAAAATTCATAAAAATTCATATGCAGCAATTCAGTTTAGTGCTTTCCTTCTCCTAAAACCAGCAAACATGCAAATAAGCATCAGAGAACTTTCAAGCATCTTTGCTTGAAAACTTTACAATACTTTTTCTCTAAAAGTATTGTAAACAACTCATTTATTCAGTATTCCAAGCCCAGTATCATGTTGCATATAAATTTCTATTTTTTCTCCAAAAAATAAAGAAAAAATATTTCCTTAAAACACAGACATTAAATCCCTGAAATAGTAAGGATTTAAAAAATTATTCTAGAAGTTGAAATGTACAGCTGAACTCTAGTATCTGTCAGATCCCACAAATCCCCTCCACAGTACAGCATATACGAACTCTTGAAAATTTCAGAATTAGGATAGACAAATCCCATCTGTACCAAAATTCATTGCAAGAATGAGACTTTATAGGTGAAAGAACTCTTATTATCACCTTCCGTTACATAAGCAAAATAAGGCAGAGAGAACTTCTCAGAAGGAAACAGGAACAAAGAAAAAGAAGTCAAGTTCTGGAGAGTAAGCCTGAAATTTAAACATCCCTCTGCAAGCTAAGTATAGATTTGTGTAAATATTAGGGTCTGCCTATATATATCTAAATATCCTACTGCATCCTATCATCTTTTATTAAACTATAACAGTGATAGAATGGATTGAGGCAACATAAACCAAAGAAATTCCTTGGCAAGCAAATAAATAGAGAAATTATGCATAGCAGAGCAAAAATTTTCTCAAGAGTAACAGGAAAGTCTGTTACGAACTACCCTTCAAGTTAATGACTACAGAGTTTATCTCATGCCTTCTGGGCAAATTTGTAGTACACATCAAAATTTTTTTTGTCACTTATCCGTTTGTAAAACATAAATCCAGCATGAAATGGCTCTGACACAACAACACAGTTTATCTGTCCAGATTCATTCCCACTATGAGTTGTGAGTCTGTGTACTGTTCTTTTCTTTTGCTTTTATGTCCCAGAAGGTAAAATTCAAATGAGATAAAAAAGCAACACGAGAACCTGTGACTAACACAGTGAAACTGTTGTAGTTAAAAAGAAAAAAGCATTTTGAGAAAAAAAAACAGCCCTTGCTTCTTAATGCATCTTCTATGGAAGTAAGAGAGAGAATGTTAATCTTAAAAAAAAAAAGAAAAAAAAAAGAAAAGAAAAAGCTGCTCTAGTTGTGCACAAATGTGTCCATTTTTCAGTTCTGGATAAAACAGGACTAGATTCACATGTACAAATATTGAGGATATATAATTTTATAGTCCATGGAGCTCCTTAGCCATCAACTGGATTTGAGCTCTGCCAATATGCCCACTTCCACCCTGCCAGCAGTATCCTGAGGCTTCAAGCTCTGTAGAATCCATGGGGACACTCCTGAATGAACCAGGATATCAGTTTATTCTTATCTTATCCAGTTGGTATTGGACAACAGTATTAGGTGCCCAGAGTTGGATTTCTCTATCAAAATACAAGATCACACCCTTAGCAACTGGCATTAGGACTCAGAAATTCTGTGCTGCAACAAACAGAGCATGGAGAATTAATCAGTAAAATCAAGTTCAGGTAAAAAGGAAAAAAAATACTATTCAACCCCAATTAACAACAAACACCCCCC